>JBBMOI010000005.1:20055000-20250000 GCA_038088405.1 Porites divaricata | reverse complement strand
AATGGTGGCGAAATCATGTATTCTAAATCCTGTATAGCAGGTTTTGCTCCTTTGCGTGTTGTTAATGGCTAGGTCCTAGTAAGTTGCTATGTAATAACTATAAGTTCCTTTTAATCAGTTTCCCAATAAATTACATCCCATTTTTCCACCGGATTTTTTACTGTAAAGAATTTCATTCTAAAACTAATGTAAAAAATTCTTCTATAAATTCTCATATTAGATATCCGTACGTAACTTTAACGTGGGAATACGATTCCCCTAAAAACGCCTACGTGAGGTATACATGTTTATACACATCGAATGTTTCTCTTTACCTAATGTATTGGTTATAAATTTTCAATGAATGAATTAATGAATGAGAGATTACGGGGTAGTTTCTTTTAAAAAATGCTCACCCACTACACTAAAGACTGAACTGCACTACTCGCAGGAAGACCTGATAATTTGCAGCAAAATTTAAATTTGTACTATTAAGGTGGCTCGATGGGGTTTTCCAGGGTCAATACCTCCCAAGTTTGAGCATTATCTACGTCGCTATTAACAAAGATTTGACCAAAAATTACCACCACAGCTGTATTAGATGTAGGTGAAAATTTGTTGTGATCAGGGTTGCAATGCCATCGGAGTTGACATAGCAACGAAATGACGCCATTACCTATTTCACTTGCAGCCGTATTTCTCGGCACTGGGAACTTTTTTTTTTCCAAAATCGTTCACACGATCGTTTTTCCTCCAGTAGCTGCCTCGATGCTCGCGAAGTTTAAGCGAAATCTATGGGCGCGTTATGGAGAATTTTTGGGATGAAGCAGTAACTAAGGATCCATTTGAAATATGCAGAAATGTTAGATATTGTTGTCAACAAAAATATGAAACTAGGAAACAATACTCCTGAATAATGAGAGGCTCTCACTTGTAAACACGAAATTTCTGACAAAAAATTAGCGAATTACAGCCCTTATTTTATTGCCTTACTATCAATAATCTTGAAACTCAATGGTCATATAAAATGACGGCGGTAATCTCGAGAAAAAATCTCTAATTTTTTTAAAAAAAAATTATCGAGCGGTTTCAAAGTTGCTCGTGCATTTGTTAAAGTAGAACGAAATGTTTACAAAAATGTCAACGAGAGCGAAACTCAATGCATGTCCATCAAATCCCTCTTTCTTGAGATCGGCTAAAGCTATTCCCTTGATCTTTTCGAAGTTTTACGTTTCCAAAGTGAATGAAACTACAATGAGGAAAATTGCATTTCAAAAGCGCTTCGTTTTCTAAAGATAGCGGCCCAACATAGCTCAACATCCAGATTGTGCCGTTCATACTGAATTTCCAAACATATAAAAACTTAACACCAAAATAGATTTCGCTCAAACTTCACGACATCGAGGTAGCTATTGGAGGAAAAATGCTCCCATGACCGATTTTGGAAAAACTTCCCAGTGCCGAGAAATACGGCTGCAAGTAAAATATGTAATTGCGTCATTTTATTTCTATGACGTCTCCGACGGGTGTTATTGTAACCCTGATTCTCTTCTTTATCCCAGCTAAGAAGGCTGTGGTAGTAATTTTTCCAATCTTTGTTAATTCAGTCCGACGTAGCTAACGCTCAAACATGGGATCGGAAACATTGATCCTTAAACACCCCACCAAACCTCCTTACGTTTTGGGAAAAAAGACTTTTGTTGATATTTCAGGCAGTGTTTAATACCTGGCTCAAGTAAATAACCTAAAAGCATGCCCTTTTTTGTAATCCATGATATACGATTGATTATATGGACGAGCGTTTGCGAGATTGCATACTAGGTACTTTTCTTTTAATTAAATTTTATAGGGAATTTTGCTATTTTGTTGGATGTCAGTTTGCAATCGTGCAGACCAGTTTTTGATCATCTGGGAGGTTTTACCTGCACATATTATACAATTCAAAAAAGTTCCCTACTTTCCAGTAATATCGTCGATGTCGAGTGCCAACCGGTACGGAACGGTGGTCATCTTGGTTTCGGGTGCTCTAACTTAGGTTTGACACTACTATATCTAATCTGTTGCTATAAACCTCGTCCACCAGTTACGGCGAGCGCTCTTTCTCGACAATTTTTGGGGGTGTAAATAGTCTAGTACTTCCCCTACATGACTAGCGATCGAAAAAGTGGAGGGTTCCTGACAAAGAGAACATCTTTGCCTGATTTAGAACTTCTAGTGCTGAATTTTTCTTGACTATCAAACAATAGATTGAGACTTATATACAGAAATGTTTTGGCGCAAACGTTTACACGGTACGCGCTGTTTACAAGTACAGTCAAGTAAGCATAACTAGTAGATGAACAGAAAAGTATATTTATTTATTACAATTTATGGCTTAAGAAAAAAAACAAAGGCCAAAGGATGAAATGCAAAAGAGTCAAAGACCCCATATTAAAGCAGATCACCTAAGGTACTAAGATAAAAATACAAATGAAAGCGAAATTAAAATAGTAATAAATAAGTAAACAAGAATAACATTCAAAGATTATGCTGATCCATAAAAACTTTTTAACTAATGCCTTAAAAGAGTTCACACTTGTTGCCTCACGAATGGAAAGGGGAAGCGAATTCCATGTTCCCACTACTCTATGAAAAAAAGAAAATTTAAGGACATTCGTTCTTGCGTATCTCATCTTTAAAGTTAACTTATCACTATGTCTAAAAGAATAGCGATCAGAATAACGATCAAAATTTCGAATTACACACCCACGTAAAAAAATTTCCTTCCGACTAACCTGGAATCAGGCTCCTTGGTGCAAGAAGAAAACGGCAAATGATGGGATGAAAAGCGCAATAGAAATCGCCGGGTAATGCTACGGTGTAGCTGAGCAGGGGTCTGGAGAAGGGGAAAAAAAGATGGCTCTTTGTTAAACCTATTGCTTCTGGGGCCTTCGTCTTTGCTAAAACTCGCTATACAGATATACCTGCAAACCTGTGAAATGTCATAACGTTACATAGACGGGAAGCCCCTCTCTCCTTTTCCCTCACGCAGGCTAGCTCCGGGGGTACAAAAGCCCCCGTTTGTATGGAGAAAAGTTGTCGAGTATAGAAGGGTCAATTGCTTACCCGAAACACATTTCCTTATGAAAAATGGCGAACCGTTTACGTTGGCTCGGCAAGAAGGGTGAGGTACACATTTTGTGAGGAAATTTTCCTTACAAAATGTGGCGAACCGTACGTTACATGAGAAACAAAAAGTTGGTTGGACTAAAAGGGTGACCTGCCCTTTTTCGATGGTAAGGTCACCCTCCTGGCCGGGCCAACTTGTCTCAATACAAACACTTATCTCCTCTTGCCCAGCCTGGGCAACTCGGTCAAGGCGTTTTAACCGCCGTCTGGTTAGTTCAGTTGGGAGAGCGCCGGTCTTCTGAGCGGGAGGTCGCGGGTTCAAACCCCTGCCAGGGTCTTTAAATAACTGAAAAGAAAGTGCTGCCTTTGTATAATGACATCTGCAAACGGTTAGACTTTCTAGTCTTCTCGAATAAGGACGAAAAACCGTAGGTCCCGTCTCACAGCACTTTCACTTGTCTGGTTTTTGTGGGAAGAAAAAGAACCCACACCAATGTTCAAAAAGAGCAGAGAACGTAGACCCTGGTGGTGTGGCCAACCTTTCCTGGGCTGGGTGGGTTATCTGTAAGGAGAGTTCTTAATTATAGGGATACAAACCATAACCTCACGTGCCGTAATCATGGCTACCTGTAAACAGTGTGTATGTAAGGCTTGCGTGAGCGCTGTTGGCTCGGGCAAAGGCCTATAGCTAGGGGTCAACTTTTTTCGCATATACACGCATGGTGCTTAAGTTGACTCGGATGTTAGGGTCTTTCCGGGACATTGCTCATATAAACTGGACCTAACTGCGAAGTAGACTACTAAACCCCGCTTCTCAATTTTGACAGGGAGCTGCTATAGCCGGGATGTAGAAACACCACTTTTAAAGACACAAATTAAAATTTATTTTTTCATGATGACACATCTGTACATTGTTCTCTGAAAAGAAGGATAGTCCAAAAACTACTTCTGAAAGTATTAGGCAGAGAGATGCTTCTTTGCTGCCACAAGGACTTTTCTTTCAAAGTTCGGAGACTCAATCTTGCTGTTCATATCATAAAATGGATTCATTAAAACCTGCAAAATAAACAGAAACAAATTGCGTTGGAGTAGAGAACCCAAAAGGGTGACAGGTACAGCAGAAGATAACACAACATTCACATTTATCAAAGACTTAAGGAGTTTAAATTATCAAGATTAAGTTCCTGCCATGTTAGGAATCAATTCAACTTGACTTATATTTTATACATTTTAGATACATTTAGAATGAAGTGCAGCGGTGACAAGAAAGAGCTGATGACATCTCTTGTCATTGTGGAAACCACCCTTGACCTCCGGTGTGGGGGGGGGGGGGGGGGGAGGGCTCCCTTGTACATGTATGGCCTATACGGGGATGTCGTACTAGAGAGGGTATGTTCAAGAGTTTGAGAGCTCTAACTTCACTTGTAAAGGCAAGTTGAATTGACCCTAACTTAAAAATGACATTGCTCTTGATTTTTTACCTTGATATATGTCTCATAAACATCGGTAAAGAAATTCTTAATCCCATCATCATTTCTTGAATCATGAAGCATCACAAATCTCTTACTTGAATTCAGTTAAGAAAATACCACTCAATGCAATTTCAATAAACAATAGTCACAGAAAAAAAAATAGTCACAGAAAAGCATTAATTTTGTGATGTCCACCAGTGAATTGCGATACATGTATATACACTCAGCTTGTCAGTAAATACTATTTTTACCCTGTAAGCAGAGGTTTATTTCTGGCATGGCCATTACCATGTGCAGATTCATTTGCCTCACTATCATTTGTTCAAAGTGTAATTGGCTCATTCCCCGGAAAGTTAGCAAACCAACTATGAGAATGTCAGCAATGCAAATGACTTCATAATTATTCATATCATACACTTCATACAATAATCATTATGGCTAGATCTTAATAATCTCCAACTGCCCTACTAAGACTGAGACACTTCTTAATTTGACCACAAGGCTAATAGACCATTTGCAAGATGGCATCATTTTACTACTACAACCAGAATCCATTAGGTTTTTCCTTTCATATTTAAATTTGGTAATCCCAGCGCGGATTAAATAACAAAAGCCCTGATCTGCACAAGAAAGCAAAACCCTGAAGGACTCTGGACGTAGTAGTAAAATGACGTCATCACGCAAGTGGCCTAATGCCTGCAGTGGGCACAACACATAATAGTTTTATATGCAAATAATTGAACACAAGATTAATAAACACCTATTTAAAATAATGTTATCTTTCGATGCAAATGTTTCTTCCTTTTCATTGGCCAAGGGCCCACCACGTGACCTGCAAATAACTGCCTACAAATAATAGTGTGCTCATGCGCAATATCGTTCAGCTGTTTTTAGCTGCAAATACTATTCTGCTCATGCGTAAATGAAACCATGTTTGCTCCTTGCTCATTTATGTGATCTCTGTCATTACTCCTGGAAGGTTGCGTGTGCTAACTGGTTTCCGAAGATAATATTTATTAAAAAAACAAACTAAGTGATCAAATGATAAAACAATTACTATTGAACTCGGTTATCCCAAAATATCATGATTTGAAAGTGTCTTGCAGATCAATTATTTGCTGAAGCTGAAGGCTGTGGCAAATAATAATTATTTGATCTGCTCACCACTGACAAATCATGGCTCAACCTTGTCGAATAACTGCTAAATATTTGAAAAAGGATATCTGAGGCTGTAACAAAAGCAGAGACAAACCACTCATTGAACTTGTCAACGTGTTTTAGATACCTGTTAAAACAGAGCAGGCATTCAGTGTTAGTGAACTTTGGTTGGAGTTGAGGAAACTCAATCCACACTGAATGTAATTTTGATGTTGTTTTGTTTAAAGTCCCCTAAAGACTCACCCAGGGTGCTATAGCTCCAATTTAAAACGTCCCATCAGTTCAAGAACAATTTTGGGATATTACACAGGATGTCAAAGGCCATGTAGTTATTTTGGCCTGGCCACTAGGAATTTAAGGAAAATGCCTTTTACTGACCATCAACAATGTGTTTTTTCTTTATCCGTACCCCATAAGTGTTCTCCTTATCAGGCAGTAACCAGGTAAAATTTACCGTCTCAAGCAACACTTGTTACCGCCTGCAACTGCTTGAAGGTTTACTAAAATCAAATAAGTAGTTTTAAAAAGATACGCAAGTTGTGATCCGATCCAATCAAGGAAATGAATGAATATATAAAAAAGTACTAAAGTATACAGTAGCTTTTCTAATGTATGCCATGCATTTTGGAAAAAGAGCATTGAAGATAGAGTAAAATTATTGGGATCAAACGTTTCAAATTGTTGTCTAAAGATAACAATGGTCAATTTGTGTAAAAGAGGTCTTAAACTGAGGGAATGATGTTTCAAAGAACTTAGCTCCTCCTCAGGTAGGACCATGTCTCTCTCTCCACTACCCCCAAAGAAAGTGCACCTCTGGGGTATATTTTGTGCCTTACTGGCCATGAATACTCCCTTACCTGCTGAGCTAAAATTTAGGGAGAACACTGCTACCCTTCCCTTTCTTCAACGAGGCTTAAAGGGTTTTTCAAGGGGGTTTTAATTTTGCACATCAAAATACACTGAAAACAGTGTGGTTGGGTCAGTCTTGTAAGAACCAGAGCTGTAATGGTGGAAAGTTAGAAGAAAACAACAAAACAAAACTTATCATGTCAGAGAAAATTTTGCAATTAGAGTACCACTTTATAAAAAAACTAATGATTTTCCATCCTAACATCGATGTTAATCAGCAAAGTGTTTCCTTTCCACATGCTTGAAATAATAATACAAAAAAATTAATCATGTTTTGAGCACAACAGAGCCATATTTAACATGCACATTCATGGTCAAGCTTTGACCATAATATCCCGAGAAAACAGCCGACATTTTGCAATGCGCACCTCTGGTTTCCCCGTGAAATGACATCTGAGAAACAGCGCAGAAATTGCATACTGATGACCAGTCACTAACCAGATCTGGAGAGTGCTTCTGATTCGTTAAAGCAAATTTCACATGTGACACAACAAATCAGAAGCACTACCATGATCTGGGTAGTGATGCGTTATCAGTATGGAATTTCTGCACTCATTTCTCAGACAACACTTCAAGGGGAAACAAGAGGTGTTGTAGCAAAATGTCACCTGTTTTCTCAGGCTATGACCATAAGAAATCAAACTTACATGCCAGTTGTTGTCCACATAGTTTCATCAACAAGATCTAGAGCAGCATGTGCAATAAATTGATTGAGGTGTCTGTGGTCATCTCTCTGAAGATTTTTTTAAAAGGATATTCATTAATTTTTATTTTCAGGAAAAGTAACAGGATTTCCAATACCAATTCTATACTAAATAAATAGTTTGATCTATGTATTTATTATTATTATTATTATCTAAGATTAAACAGAGCAATTCTTAAGAAACTGTGAGTGTCTTGTCTAGAAATATCCTTTCTTATCACGCTAAACCGCAAGGGTGGTAAGTGACTACGTAAGAAATCAGTTGAAATTGATTTTTGATTGCCAAGTCTTAAAAGTACCTTGTAGCTTTGGTCGCGACTTTGTGACGAATCCATAGTTTTCATGGGCGGATTGAACTCCATTTCGAAGACTGGATTGTCGTAGTGACCTACGATTGCAAAGTAATAATTTCCCAGCATCGTTATTCGGCAGGATCAAGCAATCGGTCCATTAAAACCCAAATCATCAAGGGAAAGATTGTTTACCACCCCGCCATTACTGATTTCTACCAGGCGAGCATCAATTGCGGAAGCTTGGGAAGGACCAATTACAAAATTGGTCTCCAGTTTCTTTTCGACTTCCAATATGGCGGCTTAAAGTGTGGTTACCGTAAATCCTCTATTAAGCCCCCCGGGGAGCTTATTTTTTTCAAGCACTTTTGAGGGGGGGGGGGGGGGGGGGGCTTAAAAGAGAGGGGGGGCTTATTTAATTTAGCGAAATGCATCACCTGTAGCAAAAATACCGTGGTATGAGACAGAGTAGACTTACGCGTTGTACAGAGAGCTAGAGCGCAAAATTGACAAAGTTAAGCATAAGAAGTTGGAAGTCATGCCGCCGAAGATCAAAAACAACATGAACTTCCAGCCTGAATAAATCATAACTGATCAGTCCACGTTAATCGTTAATTTTTTTGTGAAGAATAAGGATTGGGGGAGGGGGAGGGGGGCTTAATAGAGAGGGGGGCTTATTAACTTTCCTCCTCTGAAAAGGGGGGGCTTTTTTGAGAGGGGGGGCTTAATAGAGGATTTACAGTATTTGTTTTGCTTTTCTTACAAACCTTTCGATGTGGTTTAGTTACATGTTTAAGTTTTGCCAGTGATAAGATGTTGTTCAATGGCAGAACTAAATGTACAAACTGTATTATTCTCATGTGAGCAATCATTACGATAAAATTGCAAAAGTACAATTGCCAAAATAACATTATAGTTCACGAAGAAACTTTCGGAAGAAACTCTAGCGCTCAAAATCGGAAGTTTTTTTTTTTTTTTTTTTTTTTAAGTCAAAATGCTGGAATTGTTTTCTATCTTGGTTGTTCTGAAAAGGAAATTGGTTCTGAGGCATTGTGGGATTTTTCCAGTATTATTATCTTAATCAATCCCACGGTCCATTGCGTACTCACTTTTTCCGCCAATGGCCTGCGCTGGAAAGAGGCTTGTGGCGCGTAGAGAAATTTGTGCAAACTTCAAGTTCAATTTGCAAAATTTTGACAGGTTATATGGCTTGAATATCAGTGAAAAAAACTAAAAGACAAGAATTTGAAAGTTACTGGACAACTTCACAGGTGAGAGCAAATTTGTTTTGGTATAAACTTTGAACAAATGCAATCGGAAAGGTAAACGCTACCAGTTTCCAAGCACTCGTAAACACAAGTTGTAATCCCGCTGCTTATGGGTATCAATTAGGTCGCTAAAGCAATAACCTGAAAATATAATTTTGTTTGATCAATTTCCCCAAATTTTCTTTGTCTCTCTTTCCATATTATCCAATTTCAGCGTACAAAACGTTGAAATTTAGAAAGTATTACTATACGTACAGCAAGCGCCACTTTCCTCTACCTCGACCACAAAGCCATTTAGCACGGGCGAGAAAACATTTGTTTGCTCTGCTCGCTTTCACTGCTGCAGTCCCAAAGAGGTAATTTTATTTCATTTGCAATTTGTTTTTCTTTTTTGCCTCTGCCTTGATACATTAAGCCTGGCTCTACTCTGGCTTCCTCTTCTTATTAATATCTGAGCGAACCAAATGATTAAGGTATACATCCGGGAAGGTAAATAACGTTATACAAACTCTTATTTTATTTTAATGCCCACAGTAGCTCATTCCTCCTTGATTGTAAGAACATTTTGCCTTTTTATTCTAGTTTAGATATTATACCGGTTGGGCAGTATTCTGATATTCCTGCAGAGGGATGTCAATATTTTATGTTGATACTCTTTAACCACCTAAATATGACCACTTCTGGCCTATGAAAATCCGGTAGTTTAACCCTTTAAGCCCCAGTATCCACATACAAATTCTCCAAACTGATCACCGTACATTTCCATAAAGAATTAGTTGAGAGAATTTGTTCAAAGATCAAAGTATTTTCTCTTGGGTGATCATTTTATTGATTCTCATAACTTATCTCTTTACACTGTATGGATAATTGTAAGGAGAAAATTGATCTTGGACACTATTGGGACTAAAGGGTTAAGAAATGGTAAGTGTGCAGCGTGCAACCATCAAGTTATGGATGCACGCAGGAGGTTGTTAAGCACAAAAGAAGCATAAGAATTGCATAAGGCGATAGCCGAGTGCAACTCCACCTTCTGGAGTGCTTAGCAAACCTCCCAAGTGCATCCATGACTCGATGGTTGCACAGCTGCAATGTTTACTGTTTCTTTTATAACATAATCAAAAGAGAAAACATTTCCATTAGCCTTCGGCTGAATCATCGGTACTGTATGCTGTCATCTGCCCACACTTAAACAAATCATGCCTTTCAAAAACTTGCCTTTAAATTTCTTTTTGAGGGTTGTCCAATACTCACAAATAGTCTCCATTGGTGTTAGTGGTGATAAGAAGGGTCTTCATTGGTACCAATGGAAAATGATGTCATTCCAATGGTTCTACTGGTGAATGTGCATCTCATTAAGGGGACTTTAAAGTATTTTCTCATGTGGTCTGGCAGGGTTCAGGGCAGTTCCAGTGGTTGATTGGTACCAATGGGCCAATGGCTTAATGAGATGCATTTTAACCAGTAGAACCATTGGAATGACACCATTTTCTATTGGTACCAATCGAACAGTTGGTACCATGGGAAAATAATCTAAGTCCCCTTAATGAGATGTATATTCACCAATAGAACCATTGGAATGACATCATTTTCTATTAGTATCAATGGACCATCGGTTTGACGAATCGTATCCGTTTGTGTATATTGTACATGTGTGTTCTTTTTTGCTGAAGCAGCCGTTCTCTGTCTTATGGTAAATTGCAAAACGTTTTTTGTTGTTATTCTAAATGGCATCTGTGTATTTGCTTTTAATATTAAAGTAAACTTGAGGGTAAACTATAGCTGCAACTATAAACACTTACTAAAAGAGTCTCTAAAAGACTATTAATTTTTTCAAATAAATGTAAGGTAGAAATGAGAAATATTGACTGTATTTCCTTTAAGTAACACAGGTAACACTAACTTTAAGAAAAAAATTTGCTGTGTTCATATCAAAATTTTTGCAATGAAATTGAGCTGAAAGTCAAAATTGCAAAAAAATAAAAAAAACCTTTGAATAAAAATTATTCCCCCAAAAACCTTTAAAATTTTCAGAAAATGTTAAATATTAAAACAGCCGCAACACGAGTTTGGTTGTACTCCTTATTCACAGAACTATGCTGCCGAGATATGCAGGCACCACCACAAATCTTCAAATATTCAAAAAAATCCTTCAATCATCCCCGTCACTTTTAATCTAAACCTAACCCTAACCTGAACCACCCTAACTTGCACAATGGTCCTTATTTGATTCTCCTACGCTCAGTTGCTCTCTTTTAATGACTTACAATGAAGTGTCTTGGGTTGTTCAGTGCTCGACCTTAACTTTTTAAATCGCTGGTCCTGGGACTAGTTGAACTGAAAATTTACTAGTCCTGAGTAAATCTTTGGTAGTCCTTCCTGATGATAGCATGACAATATTATTTGCAATATCTTTTTACAATTAAATTTCATTGATGTCATCATGAAACTTCATAATACCACTGCCAGAGAGTCAAAGGAGAGTGACAGACATTGACCAGTCTAACCCAGTCTAACCCATAATAAGTAGTTACTAGTCCTGTGACTAGTGGTTCTAAGTTTCTACTAGTCCAGAAGAATTTTGCACTAGTCCAGGACTACTGGTCATGTTAATAGGGAACTTCAGAACCATGGCGAAACGAGAACGTCATTTTCGGTGGGAAAAAGGAAACTTAAGATGCAGTCGGTCGGTAGGTTGACGACGACGACACTGAATGTAAACACAAATGTAAAACTGTGATGTTTGTTCACAACAGAGTTTTTTGCAATGGCGTCTTTTGAAACAATGAAAGGTCTTACTTACTATTGACGATGAAGAATTTTTTTGTTGTCTGACCTTTTCGAGTGGAAAAACACCTGCTTTCTGTATGAAGATTATTCATCTTTCAACCTGAATGAGATGACTGAGTCCGAGTGTCTGTCAGACTTTAGATTTGGAAAAAGAGACATTCTGATGTGATAGCTGTTTTCCATATAAAGTTTATTTCCTCTATATTAAAGATATATGATTTGCCTTACCTAAATAGATGCAAATAAATTTTTAACAACTGCTTCGCTTAGTGGAGGTGGGTGCCCGGGATGTCCAGGGGCTTCCACCTATGGCACAGCCAGCCCCTAGACAGAGTTGCACCCCCATGGCTGGCAAACCCGCACCCTCCAGCCATGAGCCCCCACACCAATGGAACCAGGCACCTGTCACACTGATTCAACAGTGGAAGAATAAAAGGTGGGGGGGAGGGATGGGGGTAAAAGAATGATCCAAAGGCTGAACGAAGAGAATGGCCGCCAGGAAAACACTGTACTTAGCACATGGAGGTGATGCAAGCAAGGCTGACTACGCTTGAGCCAAACAACTGACCGCTGACCACGCCCGTGCTCCTTGTAGTCCAGGCATTTTATCGCGAAAAGTCGATCAACCTAACACTAATTGAAAAAGAAGGTTTTCTAACGGATTCTGGTCCAGGAACATGTCCTCTATAACATATCAAAAGTCCCTAAGAATCCGAGTAGGGGAAGTTGACGAAAAACGAGTTTTTTAAGAGCCCTATATAGACTAATACTGCGCAGCATGGAAATGAGGTTGTATGTACTGCCTGTTGTGTTGCTCGAGTTTGAAGTCCTGTATAGGACTGAGAGAATTTATTGTGTTTTCGTATTGTGTTTTCGTAAGGAAGTGTATTTATGTAACGATTGAATAAAACAACTGTTCTGTATAAGATTCTTAAATCAGATGTAACACGTAAAGCCTGTAGAAAATATCCATGATTGTTAGCTATCTAGGTGAAGTATTTAGCGAGGAGTTATGTCTTCTGCAAGCAAATTTAGAACTTTAAAAGGATAGTTTTAAACTGAAAGTAAAAGTAATATCGTGTGCTAAGGTAATATAATACAAGAAAAATATATTTGACTTGAGAGTCTTGAGTAGAGACTTCCAAAATCATGTACTGATCATTCACCTCGGTGAAAAAAACCTGTACTTCACTCATCGCTTTGCGCTTACTTTTTTCTGGGGTCACAAAACTTAGTTTGTTAGTAAATTGATCTATTTTTTTCTTCAAAATTTTAAGAAAAAAGTCTAGGAATCATATCGAGTTTTATGAAACTGGCGACCATTTTCGCTAAAACTGAAGGAAATAATTATTTTCACTGACTTATGAAGTAATAAATAAAGCGCGCGCCCTGCAATGCCAAAGTTCCGGTTCAAGATGAAAATTACAAAGTCAGTGGGAATTCCAATACATACATTCGTGTTTCGATTTTAAAAAGAAAATTACGGGATTGAAGGTATCCTAACTATACCAAAAAAAAAATTTTCTAATGACTCAACCAGTCTCAAATTAACGCGGGTAGATACAATACAATACAATATAAACTTTAATTGACACTCTCTAAGAGAGGGCTTTTCAGTGACAATGATAATCGCTAACGTTGAAACGAGGGTACGGTAAATCTAAAAATTACATAATTACAATAATAAAATGTTTTATAGAAAAAATTAAGAAAGCTAAAAAGTAAATAAATATTCACTAGAATTACAACTGCAACAGAAACTTTAGAAAATACGATGAACTAGATATGATACAAACTAAGATCGATAAGATAGGAAAGCAGCAAATAATTTGGCTTTAAGTTTACGCGTTTAATTACGAGCAGAGTTATAGAGTTTGAGGAAATTATCTAAATTGTTCCACAGACTTACTATACGGTAAAATAATGTCCTTTATCCAGACTTGTGGTTTTAAATAAGGGTATATGCAGAAGTTGGGAGCTTCTGGTCGTGCGACCACTTACCACCACGTGCTAGAAACGTCGAGAGCTAAGTTAAGGAGCGGAGCCAGTCATACACTTAAAAGCAAGCACAGCATCATGGAGATACAGCTGAGATATAATAGGTAGCCAATGCACTTCTTTCAGAAGCGGAATAACGTGGTCAGATTTTTCTGGAAATACAGATAATCTGGGCAGTGGCTGGTAATCGAGCTTAAGTTCTGGACCACTTGGAGCTTGAGAAGGTTAGTGTCCGCTGCATTGGACCAGACAGAAGAGCAATAAAACAACTTACTAAACACTGCCGTGTTAATTATTGTGGTTAAAGACGATCTGTCAAACACGTGTGCTCAACATGATTAATTTGAGCAAAACTTGAGAAGCAGGAAGAAACTGTTTTAACAATATGCTCGTGAAGTAAGGCTCAAGATCAAGTATTTTCTGATACAATAGACTTGCCGCCTGCCCCAGAATAGCTTCTTTAGTTAATCAGATGCAACTTTTAGTCTCACTTTTGGCTAGCAGTATGAGGTACATTTGTTGCAAGAATGCTGAATCGTATACAGTGTTCCCGGACGGCCCGCAAAGAGTCTTCGTGCACAAATTTCTCGAACACTGTAGACTACGAAAGTTAATATTCGGAAGACTAGCATATTTAAAAATTAATTTTTAAAAGGGGCATGTAAAATTGAATTAAAGAGGGGTTCTGTGGTGAGAACTTTTTTGTCGCAAGTCTTGTCTCGTAATGTTTTAGCAAAATCAGATCCAACTGCTGAGGAGTACACAGATTCTAAAAATCCTTAATATTTTACTTATTCAAATGGTAAATTTTTGGGAACTTCTTTCAAGATTAAAGGCCTAAAATAATTTTTCTTAAGAATATATTCTTAGTTTTGGCGAAATGGCCCGATTTATATCAATAACAAAAGCTAAATGGCAACTTCCGGTTGACAGCCTCGTTTTTGTGCTATGGGAAAAAGGGACTCCTGTTAAGAGTTATGTTTGGAGGTGTTCCCATGCTTGGATCTTTAGGGACTTTTAGTATGTTCATGTATGCAATATTTCTAACTGGTCAATGATCAGAAAGCTTCTTTTGCAATTAGTTACAGGTCTGATGACAAAATGCCTGGACTATTGTTGTTAACTGTGTTAAATATTTATTTAACCTCATTTAATAACTGTGTCGCTTAGTGGAGGTGGGTGCCCGGGATGTCCTGGAGCTTCCACCTATGGCACAGCCAGCCCCTAGACAGAGCTGCGCCCCCATGGCTGGCAAACCCGCGCCCTCCAGCCATGAGCCCTCACGCCAAGCCGAAGGGACCTCCGAGCTGAATGCCAAGCTCGGAGAGAAAGGGCTCATGGCTGGGAGAAGCCTGACCCCCAATATGCCAAACCCCGAGGCACCCACCTATGCTGAGCATGAAGAAACACAAAGGCTAAACAAGACCCATGTGCAAAGCGTACAATGCCAACGCCCCATAAATGCCACAAATGCTGTAAAAATGCACCACACGTCCAACCAAACGCCCCATAAACACTACTAACTCTGTAAATGCCACAAAGGTCCAACCCCAATGCCCCATAAATGCTACAAACTCTCTGAATGTCACAAATGACCAGCCCAAATGCCTCACAAACGCTAAAAACGCTGTGAACTTCATGAACATCCATCCCAAACACGCAACGCTATGCCTCAAAAAATAACTAAATAAATAAAATAAGAGACCAGCCTAAACATTACAAATGCTGAAAAACACCATAAACGTCCAACCCCAATGCCCAGTAAAAACTACTAACACAGTAAACGCCACAAGGGTCCCACCCCAATGCCCCATAAACGTTACAAACACTCTAAACACCACAAAAAGCGGGCAGCCCAAACGCCTGATAAACGCTACAAACACTGTGAATGCCACAAGGGTCCTACACCAATGAACCATAAACACTACACGCCACCCCACACCACTAAAGAATAACTAAATAAATAAAATAAAAAGACCAGCCTGAACGTCTCAAAAACGCTACAGACGCTGTGAATGCCACAAACATCTAACCCAAAACACTCCATAAACAATACAAACACCGTAAAAACCACAAAAGTCCAACCCCAATGCCCCATAAACACTATTAATGCTGTAAATGTCAAAAGGGGCCCACCCCAATGTCCCATAAACGCTACGAACACGACCAGCCTGAACGCCTCAGAAATGCCACAGACGCTGTGAACACCACAAACCCAAACACTCCATAAAACAATACTGTAAGCGCCACAGAAACGTACAGCCCCAACGCCCCATGAAAAAACTACAGAAACTGTAAAAGGACGCGAAATAAAAACTAGTATGAGTAGTCGTGCACTTACCCGCAAACAGAAGCTAAAAGTACAATTTAAAAGACTATAATATTTTTATAGTGCACTAGTAAAACTATTTACTGCAAAAGTACTGGAAGGAATGTGGGTGCCTGGAGTATCCAGGGGCCTCCACTGTGGTCAGCCAGCCCCTAGAATCCTCTCCCATGGCTGGCAAATCCCCGCAACCCAGCCATGGCCCCCCTTTCCAGGCACCCGTCACACTGAAGCAAGATGAAACAGTGGAAGGAGACATAGAGGGTAGGGTGGCGGGGGGATGCTAAAAACAACCGTTTCCAACAGCTTCACGCTGACACAACCGCCACAAAAACCGCTCAATTTGATACTCCTGGCTGTGACGAAGCAGCAACATTCCATGCAAGTTTGACCATTGACCGGAGGAGACTACTAAGCTCTTGGCAGACAACTTAACTGATCATGAATGTCTGCTAAACGTGAGCTCGAGGTTCACCGCTAAGCTCGAGGACTGCTTCACCACTAAGCTCGAGCACCGCTTCACTGCCAAGTGCGAGGACTGCTTCACTGCTAAGCTCGAGGAGCACTTCACCGCTAAGCTCAAGGACCGCTTCACCTCTAAGCTCGTGAATCGTTTGACCACTACTAGGCTTGTGGACCGCTTAACTGCTATGCTCGTGGACAGCTACGCTCATTGTCCGCTTGACCGTTAAGTTTGAGAGCTGCTTGACTGCTAAGCAAGTAAACGCAAAACCACTTCGTTCCGTCTTGCGAAAACACCGCAAACAAACTGTTGTCGAACTTTCGAACCATGAACTGTCAGACGAAACACCCAATTAAGCAAACCCCATGGCCAAACGCAGGGACGAACGTCCTGCCAAGATTGTCGTCCCAAATTATGAAGAAACAGCGATTGCACCAAAGCCAGGCGTAGCCGAAGACAATGAAGAAAGCACACGGTTTGACCAAACAACAAAAAAAGCAGCGAGAATCAAACGGTAAAAGAATGATCCAAAGGCTGAACGAAGAGAATGGCTGCCAGGAAAACACTGTACGTAGCACATGGAGGTGATGCAAGGAAGGCTGACCACGCTTGAGCCAAACGACTGACCGCTGACCACGCCCGTGCTCCTTGTAACTGTGTTAAATATTTATTTAACCTCATATCACTTACAAGTTTGCTCACGTGGCCTCCACAGTTGTTGTCATTCTTCAAAGTAAAAACAATTCATTAGTCAAATTTTCAATCAACATTGCTTGTTAGGAGAAAAAAGTAACAACAACTTGATTTACCTGGATTAGAAAAAGGAAAGGACTTAAAAAGTCACTTGAAACAGTGGATTTATACCTACCAAAGCTTGTGGATTGCAACACAACATGATTCTACTTTGTTTGGTGTCGTCGACTTACCTAATTAAATTATCACTTATGAGTTCCCTCGCTCGGCCTCCAAAGCTGTTGTCATTCTTCAAACCAAAAACAATTCATTAGTCGAATTTTCAATCAACATCACTTGTTAGGTCGAAAAAAGGAACGGATTTGCGAGGAAAATTAAAGGGACTTCAAAAATCGCTTAAAACAGTGGATTTATACCTGCCGAAGCTTATGGATTGCAATACAACGTGATTTTACTTTGTTTGGTGTCATCAACGATACCACGACAATGGAAATTACTGGTCACGTGTTGTCGTTGTGTTTCCTAAGTTCCCTAATATTATGAGTAAAGTAATATACGAAAAAGGTAACCACTGGGGACTTTAAAAGACAGTATCGTTGATAATATCAAGGCCGTGATATTAATATAGCCTGCATCACCTGTAGATGGAAGCGAACTTTTGATTAAGTCCATTTACAAAACAGCACCAAAATCTATGTTCTGGGCCCCCAGCTGTGTACCAGGATTTGAGTGTGCAGCATGATTGGTCAGTTAAAAATGCCATTGTTGATTTGCCAGTCAGGTTGACGGGAAATACAAAAAGTATTTCAGGTAATTTGTTGAGGCTGTTAGGGGCCCAGAAGAAGGATACCAACACTGATTTACAGACATTACATGTACTAACAGAGGTTAGATTTTGTCTGTGACGCAGGCAGTGCTGTAGAGTAAGAAAATGACTGGACTGTTCAGGCCAGAATAAAGTAATCATAATTATTAATGGAGTTGTTGTTTGTTGGGGTTCTGCAATTTTCAGGTTCCTCAAAAGTAGCTTGGGCTATTCCTCTGATACTCTAGTAAAAGATGGAGAAATCAGCCACCTACAGTGACATCATAACCTTCTGACAACCCTGCATACTTGTCATTTGATGAATCTCAAAGTTTAGGGTTTTGTAGATGAAATTCATATTTTTAACATTAAAACTAGATAATTCAAAATACAAAATGTACAGTGCAATGTATATTAAGCAGATACAAATTAGACACTGGTGTCTACTTAATACAGGTTTGTTTTATTGGAAATAAGGGAAGTTAGGACTTGTGTTGTTCTGTATTGTTGCTCTCCCTGGCCTACTGATTTCCGTACACGTACTTGGTAAAAGTGAGCTACATGTAACATCAATTTTCATTCTAATTATAGTATTTTTGTTGCTTCTAGGTACTGTATGTAGTGTCACTTTTATTAATGGCTGGAAGAACCCCACCAGAAGATACAAGCAGGCCATTACAGCCATTAAGGGGACCATTCTCAGAACCACGGTCTCAGAGATGGTCTGCCCGACAGTACCCTGCCAGTCTGGACACAGATTTAAGTTTGGCTGCTGAGTTGCGCCGATCTGAAGAGCAGACTGGGCAAAGATCCCTGCCCAATAACCTGGTAATTTTTTCATTCATTTTGGTTGTTTGGGTATTAAGCCTTAAGCAGGGCTGTGCTCAAATGCCAGAGGCCTGGGATTTCCCCTCTGTTACTACTAGCGTGATCCCTGGCTTCTTCTTACTTGCATACACTCAGCAACTTGAAATCTTAGTGGCAGCCTTACTTCTGAGTTTGGCAGCTGTTGTAGTTTTGCCCTGACTTCCAAGGTGTCCTTCTTTTTGAGATGAGATGACCAATGTGTTACAGGTCAAAATTAAATTCAGATTAAACCCATCAACAATAGATGGGTGTGAGGAAGGTGCCTGGTGAAACAGAAGTTGGCCACAAGCGAGCCTAGAAGGTAACCATATATTTCAACCCTGTGAGGGGCGCCCACCAGACACCATCACACTGAGAATCTCTGTGGAAAAAGGTGCATATACTTACCAAGAAGACCATCCAGAGAGGAGGGAGGGGTGGGGGCAAAAATCAATTAGAACTACTGCACAGAAAAGCAATGTGAGCAAAATGATTGACTTCTGCAACAGTGGTGAAAAATTACTAAGGACCTGCTAATAAGACTGCCCCACATACAATTGGTGGTGGAGACTGCTGGCCAGGATTGTCTTGTGTTTAACCTTTCCTAAATTTCATTTAGCCCAGGGCTGTCAGAAAGTTTTGAAGTACAGTCATGTAGATGGCTGTCAAAGTAAGCAGCCAGTCATATTATTTTTAAAAAAGCCATCCATAAAGAAATGCCAAGCAGAGTAGCCGGCTGATACTAAACAAGTAGGTGGCGATTTTCACCTGCAGCCGGCTACTTTTAGCAACCCTGTTAGCCACATTTAGATTAATTTTTTTAACCTAGGTTGATTATCAAGTTGCTTTGACTCCTAGCCCGAAGTATTTATGAATCAGGGCTAGGAGACAAACGAAACTGAGAATCAAACTAGGTTAAAAAATTTTAACTTGAATTCAGTTTTGACCTGTAACATAATTATGCCTGGTGAAAATTATTTTTTTCATGATTCACATTGAATGTGTAAGTTGCAGCACAATTCTCATGTCTGATACATGAGATGTAAAACTATGTACACTTAATTACTATACATGTAAGATGCAACATCACTTGGTCTACAATTAGAAAAGAAACAAACTAATCTTATAATAATGTAAGAGCTCTGTTACTATAATGTAAACATGTTTTTTTGAAATTTTGATTGGTCCCTGCCAGTCTTCCCACAATAAATTAAAAATAGACCATGTTAGTTTCACATGTGTACATCAAAGGTCTTGCCTAATAACACAGACCTACAACTTAGACACATGTAAAATCAATGAAGTATTAGTAAAGTAGTAATGTTACATGTGTCCATGTCCATATTTTTTGTTGAATTGGTAGGGCTGGTCATCCAGAACAACTGCTGAGTCACCATCCAGCAGGGCAGATGCGGCCAAAAAGAAAGGCAAACACTTTGAACAAGTGAAACTGCCACCAAAGCAAAGCCTTAGCTCACCTACTTCAAGTGGTGCTGCTCCATTTACTAGGAAACGACATCATACACCTGCTACTATTCCAAGAAGATGTCTGCCACCTGGTACTCCTGTTGCTGAGAGAATGGCAATGGAAAGTTTGAGGCAACAGCTGTCATACGATGACAGTGAGGTCAGTAGTAACAAACATGTCCTCTGTGTGGTGAGCTTGTAATTAACCTTATTTGGCAGTTATGGGGTGTGAATGTTACACATGTCACCATACACTGGATAATAATTATTGTACAATAAGTATAACACTTAACTGTTAAAGAAGTTAAAGTGAACTGTGCTGTTTGTACATGTAAATGGTTAGTATTTTAACACGACTCTTAATTTCTATTAAATGGCTAACTGAAATGTGTGAAATGTTAAGCAAAGATTTAGTCCAAAAAAGGAAAGTTTAAAAAATGTTAACAGGAGGAAGAAAAACAAAATTGAATGTCCTGTATGTACTGTCAGTACATGTATGTGTTCTAGGACGTTAAACAGTGGGGCAAGATTGTTAAATTGTGGAGTAAGATCATTAAAATGGCTAAACTGGAAGCATTGGTGGGTGAATAGAAAAAGCACTTTCACGTGTACAAGTAGGGGATGAGGTTTGTCTTGTGCATGCAACGTGCAAAGTCTTGTTGCTGGGGGAGTGCATGTCATTGCATGGCTGAGGGTGGATGCTTAATGAGAACTTGCTAATTCTTAAAAAGCTAGATTAAAAGAAAAGAATTATTATTGCAGTGCTTCAGTTCAGTGGAGCTTCTATTCAGGTACATGCATCACCCTCAGGGTTGAAACAAGTTTGTTAGGTGTCCTTGGAATAGAGGTTTACCAGGGGTTTGTTGATAATTAACCAACAAAGACAACTTAAAAAAAATCATTTTTAACCTATCTCTGTGACATTGTGTTATATTGTCACAAGTGTAGTACATTGATTAAAGTGAGATAGTTCAGTTATTTTAGTTGTCCCAAAAGTGAGGTTCCACTTTACAACTTGATATACATGTACTATAAACAGGGCAGTAAACAATTTGAAATCCACTGGGCAAATTTTATTTTTTGCTTGCCCCCAACTTAAATATTACTTGCTCAAAGGCAAGGCGGTGCCTTATCATCTATTGTTGTAAGGTACTGTTTATAATAAGTTATAGATTATATCAAAGTGTATATAAGATTACTGGTACTTATAATAAATAGTGCCAGATACAGAGTACTGGTAACTTTAGAATTTGACCTATATGGTGTTCGGAGCAGTAACACGATCAAGCAAATGTGCACTTGAACTTTAATTTTATTCATGCTTCCCACCAATTGTGTCACTCATCTTGCAGTCTTCAGTTTTGGAATAGTTTCTGTGTGGAAATTATTATTTACCAACCTGTGAGACACTTCCAGACTGACTCATGTGACCACTGAGGCTAATTTCACTTGCCCACTGGGCCACAAAACTGTTATTTTTACTTGCCTAAGATTAAAATTTACTTGCCGTGGGCAATTGGACCTGGGTTTTTTCCTGCCCTTTGTAAACCAAGTTAGAAATATGTAATGTACATAGTATAAAAAATAATTGTAATAGACCATAATACCATTTCTAAATGGCATGCAGTTGCATTGTAGTTGTAAACCATTAGCAACATATATGTACAGTACTAAGCATTTTCCACACAGGTCATTAAAAAGGTATTCAAGATTACACTGTACAGTCTACTACAGTTCCCAGAATGAAAATTTTTTCGTGCTTATTATATTTTGTATAAAATTTCTCTGTAATTGTAGCCTGTCCAGCAAAGTCCCAAAACCAGGGCCACCAGACCTCAGAATCCACTCTCTAGCACCGCAAATAATGAGAGACCGCTACCCACGCAGTCGAGATCACCTGCATCTGCTAGTTTGCCTGTATTGGAAATGAATGAGACTGAAACAGCAAGGCCTTCCACAGAGGGTGCTGTCGGCTCTGTCTCCAAGGTGAACTTTCCTTCTCTTTGCATCTCCCCCATTGTACTGTGTGTCATGCAATAGTGTCATGTGCAATATTTGCAATCTGGTATAATTTTTGAAATACAGTGAAACCTCTTTTAAGAGGACACCTTTGGGACCTTCCCAAGTGTCTGCTTAATAGAGGGTGTCCTCTTAATAGAGGTTGTAAAAATTGTGCAATGTTTGTTAACAATCAGCATTCAACGGTTACTCTGTGCTGTGATGAAGTTGCATGTCGTTAAAAAAGCCAGAGTTCAAGTTCATAACCTTTCCGTACCAACTTTAACTTTTCAACCACTTCGCAGTTTCAGCAGTCTTGAAAAAGATTAAACATCAAACTAGTCTTTATGCCCTTTGCCCTTTAAAACCAGGAATCACATTTGTCATAATAGAATGTAGCACATAAACTAAGAAGAATGACAGGTACATGTACATCTGTATACATAATTTAAAGGCAAATAATATGTAGTTGCTTGTACATTTTGTAACAATAATTTTTTGTTATTAATTTTTTCTTGAAGGTCAACACATCCTTAATAATATCAAGGTTAAATCAAGTCAGGGTAAGTACACTGTACACTGCCAAATTAAATACAGTTTATAAGTACAATTATTTTCTCTTGATGCTAACATGAAGTGTCAAGAATTCAGACAATGGTGAATCTTTTGTTTTCTCTCTTGTAAGACTCAACTCTGGATTTACATTTAATTCTTGGCAACTGTTTCTATGTAGATTCTTATTACTTGATTCTCCCGAATAAGGAAATGACAATATTGAATCGAGAATTGAAAATTGAAGCAGACTGTCAACTTACTTTTGAATGGTTTTGTATTATGGTAATGGGAGGGGGGTGGCATCCATAGCCCCTAGCCCCCCTAGTTACAGCCCTGCTTTTCTCCTTAAAACAAATGTAGCACTCACTGGTGGGATAACCATAAACTCTCTCATATTAGTACCCCGGTTTGATTGATGTCAGTGTAAAGTTGTCAAGAAGCCAGTCAAGGGGTTAATCTTTTGTTTTCTCTCTTGCAAAGCTCAATTCTCTTTGGTGATTGTTTCTCAATTCAGAAAGTGTGAAAGACTGTCAATTTACTTGTGACGATACTGTGTTCCGTTAGAAGTACTGGAAATAATAGATTAATAGGGAACATTATGAGGATTATGCTTCCTGGCGTTGGGTTGGGAAGGTCCTAGACATTTTTCTATGATGTGATGTACATGTGGCCTGTTTCTCTGTTGTGAAATAATCTTATAATAAATAATTTAGACTGTTCACAGTCCTCTATTTTTCCGTAAGATCATGGAGATCGAGCACTTTGCGTTATGGGCTGCCATCTTGCATGGGTGTCAAAACTACTTAGGGGATGGGGGTGGTTTGGGAGGAAGCGAGAAAAATAGAGGGACTGTAATAACATCACTGCAGCTCGTGTTCATGGAGCGTGTTGTACCAGCAACACAGACATTTGATTGGTCATTAGACAATAGATATTAATTTGCATTGACAATGGGTTTAGTTTTAAGTTGCCGACATTGACAAGTTGTTGACAAGTCGATGTTTTCATAAAACATACGCTTTCATACCATAAGGCACATTTTGTGCAAACACTTTTAGGATTTTTGGTATTTTGATTAGGAAAATGTTTTCTTGTGCATGTTTGTCAATTTTATTTCGAAGAGTGGCCCAGAAACATTATAAAATCACTGTTTTGAAAGGAAATATTTGTAAACATGCGTAATCGATGCTAAATGTGTCTGGCATGTTTTTCATCACCAGCAGAATTTCTTAATAATTATTAATGAATGGTAAAAGACATGAAATTCCTGTCACGCCTCCTGAACACAAGCTGCAGTGATGTTATTACAGTCCCTCTATTTTTCTCGCTTCCTACCAAACCACCCTCATCCCCTAAGTAGTTTTGACGCTCATGCAAGATGGCAGCCTGTAACACAAAGTGCTCGATCTCGATGATCTTACGGAAAAATAAAGGACTGTGAACAGTCTATGAATAATTAAAACCTATAAGACTATAATATGTATGGCTATTATTTACATGTGATGTGCTTTGCAAGAAAACTGAAATGTTTTAAGTTTTCTTTTATTTGAATGTACCAAAAGGGAAGAAAACAAATTCAAAAAAATTAATGTCTTTATCTCCTTTTTGGTTCAAGGACTTTCTAAGACAAGCAACAGCTATGTTTGTCACTTTGCAAAGTAAAAGTGTTGGTGATCAACAGGTAAACTACTACAGTCATGTATTAAGATATTAATTTTTGTCCTTTAATGCAATAGTTGTTGTCATTGTTAATTATAATAATAGAATAATTTATTATTTATTTACATTGTTGTGTATTTATTTTTACTCAGTCAGTTGAAGTGATTTCTACCAATGAGAAAAGTAATGTTACATACATGAATACTATTCATTGTATGTTGGCTCCCGGCAAGTAATCTTGACTCTGTAAAGAATAACTTACAGCTGTACCAGTGATGACTTGCAATCAGCCACAACCAGGCAACTACATAAACCTTTCTCCCAATCTACAAATTATTTTGCAGCCTCTTCTTTGAAATGAGGCTTCGCTGAGATCATTGAAGAATAAAGCTTGCACCAAAATGCTTTAGTGCTCTTTCTTTCTAAAATGTTGATATTTGAAGAATATAACTTAATTAATTTTCCTCACTATGAACCATATTTGTTTAAAGTCTGTACAGACCAGTGAACTGAGTGAGCAGACAACTAAGATTGCAAAGCTTATCAGACAGTTGAAACAGCAAGAGAGAGCTTATGTTGAACTGCTTGAGCGATCACTGGTGAGTAGACCTCTGTTGTTTACACACATAGTGTAAAATTATAATTATGTATTAATATTACAGTATGTTGTAATGTAATTGAAGGTATGACTCTTAACCATAATCATTATTTTATTATTCTAGATGTCCTTATAATTATTTTATTGGTTGATCAAGATGAAAACCTATAAAGGATGGCCAAAGGGAAGAAATGCATAGAAATGATCTCCTGATATGTTTTTTTTTAGGCAGTGGAACATGATTCTACTTTGGAAAACACGCCATCTATGAGTCAGCAGTCTTTAACAGAAGAGGAAAAGGTAAACACAGCAAAACTGTAGATGATTGAAAACAGCTCAGCAGTCTGCAACCACTGAAGTATAAATTAATGTAGTTATCCATTAATACAGAAAACTAATTAATACGGTGAAAATTGCCGCTTACTTGGTTAGTATCAGCCGGCTACTCTGCTTGGCATTTCTTTACAGATGGCGTTTTTTAAATAAAATATCCCTGAACTGGTCGGTTACTTTGACAACTCAGCCGTCTACTACAAAACGTTCTGACAACCCTGTATTTTTAAGCAGAGTGAATCAGCATCTATACGAGATGAAGAGCTTCAAGGACTCAGGCAACAACATGACCTGCTAAAGAAAATGCTTGAACAACAACAGCAGGTATTACTGACAACTGACATGTTATTAATTTGTTGTTTCCAATAGAGATGTCATTAATAGACCCTTCCACCTTTTTTGAACTTTTGACAAGGAAATCCACTGGAAAGAGCATCTTAAAACTAGTAAGCTTACCAAGTCATAAACATGCAAAGATATAGCTGTGCAAAGTTGCACAAATTTACAGACAATGGTATGTTGGGGGCGAGTTTGTGCCCCCATTATACAAACATCTGTAAGATTTCAAAACTTTGAGGAGCTATCCAAACTTGGCAATTGTACTAATGTACAGGTGCTCTTTCCAGCAGAGTCAATGGATTTTCCCCCAACTAGTGTATGTCAAAAGTTGAAAAAACTGTGAAAAGGTCTATTGAACCTTGCATGTATTTTGTAGGGCTTTTATTCTGGTCCATTATGTTCATGTTCTGCGCCATATTTTTATGGTTCGCTGCATTGAAACATGGCTGTCACTAAGACTGCTAGGTGAAAACACTAGGTAGGGGGCATCAAACAGCTTGGAATTTCTTTTTGTTGTATTTTTTTCCTTTTCATGTTTATATTTCAGGTTGTAGCTAGGGAAATGCCTCATCTCCATCTCTTAATGACAGCCCTGACAAATGGAGGATTTAAATTTTGTTAAACTCTGTCATATTTTGTGTATCTTCTTTTTTTCTGTTTATTTATTTAACCAAAATAATAATAATTGCAAATACGTGTTCTTTTAACTATTCGAAACTATTTTCTACTTTCACAGCGGGCTGAAAATAATATATATACATAGAAAAAAACAACTAAATTAATTTTGTAAAGGAAAGACACTAAATTAAAAGGAAAAAGATGCAAACCTAATAAGTGAAACAGTACAGCAGTAAAGTGTAGCGTAAAGGAATAAGTATTATCTAAAGAAGTTTGTCCCATTTTTTTTAATTGCGATAAGCGGTTAGATCTAAAAGCTATGGTGCGAAGCATATCAATTTTGTTATTGAGACGCAGTAGAAAACTGTCAAAGTCCAACCTCTATCACCTGCATTGTTAGTGTTCAGAATGAAGATTGAATTGTCACTAGAATTTCGTATTAATTTTGAAGATTTATTAGTACGTGTACCGTGGAATGCCTATTTTTGCAAAGCACCTGGGGAAATTGACCCAAATTATTGGGATGTTTGAGAAATCAGGATCAAAATTGCAGGGTTAGGTTTGGTTTGAATTATCAGAAATTTCTAAAAACTTAGGGTTCTAGAACTTGACATTAATTCCACTGTATCTGATCAAAGAACCATTATCTTGTGCAATCTTACAATGTATGTCTGTTTTGACAGTTAAAGGAACTTCAGAATCGCCAGGCCACCCTTTTAACCCTGCAGCGTGATGCAGAAATGCGTTTGGCAGAAGCTGAAGAAGAGGTAAGTCATTACAAATTTTGGTGTGTTAGAGGTTTTAGTGCTAATAACAGCTCAATAATGCAAGAGTAGACTAGTGCTACGATAACCTATACATTCCATTTGCATTAATTCTTTGTAGTAAATAGAAATTATTACCCGATACATTGTTTAAAATAATAATTCTAAACAGTCTTAGCAGCATTATGTCAAGAGAGTGTACTTAACTTTATTTTTCTACTACAATAAAATTTGAAACCAATAGCTAGTTTAAAAGGAGAGATTAAAATTACTTGACCAGTTTGAAAACACCATACCATTTTTTTGCATCTTTACACACTTTATGTAGTTACACAGTCATGACAATTTGTACTCCCAGTGTGGTCAAAGGGATTAGAGGTAGGTAAAGCACTGGGATATATGCAACATATAGAACTTTTTCTTTCAAGGATTGGCAGATCTCTGATGAAGTTGGAGCAGTAGGGGGTGAAGATGCTGGAACAGGTAACAGCAGAAGAGTGGCTGTGCCTTCTCAAGCTTTTCAGCAAGAGGCATCTGCATCTCAAAGAACACTGGAGGTATTTTTATACTGACTGATGTAGCGTACAACATCCAACTTGGAGAATATTGCCAAAACAAGTTTCTATAAAATTATACTTAACATAAAATAAATAGTTATAGTATTAAGTTAATTAACTTTTGCTTCTGTCAAAACTTATTCTTGATTTTCTTCTTGTAGTACACAAGTCATGTACATTGTACAGTTAAATCCTGAACCATAGGTGGACACTTTTGACTTTTAGGGCATGAAAAAAGGTCAGCCTGGGATCATGCTTAAAAGTGCAGTTTTTTTGTGCAAAGTCCAGCTGTTCCTGGAGGATCAAGACATAGTGTATTTCACATGTCTTGTACAGGTCGTTGCCCAAATTAATTAAGTGAAATTTTTCCTTTTCATTGCCTGCGCTTTGGGCATAGTGTGATGAACTTACTTTGTTATGGTTATTGGCCAGATTTGACATCTTAAGGGTTGATTTTCAAATAAAAAAAATACTTCTTTTCACTCTTCCTTATTAGCAGGGGGAGAAGTATAGAATCTACCAAAAATTGGTGTTGTTTATTAGAATTTGGTGATGTTTATTACAACTGTGACAGGGTGGTAGGACACAGTGTTAACTGATATCAATTCTCTTGTCTGACGTTTGTAGAGACCAAGGGTAGGTGGTTTAGATGACAGTAGGTTTACACCTGAAGAGCTGGAGCTTATGAATCTTCTTCGAAAGCATAAAGAGAGGGTAAAGCTTTCCCCTGGCATTTTAGCACACATTATTTTAGTATCCTGTATAGCCTTTGAACTGCAATTTATTGTCAGATTGTACATGTAGTAGATACAGTAAATAACTTGTCTTGCTTTATTGTCTTAATTAACAATTGTGAGGTAGCTGCATTGCAAATAATTTTATGTACAAGAACGAGAAAACTAATGCTAAAAGGATGTGGATCACCTTATGAAAGACCATCCCTTTTTTCAGTTATTAGGGCCAGTGCAGCATAAAATGCATGTAAACTTCCAAAATTTAATGCAATTTTTGTGACTGCTAGAAGTCATTTGGTATAGCTTTTTGAAAGGATTTTGCATTTTTGCTTGTGTTTTTGCCTGTGTTTTTGCTTGGGAAATACTCTTAGTAGGTTATTATAATTTTTTCTGTTTCATAACTGAAAATCAGACCTAGATGTTTATACCTTTACCTCTCCCACATTGCATCTTTTCCTAGTGGAGAGCTGCTGATTCTGCAGACGAAAAGGAGAAGGATGAAAGAGAGAACCAAAGGACAAAGAGGACAAACCATGGTGCAGCAGTTCAAGTAATGATAGCAAACTTAAGGGAGATAATGTTGACTTCCTGGTTGTCATGAATAGCAAATGATAGTTTGGTGTTTCTCTTGATAGAACTTGGTCCCATCTCCAGTAAGAGATGTAAAAATAGTGTCCCCAAGTAGTATTTTTCTGCTTAATACATGTATCTTCCAAGTGTTATTATTTTTTACCTAGGTTCTCATTATTAAATCTCATTGCTTAACCTATTCATACTTCAGCTGCCTGTAACTGCCATCGTAGATCCATGTCCCCTGTAACACTTGTCATATCTTAAGTCATGGACAACTTTTTGCCTAACAAGGTGTTTCAAACCAATATTACCCAAATCAGTATAACAGGCCTGAGAAAATTCAAAGATTTATGTATACTTGACTATAAAACTGTAATAAAAGTGTGTCTCTGCTACCCACCTGTTTGCCCTGCAGACATACCTGGCTTGATTAATGTATTGATTGCTTTTCAATCAACACTGCCACACCATGCCAATCAGAAGCTGTGTTCGCGGGTAGTTGTTTTTTGCGGAATTGTGAGGTTTCCTGATCTTCTCTCCCCCTTTCCCTTGTTATTATTATTTTTTCCTTTTCCTCGCTGAAACGTTTTTACAATAACTTGAGTAAAAATGTGTGCTACACACTTGCTAAACATTAAAGCATTAAAGGAAATGCATTAAAGGGAATGCATACCTTGTTTTGTCTCTTAGGCCATTCATTCTGAAGTAAGCGCAGAGGCTGCAGATAATGAGGTTTGACATATACCATAAGTTTTTTTCATTGTCATGTGTTATTTTCTTACGTAATTAAATGTGATGTTTTGTGATAACATTAATTTTAAGACTTAATAAGGGACAAAACATGTGATACTGTCACAGTGCTAAATGTATCAACACCCACATCCGTAAAGTTAAAACACTGTAAATGTTTGCCTTGTACAAAAACTGTAGTTGGTTGTCAGCTGTATGCCGTAAGCATGTGTACTTTTTCAAATTATCTTGATTGTCCTTTTAGGAGGCAGCCTTGGCTCTTGCTAATGCCACACAAGAGAGGCTAGAGCTTGAGAATAAACTAATGGTTTTAGAAGCAAAAAAAGAGCAGATGGACACATTGTTAAGAGAGCTGCAGTCACTTAAAGAGGCACAACTAAGAAAAGGTACTTTCGTACTTTCGATTACCTTAAGGTTTCTCTGCTTCTGGCAATATTATAGCAGTATCTTACATCAGTTGAGGTACAGAAGGAACAAACCAGCACAATAAGGAACATTTTAACATGGTTATTTTTCCATCTAATGCAGAAACAATCATCTTTATGGCTGTGTATATAAGTGGGATGGGGGCAAGGGGATGGGGACGGGGACATGGGGACTTGGGGACGCGAGACTAGGGACTTGGGGACATCAAGTATGGGACACGGGGACGTGTGGGGACTTCAAACACAGGGACGCAGGGGACGCGGGGATTATTGAAAAAGTCGGAGGTAAATGCGATATCAGTCACTTTCCTCGTGAATATGTTTTGGTGAAGGCAACCCACCCTGCCCTCCTTAGGGTTCCTCCATGCCTGTTTACGAAGCGAAGACTCGGCGAAGATCCCCTGCATTGAAGAAAGTTAAACCGTTGTCCTGGTCTTCTTGCTGATGGAATATTGGAGCCCAAAGCAGGGTAGGGTGGGTTGCGGTCGCCAAAATTTATGTAGAATAACAGCATTCGATTCAAAATAAATAAAAAATTAAGTGGCATAAACGGGCTTCGAACCCCGAAGTGCCAGCTCCGAAATCCATCGCCTGTACCACGGTACCCTGCACGCAGAGTCCTAGATAAGTCGGGAAGAGGACTTCCCGACTTATCTAGGAAGATCGAAGGAGACTCTGCGTGCAGGGTAGTACCACGGGGGATTCAACTATTGTAGCAATATTTATTTTGTTTTACATATTTTTGGTGGCAAACCTAACAGTAAATGCTTGGCTAACAGTACTTCAAGGTCGATTTCCACTGACACGTTTTTGGCTGTGCACGTTAACGCAAGTAAATTTTAATCACGTAAATAAGATAGAGGCAAGATGTAAATTGTTCAGATTAAACGTGACGTTGAGCAAGATTCTACTTTTACGCTTACGTGCGACCTTTCATACATTGCCTCTATTTTATTTGCGAACGTAAATTTTACACATATACGCATGGACAAATTACGTGACAGTGGAAATCAACCCTAACCATAATCACAATAGTCAGTGCGCTTACTCCTATTATAAAGAAATATTTTCTGTAACATCATAAGGTGTCCAAGGTGGTTTGGAAGATGGAATCTAATGTTGACCATAAAAAACACATTTTCACGAAGAAAGAGATATCGCATTTACCTCCGACTTTTGCGATATTCATTCACATCCCGCGTCCCCTGCATCCCTGTTTTTGACGTCCCCGCGTCCCCGCGTCCCATACTTGATGTCCCCAAGTCCCTCGTCTCGCGTCCCCAAGTCCCAAGTCCCCACACACGCGTCCCCATGTCCCTGTCCCCTTGTCCCCGTCCCACTTTTATACACAGCCCATCTTTATCTGCAAGAATTCACCCTAAGTTGAAAGCAAGCAGTAGCATCAAGATTTTGCAAAGTGGAGCTACATTGTACCCCTCTTATTGACGTTATTAAATTGAAATGTTCGAATTTACTATGGTTCTTTTATTTATCTCACTTAAGAATCTCTAGAAGCTGCAGGTGGAACTAGTTCAAGTGTAAATGTGTCTAAACAAGAAGAAGATGAGCCACTGGCCACAACTTCTCAAAAACTTGATGATGAGCGCATTCTGGAGGCTTTAGAAGTTCATGAGAAACTTCAGTAAGAATCAGATTTGCTTTACATGAATATTGATGCTAAAATGTAAGGGGGTGTTTACATGATACCGGGGCGACTTTCGCCCCGAAGTGAGTTCACTCCAGTTTCCTCTCATGGCTCTATATTTGTTTACATGATACCACCACAAATTTCATGCTGGCGCAAGTCACCCCGGTTCTTGTACCAGGGCGAGAATTTCACTCCGGTACGAAGTCTCGCAACGGTATCATGTAAACACGAACGTTTCGGTGTGAAATCGGTCTGCCAGTAGACTGGAACGGGTAGCGCATGCGTAATGTTTGCAATTTTGAATCACACGTGCATTTTATCAACATGAAGTGTACCTTCAAATAACGAGATGTGAAATGACCCAGTCATCATGTAAACACGATACGAAATCTCATGTAAACACCCCCTAACGCTAGCCATTAAGGACTTTGTTAAAGTAATGTAACTTGCGAGTAGTCATATAAATTATGCCTTGTATGAAACTGTCAAGATGGTTTTATCTCATTGTCTATAGTAGGTTTTAGTTTCACTGTGCCAATGATGTGTTCTCAAAGGTCCATTCTGTAAGTGTTAATTGGGAGATAAAAAATTAAGTACATGTACAAACCTTCCAAACATTAACATGTGTCAGTATCTCAGTATCTGTACAAAGTTCCAAGCATGGTTGAATAACATGCATGTTTCCGGATGTCTTGATTTAAACAGAAAGCTACAAGATGTGAGGGATAGGTTAAAGCAGTTGCGAGACTTGATAGGCCATTACCAGGTAATTAAAACAATGTTTCAAATCTGTTTTGATATTATTTTGCTTCTCCTTTGTTTTTGTGTGTTTTTTTGTTCAATTTTTTGTACGTTTTAACTCTACAAAGTTAGTTCTTTAAAGTTTTTTTTTATTCCATGACAATTGGCATTTCCCTGGATGTGTGTTAATTGAATCAAACTTTGTACCTACCATTGTAGATTGTTGTTTAATGTCATACCAACATATGAAAATGATGCAATAGAAAACTACCAAGTTCTAGACTTATTTGTTTTCAGATTGCACCCATTTTTTTAAAAATCAATATTTATCCAGGGGCATCCAATTTAGCAGAGCTAGTTTAAATGGATCCATGACACAGCACAAAAACAAAGACATTAAAACTAGACAATTAAGTTACAAAGGCGACTTGTACTGCAGGCATTGCTGTTTAAAATGGCACTTAAGCTTGATTATAAATTCACTGAGGGTCTCTATTTGTCTAATGATTGTCGGTTGGCTAGCTAGTTGCAGTACACTTTTTTGTAAACACCAAACTACCTAACACAGGGCTGTTATTAAGAGCCGGGGTGGGGGATTTCCCCCAGCTACCATGAATGTGGTCCCCGGCTACTTTCATTGGAAAATAGAAAGAAAATAGAACCAAAAGAAATCCCTAGCTGTTTGATTCCCCGCCTATTTGTTGTACTTACCCGGCAACTTGAACTCTTAGGACGCTTTCCATCGGTCAGAACTGGCCGGCCAGACCAGTCAGAAAGCAAATGAAATCGGCTATTTCCACAGGGTTTTTGCTGAAAAATATTCTCCTTCGTGCATACTATTTAGGATTTGACTGATCTGGCAGGATAGTTTTTATTAAAAGTGAAATTATCATTTTGACGGGAATGGTCCAGCCGGTCAGTTCTGACAAATGGAAAGCGCCCTTAGTGACAACCCTTCTAACAGTTGTTGGGATTACACCATACTGTCAACAGTGTTGCACACGTTTGGTGTTAGTGGTTACAAGTAACAAGAAATATGATGTTGGCAATAACTTTGTCAATCTCAGATAACTTTGATGCCTGAAAGTGTTTCCAAATGGGGGTGATTGCTTGAAACGAAGCAATGACTGATTTATTTGGCTCTCCAGCCCATTAACACTTTGTTTTTTGAAAACATGTCCTATATGGAAGACTGTCATGAAACAAAACCAAAAAGGCAAAATAAGAAGTAGAGGACCAAAGAACAGGCAGAAGTGAAAGTTATTAATAGAGACCTTAAGATCGAGGTTTGGCCATCCTACTGCAAACTGCAAACCGCGGTTTGTGGTTAGCGGTTTCACGTTATCCGTCTGCTCATATTTAAGAATTAAGATTCGCGGGTGGTAGCTCGCGGCTGCCATGTTTGTTTTTATTCATTCGTTCACTTCTATTTTTGCTGAGAAATCGTCTTCAAAGTTACGTTCTATGAAAAATAGTTCAATAATTAATTAGCGAAAGAATTCTAAAAAGTAGTATTTCTTCTCAAACGTGGGATTGTGATGTTTTAGGGTGCAAAAAAACCTTTTGGAAAATCACTTACTTCTAGAGCGTGATCTAGCCGTAAAAACGTGAACCTCAAACTGCAAACCTGACAGCAAGACACTAGTCACGTGACTTCTTGACGTTTGCGGTTCGCGGGAAATGCCGAAAAACCTCGATCTTAAGGTCTCTATTGCCATTTTACTGAAACTTGGTCTAACTGTGGGTTACAAAAATCAAGTTGTTTGTGGTAGGGTATAATCATATTGTTATAACTAATTGTGAACTGTAAGTTTTGTCCTTCATAGTCAAAGTATGTGACATCAGACCCTTCGATAACCTACACCCATGGCTTCGATAATGCAATTTTAGACACGGAATGTTCTTGTTTGTCATGTGAAATGTTCTCAACTGGGAAAGGTTTTGCATAATTGTTATATTTTTGTAAAATAACAAAGATAGTAGCGCGCTCTGATTGGCTGAGAGGCGTGTTTGCATGAGAGTATGTAAACATGTTTGTGCGTCAAGATGTTTTGCTTTTCGCGCGCTAATCATGCAAGCGCGAATTTGAAAATAAGTTTTTAGTTAAAAAAAACTCGACAAGATTAAATTATTTACCCATTTGCTCGTCAGCTGAAACTTGGAAAATCTTTAGAAACACGCTGTGTTTCTTTTTTCGCTTGAGCTGAGATTTTAAGCAAGAGAAACCCGTATTTTGGAAAGCATCTTTTTTGCAAAACAAGGACTGATTATGCGCACAAGCATCGTGTACAAGACTTCGGGACTGGTTAGAATTTCTCTGTTAATCAGTGCTCTAAACAAGAGTGTTTTGCTTTTTTCTTGGTAAAGTTGTTTTATAAAAGCAATAGAAAACTTTTTTTCTGTGTTTGCATATCCTGATATAAACACTCGAAGGGTTGGGAGAATTTGAGACAGTTATGTAAAACCGCGACTTCGTCTCTGGTTTGCATTATAACTGTCTCAAATTCTCCCAACCCTTCTTGTGTTTATATCAGGCTATGCAAACACGGAAAACATTTTCTATTGCTTAAATATATTTTTTATATTCTGTAGCCTTCACAAGGTGAGCTAAGCCAGGGACCAGAGGGTGCCCCACAAACTCGCCCTGCAATGGAACAGCTAAGCATTCCAGTTCAGAGCACTGAGGAGCCAGAAGAACTTGAAGGTGCAGTCGGTGGAGCTAGTGCACCTGTTGAACAGGACATAAGTAGCACTGACTGGTTATTAAGTTCTGATCTTGTCGATCCGGATCTTTTGGGGAAAATAAGGTGCGACTCTTTAAGAAATGTTCTTGTTGTCAATGGTAATTGTTCTAAACATTTTAAATCGGGAAATAGAAAGTGAAAAAAAATTACGAAAAGAGTAAGCCATCATGTTAACCACTATAGATGGAAGTGATGGACTCTTCTATCCCTTTCCATTAAAAAGAAGGGAAAAAATGAGAAGGAAAGAAAAGGGGGAATAGACCACGAGACCTTTACAGTGACTCTTCCTAGTACCACACTTTTTTGTTCTGAAGTTTCAACCAGTGCCCGATTTTAGCCTTAAAAGCTGGCCTCTCCTTCTCCGCATGCTAGATGTTGTGGTTGAGTGTTGTGCTAGTTATGATTGACTTCTGTAAAGGTTTTTGTTTTCTTTTTTTAAGTTCGTGAAATGGCTACCAACTGCAAAAGAAAATATTGAAAATATTGTTGTCAAGGAACCACATATTTTAAATGCCCTGAGAACCCTGACTTTATATACATGTAGACACGAGGACCCAAAAAATGTGCTGTAAAATGTGACTGAAAAAAGATACCTTACAATATCCAAGTATGTGATACTTTGTTCTTTCCAATTTTCTCACAGTCAACTTCAAGAAGCAAGAGCAAGGGTGGCTCACCTATTCAAACAGACAAATGAAAACGTTCAGGTTGGTTGCAATGACGCGATCAGAAATAAATATAAGCTTAAACAACTATATTTACAATACAGAGAGTTACACTATAATGAACCGCAATGAGTTGAAACAATAGTTTGCTTCAGTGTTCTACAAAGATATGTAAAAGTGATACCTCTATGGTTGTGTGTTTGTACAATAGATTGCAAACAAACGTAAAGTTATCTAATGATTCCTAATTTTAATTTTAATTTGCAAAACAATTGCGGTGACCAAAGGAGCCTGCAGTCTTAATCTCAAGGTTGCTTTCACAATTGCGCTGAACACATGTGGCCAGCATTTGTCTGGACTTCACTTAGAATGTATGGAATGCTTATAAAATAGATCGCAGTGAGGGAATAAATCTGATCATGCGCATTTGGGCCTTCTGTCACTCATAATGTGATCATGCATACTTTGTCCTTCTATAACGTGAACCGTACACAAAGCACAGCATTAGAGCAGGAGGGTTTGCATCAATCTCACCCACACTCCGTAACCTTTTGTTGGACCAATAATTATTGCCCTTTACTCAAGCGATTGTCAAGAGTTCCTCGAGGGTCATGTTTGGGGCCGTTACTGTTTACTCTGTATGCCAGTAAACTGTTTGAAGTTGTCAAGAGACACCTGCCTAGCGTTCATGGTTATGCAGATGATACGCAGTTATATTTAGCGTTTAAACCTGGCTGTGTCTCAAGTACTGAGGATGCCGTTGCTGCCATGGAAGGGTGTGCAAATGAGATAAGAGCCTGGATGCTGTGTGACAAACTGAAGATCAATGATGACAAAACAGAGTTTGTAATAATAGGCACCCGTCAGCAACTATCCAAGGTTCATGTTGACTCGCTTGCAGTAGGCGATGCTCAAGTGTCGCCTGTTCAGTCGGTCAAGAACTTAGGGACATGGATAGATAGTAACATGAGTCTTCAAGTTAATATCAAAACACATGTAAAGCAGCCTATTACTACATTACAAATGTAAGGCGAATAAGAAAGTATTTAAGTAACCAAGCAACCCAGACACTTTGTCACGCCCTAATAATTGGTCGCATTGACTATTGTAATAGTATTCTGTATGGGCTACCAGCTAAACAAATAGCAAAGTTACAACGGCTCCAGAATTCCGCAGCAAGACTTATTTTTAAAATTCCAAGGTTTTATCACATCTCACCAATTCTGTGTACGCTTCATTGGCTTCCAGTAGAATTTAGGATTCATTTTAAGATTATTATAATTACTTTTGAAGCGATCCATGGACAAGCTCCGGTATATCTACAAGAACTTATTAGCAAAAGTTAGGAAGGGAGTTACAATTTGAGATCGTGTGCAAACGGAATTATGCTTCAAACGCCAAGAATTGTAACTAAAAAGACATTGGGTGACCATGCTTTTTTAGCTGCAGCACCTAAACCGTGGAATGGGCTACCATCACAAATACGAAATGAGCCCAATTTTAATAGGTTTAAAGGTTTAATTAAGTCCCATTGTTTTAGATTAGCTTTTTATTAGATTTTATTTTATTTAGATTAGCTTTTTATTAGGATTTTATATATACTATATTTTTATTGATATATAGAGGATATTACATGGCCGCGCGGAGATACGAAATTTCTCTTCGAGTGTTGAAAAATATTTCACGAGTGAGAGCAGCGAACGAGTGAAATATTTTTTCAACACGAGAAGAGAAATTTCGTATCTCCAAGCGGCCATGTAATATTCTGTTTATTATATAGACACCGATGAAATACCAGGACAACGATTTCTTGGACTAATCTTTTATTCGTTGAGTCAATAAAATGTAATAAAACATAGATCTTACGCACAATTTTAATTTTGGTCTGAATAAGAGAATATAAGTCGGGCTTATTTGTATTTTGAATGTTATAGCAATAAGACATACGAAATTTCATAACAAAAATGCTACGTAACTTTCCTTTAAAACGTGTAAATAATTTATCGAAAAAAATCTGGCAATGGATAAAATGCCTAGCTCATGTGCCGTGGATAAAAATATGAGCAACATTTCAAAAATATTAACATAGTGTACCAAAAAGTTCAAGATCATTGTTTTAGTAGCCGAGGTGTGGTGTGTTAACTTTTGCAGGTTTCTCACGTTATTATGTGCTTGAATAAAAATACACAATATTAAAAGACCTGAATTATTTAGAGTCACCTTCAAGTTCAGCACCAGTTTACTCTTGGCTTCCCCCGCTGCTATCACTTTCAATTACATATATTTTTTCGCTTTCGGCCCCAGTTCTGGACTTGTGACAGTACTTTTAGTCGGTGCCAGATCGATACTAAAAACGCCTCCAGTGATATCATTATCTTGACACATTGTTTGGAGTGTGTTTTCAGCGGTTGAAGTCGATGAATGTGCCTCAGTGAAATGACTTTGTAGACTCTGTTGTGCTACTGGCAGTACGGCATTTGTTGTTGATGATGCGGATGACAAAATTTTCGAAATGGTCTCCATTTGTCTTTCTGTTAACGAGCTGTAATTGTGAATTGATTGCTAATTCATTCCCCTTCCCTTGTCGCTTCAGTTCTTTCTGTTTTGCTTTAAGGGCATCTAGTGTCTTTTGAAAATTGTTGTCTTTGATAATAGATTTCGGCATAACCGGCGCGACTTAGGTGGCGCTTAACACTCGACAAAATTCCTCTAAGTGAGGATGGCTCGTACTCTTCGCCTTTTTTTGTTCTTGCAGCGAATACGAATTTGCTTAGGTAGTTGTTAAGTTCAACTGCTGGAATCTCTTCAATGCTTCTCTTCTCGCCGTGTTCTGTTAGAAACTGCTTGAAAAAATTTATGTCGTACAGTGTCTTTCTCTTTGTGTTGGCATTTTCCTCCGTTTCGATCAAATTATCAACTTCGCTATCTGTCATCGGAACAAACCTTCCATCAATCATTTCGTTTTGCTCGTCGTCGAAAATATTTATGTCGAAATTTGGTAGTTGATTTGAAAATTCCATCTTGTTTTTCAAGACGACTGATTTGTGAATGAAAAGGTAAACGCGCGCGATACTGTGATGGTAATTTCCTATTGGCTGAGCCTGAAGTAGTCATGACAACCGTGATATCTTCACATGTGAAAGAATTCACATGTATTTGCGCAATATAAATGTTAAATTATTATTATTATTATTATGTAGCAAGTGACAAATGCCATAGTATACGCCACAGATATTACAGTGTTACACACGTTTTGCGCATTTAAATTCACCATATTGGACGCAATTTACACGCGAAAATTGGGGTTTCTTTGCAGTTGGTCCCATCAAGGGTAAACAATGAAGATGTTCAAACACAGACTACTGAAGAGGAATCAGAGCCAGAGTCACAGACAGACACTGACGTAGAGAGCGCTGCTAGTTCAAGTGTCAACACTTTAGCATGGCAGGATGATCCTGAATTTCAAGCCAAAGTCAAGTGAGTAATTCATTAAATGGATTCTTTGAATAATGCGAATGGTTTAGGGATATTTTTTCACTATTTTAGACTAGAGAAATGAGCATTTTTTGTCGCATGTATCCATTTGTGTCTTTGTAATCGTTCTCTTGTGTTCTTCTGTAATTTAGGAAACTGAACTCTGCAAAGCAGAAACTAAAACAACTCCAGGAACTAGTGAAAAAGATACAACAGGTATTTGCTTTTTAAGGAGAGCAGACATTTGACGACGTTTGTTTTATGTCAGTACTTAACAATAGACACAACGAAAGTACAATTTTAGTCCACATGGTTTGGAATGCTACATCCATTTGTAAATTGTTGTCCTTGGTCTTCCCATATTACAGTCTTGAATGTTAGTGTGTGGCCAACTTTGGTCAACTTGTTTTGGGGAAACTGTCAAGGAACTTAGTGTTTTTTGATGCTGCCATAGCAATTTTTCTAAAGCTCACTCTAACAGTGCTTTCTTGGCTAAGAAACTTGGAAGTCTCTCTGTAAGAGCATCCCCAATGTTTTTCATTTGGTCTGTCGAGTGAACCAGTGACTTTCCTGACCACAATCAGAAGCCTGTATAGTTAATGTGTATCTTAGCGTTTTCTGGCTAGGTCACCTTTATCGTTATTGTTTCACTAACCAGTTAACTAAATGCAATGATTTTGTGCAAATAAAAATATTTGGTACAACACGATCATGTTACATCCATATGTTTTCTCTTCAGTTTCCAGACTCATCACCAGCTTTACCAGCAGAGCTAGCAGAACTAAGTTTTGATGATGAAGACTTTGATGATGATGATGATGATGACGACGATGATGATGACGATGATGATGGTGATGATGATGACAGAGAGGGAGAAGATGAGGAAGAAAGAGGTGAAAGCAACAGATCTGAGCCTTCAGATGACAATGAAGGCGTCGACATTCAAAATGAAGAGGAGGAGGTTACTTCAGCTACTGAAGACGAGGACGCTGGTGGAGATTCCACTTCATTAATCAGAAACGGGATGCTACAGCTTGATGGTTGGTGTTTAGATGCAACAAAGGCCGCCAAAATGTTTTAAGATTTGCGTAATTGGCAGTTTTTATAGTATGTGCTTGTGCTTGCCCAATTGAAATAAACGTGGTTAGAGTATATGGCAACAAAGCTTTATCACTTGCCGTGACATGATTTATCATAAATACTAATAAATTTTATCCTTTTCTTCAGCAGGAAGTGACCAAGAAGCGGTTTATCAAAGGTACTTGCGTAAACAAACTGAAGAGCTGGAGCAGCTGCAACAAGAAAGGCAGAGATTACTGGAGATGCAGGAGGAGCTTACAAGAATGAGCCAACCCTCCAAGCCCCACATTACAGTGGCAACACAGGTAAAGATTGTTGAATCGTATATAGGTACTAAAACAGTTCATGAATGATAGTGATGATTAGTTCGTCTAGATTGAGGAAAGGTCGAATCCAACTTCTTTGTGCAAGGAAAGTCGTGTCTGATAACCTGGGACTTGTGGACTTTGTGTTCTGACTAGAGAATTCTGTTCTTAACTTACCTGATGGGCAAGAAAAGCCCTTGGTAGAAACTCAAGTTACAGATTAGAAGTACTGAAAGACAAAAGTTTACATTTCAAATCAATTCATGTGGATTGAAAACTTTTTTTCATGCTGTTCTAAGGGAAATTTGTACAGTTATTATTAAAATTAATGAGCAATTGATTGCTGATTATACTATTTTACAGCTGAGGGCTTAGTACCCTAGCCTTCAAGTGAATGCAAGGCTGAGGTTGACCTTGTTTTGATACAAACCTCCTTTGTTTCCTTTTGGAAATTACTCTTAAGTTAGCATAAGAACAATAAGATTCACATAAGAAAATAGAAAGGGTTGTACGAAAAGAAGGTCAACTCCAGCTTGGTTTCCATACATAACTGTAAAGTGACCTACTAATTAGTAAATGGTGATTAATAGTTTATCTAGACTTGCTACAAGTTCACCTCCCATGAGTTCTTAAATTTGAACGAAGTGAGCTTCAGTGCATGAGGTCGCGCCAAGCGGGCGACAAAATCTCGAGGTTGACTTAATTCGCCTGAATGGATTTGAATCGTATAAATTTTCGCGGGAAAAAAATAATATTTGACATATGCTGTATCGGGATTGCCGTGAAATATCACTCACTGTCCTCTTGGTCGATTGTCATGACGTCACCGGTAGAATTTTCGACTGGTGAATTTCGCGCCAAACAAGTATGAAAAGTCCTTGAAAACGGTATAACCAACCAGGAAAAAATAATAAAGGACTTTTAGAAGGTTTATAATTTATCCTGCTCATCAAAATTAATTTAGGGCAAGTACATGCTAGCTACAGCTTGTCTGAAGCGCTAGCTCCAGAACTTATTTTCTTTGCACACTGAAGTTAAATGTAAATTGCATTGAAGCCAACGTCTAAGCTTTAAAGTTTTTAACGTTTAATGTTGCTTTAGATCTATTATCCAGTCGCGTGAATTGCTTTGTAGTTCGTTAAATTGTACTTGAAATTTTAATATTAATATTAGTGCATGTCATATACTTTAGAGACAAAATGCTGAGTTTGATGGTTTTGTTGTTGACATCCGTTAATTTGTTTGTTACATTTTAGACCACACGAGCACTGGCTCAAAAGCCAGAGACGGGTGGATCTGTATTCAGGCATGATACTTTCACTATCAGTCGAGCAGATGGCTCCAAGAGACCAATTATTCATCGGCCCGTCAATAGAGAAATGTCAACCCAGACACCATTCTATGGAAGTGATCTGAGAGCTGCAAGATCTGTGGACTCAAATGAACCTCCAAGGGGTGAATTAGTCTTGGTTTTTTTTTTCTTCTGTGCTTTAGCCGGCAAGGCCTTTTGTTGAGAAATAGGATGATAGAAATGTGGCAGTGAATTATAAGCCCGGTGAATACATAAGAAAAATGTTATTCAGTCAGTGACACAGGCAGCTTGCCAGTTGGAAGAAAAAGTGCGAGTATTCCCGAAAGAAGAACATCAGATCATCCTGCAGAATCGAATTCAGTAGAAGTTACAGTGCATTATTAAACTTTTATTACAGGTATACATACACTGGAACATTTGCTTAAACAAGAGTGCGACATAGACTCTAAAGCATGCTATATCAACTTGTAGGAACCTATGTTTGTTAGCTTGGAAAATAGCTTACAAAGGTTGCGCCACAGACTAGACCAAAAGCCCGCTTTAAGTAAACTTTTGACGAAAGTCAAACCCGTTATGATAAAACCCTCTGTTATAACATTGTAACATTATAACTCTTGTTTGTAAGTGTGTCACTTTTACACGTATAAAAACGATTGTCTGTAGGAATGACGTCAGACTCAGAGCCCATTCGGGCTCGAGGAATAATTGTTAATTAGTCGCGTGTTTGTAGTGACACTTTTTGCCTAATACGGTAATTGTTATTCTAGCTCGTCCTAGTGCATTAGTTTGGTCAGAACTAAGACGCCAACGGGAACTGCACGAAGAAAAGCTTAAGAAAAGAAAACAAAGGTTCTTAGAGAAACGAAAGAAGGCTGGCTTGGATGATGTGTCAGAAGGTGGCACCTACTCAGTTCGAAGTGGCAGGAGTGGGGATATAGATGAAGGGTTTGGAGTGAGTATGATGAGCGCTGATATCACTACAGCCACATGGGGAGGTTCCACCCAACCTAGCAGTACACAGAATGACTCTGCAGTGTCAGCTGATGGCTCTGATGATGAAAATCAGGGAGGAGAGGTACGGTTTCATAAATACTTGAATGACAGGGAAGCAAAGCGAACGTTTCCCTCTTGAAACAATTCCCATTATACGTATTGACGTCAGATGAGCAAATTTCTCTACCAAGCTTCGTTTTGAAATTGAAAAATTGTTCGGAAGTTTTGCATAAATGAATAGCCTCTCACAAAGAGTCTAAAGGCGAAGAATTTTGATCACAATCGAGGCTTGGTGGTGGAATTTATTAGTCTGACGGAAACATGCATAAGGGTCATTGCAAGAGAACAGTGACATAGAAAAAGGTACATGGAATTCCTTCTTTCTTTTGTCCCTGCATTTTTGATTCCTGAAAGATTAAGTTTTGTGAAGTATATCAGGAACGTATCGTTAATAGCTTTGTTTGTGCGGTCAGACGCAAAGAATTGTTTAAAAAAACGTTTAATGGAAACTGTGACGGCTCAAAAACAAAAGGAACAAAGCTCTCGCAACATTTTTTTTTTTTGACTGCAAGATATATTGCTGCCATCCGTCCTCAACAAGCAGTTTGTAGTCAAGGTTTACCAATTATTGAACTTACAAAAAAAGAACAGCTTTCGTTAACAAAGAACAAAAGAACAAATACTGCCTTGAGTAAGAGTAATAGTGGGATTTTGACCGCAGACTCAATGAAGAGTTGTAACAGAATTACACCCATACAATGTATCTCTGTGAAAACTTCTTTTCACTGATTTCACAATTACTGCCAATTGCAGAAACAACGGCAGATATTCCGGGAGTAGATTTACATTCTAAAGTGAAATGAGGGAAGAAAGGTGTGCAGTTCACAGAGTTTCTCTTTTTTGCGTGAATTTGAAATTGTCCGTGTGAAAATATAATGTTCACTTCTTTTAGTCAGATTTTTTTGGTTAATTGCCTCTGCGAGTGATAGGCTCAGGGCTGAAGTACTTTTCAAGGTTTTCTTTGAGGCAGGTTGTGATCCATTGCTTTGTGGTGCAATAATAGAAGTCATAGCTATGTTACTTTCTGTTTCCCTTTACTGCAGATTGCAGTTGAAGTAGAAGATGATTTTCCGGAAGGAATTGTACAAGCAGAAGAAGAAGAGGAAGAACAGCTAGAGGCAGGAGTGGCTTTCTCTGGCGGTGCTGAGGCTGTGTTCCGGAGCAGGGAACGAGTGCCTCGCTTGTCAGCTTTCAGAGGCAGTGTTGACAGTACCTCCCAAACAAACAGAAGCAAAAAGAGGAAGCTTGATGGTACAATTTTATCATGTCAGTCTACTCGCAATTGGTTGGTGGTCTTGTACAGTTTCTTGCGGCCACGTATTTTTTTTAACGAACATTTCATAGGTGCATTTGTTGTAAATCTTGTGTTGTGCCCCTAAAAATTGCTTTTTGGGACTTGATCATACCAACTCGGACTGAGTTTTGAAATCTGTACCATATTTCCTTAGCTACAAAGACCCAGCACCCTTTTTGTCAATGGTTTGAAATAATAACCCAAGCAGATGTGTGATTTTGGTTCCCAAAGTGCTCTAAAAAATCTAATATTCTGTTCCCCAGTATAGGGGAGGAACGTGTACGAAAGTACAAGTACATATAGTCAGTTATCCTTTTTTCAAACACAGCACACAATATTAGTTCCTTTTTCTAATGTATTTTTGGCTTCAGATTCATACGAGACCTTTAGCACCCACGTAAAGTTGAATTATTATTTGTTGGGTGGCGTTTTTCATGAACTTTACCTTGCTTGTCTTACACAGGCGGAGCCCGTAAAAGAGACCGAGAAAGAGGCTTGACATTTGAAGATTGGCCCAGAACCTTCTACTTTGACAGGAATTCCAGAGGAAGGATAAGGCAAGAGGTATAATCAAGGTTTTATCAGTACGAACGTTCAACCGCGCTTTAAAACAGTGGAACTCTAAGGGCCTGTTTACATGGAGGTGGGGGACCCCAGGTAGGTGGGGTAACCCGCCTGTCCACATAATCTCTCATTTTAATTTGATCACGTTTACATGATAGGTGGGGTGACCCGCCACATGTTACATCACCTATCTAGGGTCCCCCACCTCCATGTAAACAGGCCCTAAATCTGTTTGTAAGGTGTTTAGTTTTAATAGATAAATAGTGTTCTATGCCCCGTTCACACCTACTAAACAATCATGTTTAATTAAACCAGGACTTATAAAATAAAAAACAGACATGAAAACTGAAGCACAGGTTTTTACACAGGATTCAAATGAAATTCAACATGTTTTATAATTTGCTGTCAATTTGCAATCAACTAAAGTCAGTAAGCCGCTTTAATGATTAAATCGTGTTAATATAAACAGCTTTTAAACATGTTAAAGCGTTGGTGTGATTGAGGCTCTAGTGGGGGCTGTAAGCTCCTTTGACGCTGTTGGCAGCAAACAATGTTTAGATGTGAGTGTTGGCTAAGTGTAAACACCTTAGAACATGGTTTTGTTATACACCTGGGCCCAGTTGTTCGAACGCTGGTTAGCGCTAACCCCGGGTTTCTTTTTCTTTTTATCAAAAGCACTATGTCGGATAATTTTCTCTGTTCTTTTTAAAGTATCGAGTCATCAAATAGTAGGCAAAGAGAATTAAACTGAATTTGCTTTCTAAGCTCTCATATCTGAGTTCAAATCTCGCACTAACCCTGGGTTATCTTAACCCAGCTTCGAACAACCCGGCCCTGGGCCGAGTTGTTCAAAGCTGGGTTAAGATAACCCAGGGTTAGTTCGAAATTTGAATTCAGATATGAAAGCTAAAAAGCAAATTCAGGTTAATTCCTTTTGTCAACAATTTGATGATTGGCTATTCTACGAAGAATAGAGAAAATTGTCAGAGAAAATGCTTTTGATGAAAAGAAAAAGAGACCCAGGGCCGAGTGGTTCGAAGGCCGGTTAGCGCTAACCCAGGGTTAAATTTTAACCCGGGTCTCTTTTTCTTTTCATCAAAAGCATTTTCTCTGAAAATTTTCTCTATTCTTTTTAGAGTAGCTAATCGGCAAATTGTAGACAAAAAGAATTAAACTGAATTTGCTTTTTAAGCTTTCATATCTGAATTCAAATTTCGCACTAACCCTGGGTTATCTTAACCCGGCTTTGAACAACCCGGCCCTGACCGTTTAAACTTTGCTCTAATAACCTAACCGTGCAGTTTATTGACTTTAACGTAAGACCGAGGGTGGTATTTCTTATCATGATATTCTGTGGCCGGAAGTTGCTGTTTTCTAGAAAATGCTTATTGTGTGAAGGGATTTCCGGACCATACACTGTGTTTGTCGTGTAGAGTAATGGACTACCCTCGTTCCTGGGTGTTGACGTTTGATACCGACTACCGCTCATAAGGCCCCCCCTCCCCCACCCCACCCCACTCATCAGCCCCCGCCCTCCGCAGTTAAAGGCGTCGCCATTAGTCTCTTGCTACCTGTAAACAAAAAAATACATTGGTTTATAAGCCCTGCTAAAATCCCTTACGAAGATATATTATCCCAGGCCTTATAAACAGCGGTTTACAGCATGTTGAGGGTTTTTCTGTCCAACTGAAGAGCTGTTTTTTGTTAAAGAATTTTACTCCTGCTGAACAACTCATCAAAGATCGTGAACAGGAACAGTTTAACATGGAGCGTCAGGTTTGGGAGCAGCATTGTGAGCGTCTCCACCAGGAAGTAGCCAACCTTACCACCCTGTGTAATGGCCTTCTTAGAGACCAACAGATGCTGGTGTCCACCGTGATTAGGCGAAATGTCACAAGCGGTCCTTCTCCGAGCTCAGCTGGTTTCCAGAACATTTCCAGCCCTGGGAGTGGTCTCGGTGAGCTATTTCTTACAGGAGTCATTATAGAGCGTTTTCACATTACGCCACGGTACCATAATGACCATATTCGTGTTCTAAAACGATGAAACGGCGGCCATGTTGGTCCAGACCTATCCTGTGGGAGTTGAACTCTTCTGTTATTTTGTTGCAATGAATTTTCATAGATGCTGGCCACATGAGGGAAAACGCTCTGTGTCCAGTCTTAAATCGAAATTTACTAAAAGCAAAGGTCATCACGCTGGAAAAATGGGATAACCATCTTCTCAGTTGGTGACTATTGTTTCGAAAAGTGCACAGTTTAATAATGTCAGTAGCATTTTTTTCTATAAATGTGTGTGAAGATAAAGAAAAGCTACTTAATGGAGGCCGTTGTTGTTACACAGACTCTGATTTATTTATTTGGTATTTTGGTTGATTTTTCGGTACCCTAGCTCGTCTCAGGCTTGGTTTCCAATTGAATTAAACTCTGTGTTTTTAAGAATGTCTTTTGGCCGAAATGTTTATCCCTTCAGTAAAGTTTGGCCTTTAAAGTTTCTTAGCTTTTTAAGCTGCTGTGTATTGTGCCCACTCTCATCAAATTTTCTTGTTAGGAGCCGTTTTAATTCATATCAATTATTTTTACTTGAACAAACGTGTCATCTGTGCGAGTTTCTTTTTTTGTTTGCATTCACATTACAGGCAGTAACCCATTTGAGCAGTATCAGCAAAGGCAACAAGAGGCGTATCAAGGGCTCCAAAGCTTCTTTGAACAACAGCGCTACATGCAACAGCAGCACCACATACTTCAAAGCCTCAATCAGTGTTACTCCCAACTTCAGCAACAGCATCAAGACATGGCAGTTCTTCAACAGCAATTCCAGCAACTCTTTTCATACAACCCCTCTTCGGCTCTCAGTGAAAACTACCCCTCACCTCAAAGGCCTTTCACGGCGTCCCCAAATTTAGCTAATACTTCTCCGATGTTCATGAATCTGCCATTTCACAGTCCGCAACAACCACCCTTCTCGGCTTCAGTGAATAGTCAGGCTACTTTCAGTAATACTTATCAGCCACCTTCATCGGCACCTGTATTCAGAACTGCTTTGCATCCTACAGTTGGTCCGGTTAGTTGTTCTGAATCTTCATACTGAAAAACTAAAGAAGGCGCTCTTTGGAATAGATATGCTTTCATGTAGCCTGCTTTGCAGACGTTTTCGTCGGATGCTCGAATCGTTTTGCTCGCGTATTCGCCATGTTGAATTCTAGAAAGGTCAAGGAGTCGTTGCAAGCCCACCCGAAGGGTTGCTGTTTTCTACATCCCCAGTCTTGCATGGTGACAAATGTCGGCCACGGCATAGACCGTGCCGCAGTTTTGTTTCAAGTTTTGATAAAGACCAGTAAACAAATATCCATCGACAATAGTGTAGAGGGGTCCTTAAAATTAGGAAACGTACCAAGTTTTAAGGTAATATGTCAACCAAAGCAAGCGAAAATTTGCTCCAGAAAACAGCGTACAAAGAGTCGCGTCCGATTTCCCGGGGCTTGTGCAGTTTTCTATCGGTTTAGTAATTGTGGTTCTTAACTTGCCCGACGGGCAAGTGCTGTATCTTGCGGAAATTCAAATTACAAAAGGATTGTAATCAATCCTGCTAATCAAACAGGATCTTGGGGCTATTTGAAATGACTTGTGGGCCAGTACATACTAGTACAGCTTGCTCGAATGGCAGGCTGTAAAACTGGCTTTCTTTTCACCCTGATAAAATCGCGAAATACACAGACGTTTGCATGGTGGAGGTACGAACTTGCCCTAACCTTTGGTTATTACTTTAATATTGAGTTTACCGTCATTGTTGAATTGTTTTGTAGTCCACGGCGTCAACTACTGAACCAAGTAAAAACACCCAACCGTCTGGGAGCAGGCGAGAACCTGTTCAGGAGTCCTTTGGGTTAAACCCAGACACAGGCATCCCAAGTCCAAGGGCTACTGGTTATCGCGGCCATCCTGTTGAACCTGCCCCTCCCCCAGCCTCCTCAGGATTGGCCAGTTCTGTCAAAGTGGTTCGAGAAGTGGGTGCCAGCTCAGCAGGGGTGGGCCTATCACCTGCTACTGCTAGACAGAAGCGGAAGTATGATCCCAGCACATACCAAGGTACGTGTGTGTTTGTTTATTCGTATCTCCCAGTGGTCCTGTAATGTTCTATTTATTATATGAACACCAATGAGATACCAAAGCATTTCACTGTAATAGTTTTTTGGTGTGAAAGGAGCGATTTATTATGTAACCATAGCAACGGTGATATTTTCCCATGTGAAGATAACATGTTATTTTCACATGTGAAGATATCAAGTTGTCGCGCGAAAGCTCACCTGGTATTTCATTGGTGTTTATACAATAATGTCAATTACGCGTCCTTATTCGCTATGGAACTTGAGAGATTACTTGTGAATGGCAAAATCACAGCTTTTTGTCAAAAAAAACAGCAGTGATTTTGTAAAACTGTTAGGCTAACATGTTTTCAAATACAGTTGAACCTCTCCACAACGGACACCTTGGGGCAGATGAAATTGGCCGTTTTAGAGAGGTTTAAATAGGAGTCAATGTATGGACTGTCCGTTAAAAAAAGTGGCCCTTGTGGAAAAGTGGCCGTTAGTGAAGGTTCGACTGTACCACAATAGCAATCCTTTTCAATCTTCATCAACTTTTTCCATCCCTCCCTCCTTTTTTGTATTTGCTGTGTTTTTTATGGCCTCTTTTCATGTTCTGAGCAGTTTAAATTTGTTCATGTTACTCAGTTGGTTGGCGGTTACCACAGTTTAGTTATGATAATTTTCGTGATAAGGCTTCTTTAATCTAAGTTCCCCGTCGCAAGGTTTCCTTTAAAATTGTTCACCAGAACTGACAGTTACAAGTGCCGCTGCTGCCAAAACAGAGAGCACCACAGATGTGATTGGTCGAACTTTCAACACACCACTGAGGGCCTCGGCTGTAGCTGACCTTGCGCAGAAGGATAAATCAACACAGAAAAGTACTGGGATTTTAGTACAGAAGTTGGTGGCTGAGTCAGTGGAGACATCTTCAAGGGCCTCCAGTGTACCAGGAGATGTTCAGGATGTGACTAAAAGGTGCAGGGTTTCTTTCTGTTTGTAGTACCAATATAGTATTAAATGTGAACGTGAAGGTCCGTAGGTAGCGTTTCCATGACGTAAAAATAAACTACATGTATTAAAGAACTAACAGCCTTCCTGTTAGTAGTAGGGGAGAAATTCGACTAAAAGCGGCAAACTGGGTGAAATTCCACTTATTTTCACCAACTATTAGTCTAACTATTTTTTCTTTATTGTATAAAGCAAAATAAACTCTTTTTGTGGCATAAAGACGCCATTTAAATGAAAATGATTGAAGCCATCCCATTAAAAACCCACTTTCTTTTCTCCATAGCTCTTTACAAGAGCCTGATCGGTAAGTTATTGGCTTTCGCAATATTTTTTTGTATGCTTTTCTCTATTCCCATTCAACTTATCCTAAGAAAATTGCCGACCTTTCGCGACGCTACCACTGGTTTCCCCGCGAAATGACGCTGAGGAACAATCGCAGAAATTTCATAAAAAGGAAGCTTCGCTTCCAGGACTGGGTAAGCTTTTGATTGGTTGTGCCGCGAGGAAAATTCGCTTCAACCAATCAGATTCACTTCCCAGATCTGAGTAGTGACAAGTCACGAGTATGGAATTTAGCGTGAGAAAACAGACTTCATTCGCTGAGAAACCAGTTTTTGGGTCGTGAAATGTCGGCTGTCTTCTGAGGCTAAATTGAATGAAGCTCAATCATGTTTTTGTCTTCTCCATTCTGACAGAGCCTCAGAAGCTGGCAGCGAGTTTTCCCTCTTTGAGGCATTAAGAGATTCAATATATTCTGAAGTTGCGACCTTAATTTCTCTTAATGAGTCCAGACCTCATTTTCTGGTAAGACATCTTCACGTTCGCTTTTCTGTATCTCTTCCTTAGCTGTTATTTTTTCTATGGTTTCGTTTGGTGTTCCCAATTTCTATTGTAACATACTTCAATTGAACCTCTTCACAACGGCTACTTTTGGGAGAATCAATGTATGGACTGTCCGCCTAAAGAAGTAGCTCTTGTGAATAGGTGCCCGTTTGTGGAGGTTCGCCCTTAGTTGAAAAGAACAAGATCAGTACTGAACAGTGTTGAATTTGACAGAGAAATTTTGATTTCTTGTTTTGCAGCTTGAGTTGTTCAGGGAGCTCCAGCTGTTGACATCAGATTACTTGAGACAGCGGGCTCTATACGCCTTGCAGGACTTGGTGACGAGATTTTTAACTGAAGACTCAGTAGGTGCCGAAGGAGGAGCACTGCAGCAGGCCGTAAGAACTTACCTATTTCTATTACCTTGTATCAAGTTAGTAAAATTCTTTTTGCGCTCTGGGGTGGCCGTTATTAAACTACCAAATTATAGACTGGAAGTCAAGAAATGTCATGCCCAGTTAAATTTCCAGAAGGTGCTGTTATATATGGATTAGCAATAAGTATTCTTGTAAGATTTAAGGAAAATAAGTAAAAGGCTTACTGTCGATTTCTATCAGCTTTTTTGGTTGGAGCTTCACCTCTTGTTAGTCATCTGTCGGTAGATATCCCTTTTTGCCCTCTAATTTTCAAATAAATTTCAGTGGACTCCTAATAACTCGAAGTCGAAAAAGTTCGAGTTATCGGGAGTGCGAAGCAAATAATCGAAAACAAGGAAATGGGATTGGAAAGGAATACAACTATCACTTTTGAATGACCGCTCCCCCCACCTCCCCCCCTCCCCCCCCACCCCCTTTTTCTTAAGGTCTAGATCCGGCATTGCAGTGCGCCTGATTATATACAGACGTGGTTGAACACTTACTTTGAAACTGGGCTGACTAAAAAATAAAGACAAAGAATAGAAGGTTGTTTTGAACTAAGTGAAATAAATTTAATGTTTCGGACATCAGCACACTTTTTTTGTTCGACTTGTCACGCTCTTGGAGCATGGGTCGGGTTATCGAGCGTGAAATTATATGAAAAATGAATTTAATGGGAAATCCAGGAAAAATCGATTTTGGTTATAGGTAGGCGCAAGGTTCGAGTTAACGAGGGTTTGATTCAAGGGAGTCGAAGCACTCGACTGTATCCATGACTCCCACTTCAACAGCATAGTACGAATGACTTAAGCCTCGTTTCAGATGCCCAGTCTAATCATCTTTCTCCTTTCTTATCTCTGTCATAGCGGTTCCAGGAATGGTTGGGCTCTAACTCAGAACTGACTCCAAGTGAAACAGTTGAGACCTTTGAAGATGACGAATCAGAGGTGGGAGTTAGTACCCTGGAAGTGGCAAAATGCGTTTTCGATGTAGTTTTAAGGTTTCTTGTGTGTAAAAAGTCTTATTTTTGCTCCTTTATTTTGTGTAACGTTTTCGTTTCTGTGTATGGGTGCAACTAAAGCCTCATTTACCAGCACGTTTGAGCGTGTAGAAAAAAACATGGCATTGAATGAGAATCACTGAAGCCGACTTAACCTGAAAGAGGACCAAGCGTCATCGCTTACCGTAAAATTCCGAAAATAAGCCCCGGGGCTTACATTTTTCAAAGGCCCTTTTTGAGGGGCTTATACTCGGAGGGGCTTACCTACGGAGGGAAATTTGCGTTTCAAAATCGATTGGGCTAGCCGTATAGTTGGAAGTAAATTTACCGTTTTTGCTTTGTTTTACTTTGTATTTGAGGGCAGTATTCCAATTTCCAAGTACAAGCCCCCTGGGGGGCTTATATTTGGAGGGGCGATTTAATGAAGGGTTTTTTGCGTTACCGGACTGGGGGGCTTATTTTTGGAGGAGCTTATTTTCGGAATTTTATGGTATTTTTTATTTATTGTTGTTGTTATTTTATTCTATTTTTGTTACATATTTAAGATGACCAACTGATAACCAGTTTGATAGTGAAAGGCTGCATAACGTGTTCAAGATGAGCAAGTGAATTCGACTTTGATAGCGAAAGGGTTTGATTGTGGATGGTGAACACACAGTCCTTTACCGTCAAACTTTTCCACAACGGCCTCTACTGTCGTAGTCAACCCTTTAAGTCCCAATATCCACATACAGACTGATTGCCCTATAATACCCTTAAGAATAGTTGGGAGAATTTGTCTTTAGGATCAAAGCATTTTCCCTCAGGTGATCATTTAATAAATTCTCATAATCTTTTCTCTTGGACACGTATTGATAGTGGTAAGAGAAAAGTGATGTTGGTCTCACTTGAGACTTTAATGGCCAGTTTAGAGGGGTTAAAACAAGAGAGACTGTATGCGCTTCGGAAAATATGGCCATGCTTGAGAAGTGGCCGTCAGTAGAGGTTCGACTGTATACATTTTACATTGCAGACGAGGGAAGGTGCTGTTGCTCCAGCTGAAACTGTTACAGAAGGTATCTATGACTATGCAGAGAACGTGGAATCTGGTAGCACTCTGTCAACGCCTACATCCAGCCACACAGGAGAAGCACCCTTTGCCTGTGAAGGACTCGGAGATACTGTTATTCACCTTGACAAGGTGTGTTGAAATACATTTAACCCTTTAAGTCCCAATAGTGTCCAAGATCAATCTTCTCCTTACAATAACCATACACTGTAAAGAGATAAGTTATGGGAATCAATAAAATGATCACCCAAGAGAAAGTACTTTGATCTTTGAACAAATTCTCTCAACTATCGGTAATTCTTTAAGGAAATGTATAGAGATCAGTTTGGAGAATTTGTATTTGGATATTGGGACTTAAAGGGTTAACTGCCCCTTTCGCATAACTGGAAGTGGGTGCTTCAGTTGGGGTATGCAGGGCATGTCACCTTGGCCAGCCAGCCGCTGGCAGATCCTTCCAAGCTAGCCATGTACCCCTCTTCCAGGCACTCGTCACAGTGATTGAAACAGTAGAGGGAAAATGTGGGGTAGGATTGAGGGTAAACTTAAAACAACCGCTCCAAATAAAGGCTCAGGAATGCTGAAACAGCTGCCACATTGCTGCTACTAATGTGACGAAGCACCACGTTCCACGTGAGCATGCACTTGTGAGTTTGACCTTTAGCCTTCAAGAGTCACCTGAGCTCCTGACGTTTAACGTTGTTGATTTGTCATTTAACTATATGTAACTTCTGTCTTGCAACAGAAGTCCTAGTAGCGGTCTGAACTAGTCAACTGCCCTTTGAATATATTTCTTTTGTAGACTTCGTTTGTTATGGTGATTATCAGAAAAAAAGTTTGTTGCCACATCAAACTCTTAGTTGATATTGAACCTATAATTGAATGTCAGTCACATAGGACAGTTTTTTTTATTCCAAAACATGGTGCATCGCGAATTTGGGATAAATTGAATGATTTAAGTATTCACAAAGAGGGGAAGGTAAACAAATTAAGGAAGGTCTCTGTATCTCTATGAGAGGGCCCCAAAGCATGATAGTAAATCTAAACTGCTTTAATTGCCATATCCTAAGAGTTATCATATTAGGCTATCCATAAGATCTTACCTAGCGTGACGTGTTGTCATTTCAGGCTCTGAGCAGAATGCGTGAGTATGAAAGACTGCGAACAGAAGGGAAACTGAGTGAACTGGTAGCCAGTCAATCTGCCACAAGGGACAAACTCATCAAAGATGACGTCACTACGAGTTCTGCTGGTGACGTTGGGAGTGAATCATCAATCTCTGATGTCCAGGTTAGTCACGTGTTTGTAGTGGGAAGCAAGGGTGGGAAAAAGTGAGACCTCGCCTCCAACAAATATGGTCCGGGCGTGATTCTTGGAAGCGATGCCATGTAAAAGTAGGTTAAGTTTGTTGTTTGCCTTCGCCCTTCCTCTTAGAGGGTTTTCTTTGCGTACTGCGTTTCAAAATTCCAAATTCAATCAAAAACAATGTGCTTGATTATATACAGAGCGCACACGTCTGCCTTTTGGCAGACCACTGCAGTGGTGAATAGCTAGTATTGTACCCTAGAAGTGAGGGTTACTTTCAGCTGGTATTGGGAAGTGTAAAGTAGTGGACAAAAGAACAGAAAGAACTCATTTCTTCAGGAACTGAGGGAGCGGTTACTAAATACTAACTTTCCTGACACTGTGAAACATATCAGCAATTATGAACACATTATTTCAGAAGGGAAATACATGTATAGCCTTGACTAGGTTCTTATAGTATATAGGATTAGTCCTTGTGGTCCCTAATGATCCCTAATAGTAATCAACCATTCCACAGTATCCCAGGATTGACACACAAGCACTGGACCATCTCATCAAGTCCATCATGTCGGTGAGTGTAATAAACATACATACACTTGATAAAGCATTGTCTCCTTTTTTCAAACCCCTCGTTTTAGCGTTGCTGTGTGCATTACCTAAGGTTCGCACAGTCTTGAAAAGTCCTTAAATTTCTGTGCCAGTCCTTAAAAAGTCCCTGAATATTTTTGCTTTTTGGTTGCCCAACTCAGAATACAAATCATAGCTCAGAGAATTTAAAGGTTATTTACATAAAGTGCTCTACGTTTTATGCAATAGTTAACTATCCATTTAGGACTAGTGAACTGAAAAATGTAGAGAAGTTGGTCAGGCAAACAGTTCGAGCCTTAAATTCTTATTAGAATAGACTGGGAATGTGCATTTTTGTATAGTCTGTGAAATTATACTCCTATTAGGTGGTCGTTGAAAATCTAATGTGGTCCTTAAAAAGTCCTTAAAAATGGTTGCAGTGTTTTGTGTAAACCCTGTAACCGCCTTTCATCTCGTTTTTTGCCATCTCTGTGGAAGTATTGTAAATACAACTTTCAAGACAACTTTCTTGAATTGGGCAGTGCTAAGATGATCTTACCAGGCTTTTTTTACGAAGTAGCCTAAGATTGTATAATCCTTCAAGTAAATTAGCTGCATGCAGGCGTTGTTAATATGTTTTCTGGAATGGTTACCTTGTTCAGGAAGTGATTCCATATCTGAATGAGCACATGGAGGACAGCTGCTCCCCTGATCTGCTTGGGTACATTAGAAACTTGGTTTTATCAAGGATTCAGGTCAACGAAGAGCAGGTAATTCTCAGCTTTGGTTATTAAGGTAGATGTCGGCTAGGATGACTAGTCCATGGTAAGGTTTTCATTGCTCTACAGGGCGTCCATTGACCATCGTCCTGTGTCTGGATGGGTAACCCTGTTTACCTATCAATCATTTTAAGGTATTCACCTGCCCTCACAATGGCCATCCTCTGCTTTCTCCTTGATGTGGTCCTCATTGATTAGACGTGAAGTTCGTGAGAATGAACGAAATGGTCAACAAAGATAACAGATTATCAATTTATCTTAGTACCAGAGATCTTGTTATAGAACAGAGTGGAGAGATCCAGGTTTTACTATGGATTAAAGTATCAGCTATGAAAAGGTCAACAAATTATTATAACTAATACGTCTATTTTGGTAAAGGCAACTTCCTTTCTTGGTGTATGACTGCCATTGTTTATTCACTTGTTACATTGTTCTTTTCTTGTAAAAGGAATTTGGTAGATTCTTTCATAAACAGTTGGCTTCCATTCTACAGGACTCACTCGCTAGATTTGCAGATAGAAAGTGAGTTGGCTTTCATATTTATAGTTGTTCATCCTTGCTTTCATTTGGACGCTATATCTTACTTCAGCGCAGGCTCACCCATTGATTTACCAACAAACAACCTTGAAAGATTTTTGTTCCTTTAGCAGTTTTCCAATGCTTAGGTTCGATATGATCCAACTTCTGGAAATGTAGAGTTTGGAAAATGTGTGCCTTGTAGTTAGAGGGACAATCAGATTAACGCGAAGATGTAGGAAAGAAGCAGTGAAGAAAATGTTATTAATTCCACTTTCTAGGATGAAAGACTGTGGTGAGGATATGCTGGTAGACATGTCGGAGATTCTCTTTAACGAGCTGGCGTTTTTTAGACTGATGCAGGACCTAGATGGGTAAGATTTCTCTCTTGTTTGTTTCCACGCCATTTCATTGCAGTGTGTGAAGTGGAATTATCAGTGTACATTCCTTTGCTATTGACTTAATAATCATTCCCTTCCATTCCCTACAGAACTCGTGCAGTGAGTCAAAGACCAACATGGCGACAGGTTAGTTAGTAGGGTGCCCAGACCATTGCATCTGTCAATGTTTGTTTGTTGTTGTTGTTTGTTTGTTTTTCTCCAAACATTAGCTTGCACTCAAGTGGATTATGCGTTGTGGCAGCATTATACTAGGGAATGTGCTTCTTTTTGTTTCTGTTAAAATATTATAAGACTTCGTGTCCCTAATGTTGTAAATATTTATTTACTTTGATCTTTGGTTCTTAATGTTTAGTGTTTTTGGTTATTTCCTTCAGCTTTCATGAACTAATGTTTGTAGTAGTTATGGTAGTTGAAGTACTAGTAGCAGTGCTAAGCGCCATTGAGCTCACGGAAATGGCGCTGTACTAATTCTTGTATTATTACTAGTAGTAGCAACTAGGTCAGTACGTTACTATGTTCTTTCTAGTGGTATGAAAAGAAGTGCCCGACAATCAGGTTTTCGTTTTGTCCTTTAAACCCTTATATCAATGTGCAAATTCTCAACACTGTTCCTCGTACATTTCCTGTAGTATTAGTGAACTTACGCAACAGGACGGAAAAGGAAAGAAGACGGCAAGCCTTGTGTGACAAGCGTGACAATAATTTTGTTTGAAACAACTTTTCGCCAAACTTCACTTTCCTTTAAACAGATATTTTTGTAAAGACCAGGAAACTTTAATTTTAAGTGAAGATCGCGACAAAACACGCAAGTAATAGCCCTGTCACGTTTGTCACACACAAGCGTTTTGCCGTCCTCTTCTTCCTGCTGTCCTGTTGCGTAAACTCACTATTGATGAGAGGAAATCATTTCGCAATCTACACCTTTTTTACTTGTTGCTCCTTCTCTTTTATCTCGAGGACACTGTCTCTGACTGGGCAGTGTTAGCATAAGGGGAAATTCAACATTGGTCACTTTTAAGGATTAAAGGGTTAACCTAGTCTTGTTTGTCGTGTTGCACCAGGGATTTGATTCCGCCAGCACGGACACTGGAACTGGACAGGAGGGAGATAAAGAGGATGCTGATGAAACCAAGGAAAAGAATGAGCATGCCCCGGAAGACAGGTACACGTATAAGTGGACGTGTATTTTTTTTTTGTTGTTGTTGTTGTTGTTGTCGCACTACACTTTTTGATTGTGTATTTGCTTGATGGTTGCAAGATAAACTCATAGGGCCTTAAATGTTGGATTGAGCTCGGGACTCGTTTAGGAGAGGTCAATAAGATGTGATACCCTGCTAAGTTTTGATGCATGAATAACCTCTAGAATTACCGTTTTAGCATTCAATAGAGGACGATCGAGGCGTAATACAATGCTGTCAGAGCTAGTTAGTAAAACGTTATCAGCGCGAATTAACTTCTACTCGTTGTTGACTCTTAGTGCTGTAGAAGACGAGGTAGTCGGGGCTGCTGGTGAACGTGAAGAGGCAGAGGGCGAGGAAAACGAAGATGAGGAGGGAGAAGAAAGCAGCACTGAAGATTCTTCCTCATCCGAGGAGTCAGGAGCCGAAGACGAGGGTGCAGATGATGAGGGACCAGAAGATGACGAGGAGGAGGAAGAGGAGGCAGCTACCATGCCCATTACTAAGGAGCAACAAGATGCTGAGGAAGAAGAACTTGGAAAGGTTTGTTAATTTTCAAAACACGTTATTTGTTAGACTCAGCTCAATATAAAAAAAATTTGATCAATTATGTGGGTAAAATAGACTTTTAACAATAACTTACGCTTATTTTGAAAGCTCTCCACTAATACCTGTCGTCTTGCCTCACCCTTTTAGCCCTTCAAATTGTCTCCCACGATCTCTTTAAACCCCTGTTAGTGACAGTGAGAAACGGAAGGAATTTTTTTTCTCTAAATTGTCAGTTTTGTTACGTCTTAAGGTGAGAGATGACGTCATGGCAAATCAGTTTGAAGAGAGATCGTCAAGGTAAACTCGCATTGCAAAAAGGTATTCTTAAACGTTAAAAATGGCTGGCTTGTCCTCCCCAGTTGCTTATCGACATCTAGGTCTATATGTGATAGACGTGTCATGTTATTTTGCTTATTGTAAGAATGAAGAAAGTTTGTTCTGATGAAACAAACAAGCAACTCAGTCGATAAGCGACTAAACCTTTTCCTTTCTTGGCCTTCATCAGAAGGTGAACCATACGTGCCTAACAGAAGCGTTGTTGTCTGTTTCCCTAGTGTACAAGATAATAGCAATTTGGATTCTCCACAGGTAAATTATTTCCTTTTTTAGTGTTTGCTCTTGTTAATATTGCTGGCAATACTTATTTTCTGTTAGACTGACTTGCTGAACCAATTAATTCATTTTGTCCCTCATCGTCGGATTGATTGTGTGATTGATTGATTGATTGATTGACTGACTGACTGATATCAATTTCAGCAGCTGTAGCACTTACAATTATATTTTGTTTCTAATTTCAGAATTGTTTTAAGTTGGAGCTATCAGCCAGTGAATCAAAGCCTTTTTCAAGGTACTTTAATGACTCTGGTTCAAACTCATCCATATGAGGATGGTCTCTCCTAATTTCATCTTCTAGTGAGAAGAAAGATCCCAAAAATATTGTCTAGTTGTTATATTTGTAATGCCATCACATAGTAGAGGAGAGAAGTAATCATGTTATCTAAAGCCTCGTTCACACCAAAGCTTAAACGTGTTTAAAAGCTGTTTACTTAAAACACGGTTTAAAATTTTTCCCGTCATAAACGCTGCTTACTGGCTTGAGCTGATTGCACATTTAGTGCAAATTACAAAACATGTTGAATTAATTTTTGAAAGCCCGTGTCTACTTTTCATTTCTTAACACCTGGTTTAATTAAACATTTTTACTTGGTGTGAATAGGGCATAAATGTTGATAACGTTCGTGACGTCTAAAGCTAAAGGTGGTATTTTATTGAAGCGACTGTAAAGCGTCTGTGATAGGATTGCATGTGTCTTCTTTCCTTCTTGGGCTACCTGTGGCATCTTGACCGGTCTGCATTACCTACCTTTGTTCTTTTCCTACTTTTTATTTCAGTTTTGGAAGTGGTGAAGAAGACGGCGAGGAATCATTTGACGACTCTGAGGCCAGACGGAAGCTGGAGGAATACCAAGGAAGCACAGCGGCTGCTGCCGCCGCTAACAGGGATCAAGGAAACAACAGGGACGGGCCCAGCGACAGTGACGAAAATGGAGCTCCTCAGGATGAGCAGCAACAAGCCGTGGAGGCGGCTGCTGAAGCTGCTGCAGCTGCAGGTGTTACCCCATATCTGCAAAATGGACAGGTAGGTTGAATTCATTGACACTTGTAAGTAGACATTCAAGTAAGCTGATATGTTCAAAAAACGTATTGGAGAGACAGTAGGGGATAAATGGTACAAAATTCCCGTTTAGTGCTTCAAACGCCATGGGAAAAAGCCATCTATTTATCACTCCGCCTGTGCATGTAATGTTTATTACTAGTTTAGGTCGTTTCACAACCCCAGTAGTGTAATTCTCTGGAATTTTGCGCTGTCGACGTCAGATTATCAATCTGTAAAAAAAAAAATCTTCCTAAACAAGTCAGCGGTAAACGGACATCTCATACGCTTTTTGATGTTTAATGATGTAATGGCTAATGTTGATAGTACTAAGTCCATGTTTGTTATTTTGTCTGTTTTAGGTCGTTAATGGTCAAGGGTATAACGAGGTTGCGCTAGATGACCTTCCTACTAAATTGACTGGGTTGACGGAGGTAAGCAAGATGGACATGCAATCTCTTGTCAAAATACGTACAATCGGTGACAAAAGTGGTTGAGACACTTTGCCCTAAAGGGCCTCTCCAACGTTTTGATAAAGTACAAGGAAAATATAGCTTTCCCTCCGTAATACCCTCCATGTAATGTTGTGCCTCCCCACCTTTAAATGGAGGGTAGGGCTGTCTCAACAGTTTTGTCACTGATTGTAGCTCTCCTAAGTCGGATAAAGCAGAATGGGGTGTAAGCATTGAAGAGAATTTAATTCATGAGGATGTGGGTTAACTTGCTTCTGGCCTTGGTGTCCTCAGGCTGACTTGCAAGCTAGAATTGCAGAGGAGCAAAGCCGTACTGAGGGATCTCCGGCTGTTATCGCACACCTAGACGGATTACCAGGTAAATGAACTGCCGGGAGGAGAATTTTTTTTTTCAGAAAAGAGTACCATTTGCTGGAAAACGGATCAGTTTTGTTACGGTATTATTGGATAAGATGGAAATTTCAGTGTGAAATAGTGTTTCAAAATGCATCTTAGAATGGTCTTGTGTAGGGTAAGCGTTTTAAGATTCCAGTGACAGATTTCCAAGCGAGGATACCCAGAGTTGCGTCATTGGTCCTGTGTCTCACGTAGTGACCCTGGAAAAGAAAGGGTTGTGTAAGAGCTGACGGCTGTGAGATCTCTGCAGTGTACTGTGCCACTGTGCCCTAGCTTTACACAAACATTTGTGGAGACTTTCCTAACGGCGTACTTGATCGGTTGCTTCCATGAATCAGCTGATCAGTTTTTTTGTCTTGCTCCTTCAGAACTTGCGGGAGATCCGGAAGCCCTTCGTGAACCAGGTAACATTTGCTGGTACTTGTTTGTTTGTTTTTTTTGTTTGTTTCTTTTTTATAATCATTATTTATAATCAATGTCCATTTAGGAAGCTATGTCCTGTTTCTTAATTACATGTCGGGGCATGAATATCAAAATGAAAGTCTCCTTGTGCTTGTTACAATGTACATTGTCTCCTTTCGTTTTCAGAATCATCAGAGATGCCACTTAACGGATTGCATGAACCGGACAAATGATATCCCTTTCAAGATAAGATGTGTTCAAGTTAGAAACGTTTTACGATGTGTACAACTAAAAAGGATGGCTATTCGATAGCGTATGCCGCGATAATGCTGAAGAACACACGCGTCTTGTTTGCTTGGTGTTTTTTCAGTGGTTGAACCCGATGTAGAACTTGGTCAGATTCCTTGTCGTAGTCAAGAAAAGATTAGGACAGAGCCCATCCAGCCTTAAACATCAGAATGTTTGGTGTTTGTGTTTGGTTGACAATGTTGTTGTCAGTATTTCTACCCGGGTGGACATGGCTCTTTTCATATTTGCACGCATTTCACTTTAAACCTTCCATTATCATATTAAGTGTAGTGTGATATCATAAAAACGCCTATTTAAGTACTCAGAGAGAGAAAGAAATTATAAGTCTTTCCGCAATTTACAGAAATGTCATATCATCGGCAGTTTTCAAATTCCTTGGCTCATTGTGAAGTGTGATCCCTTTTTTCGACGGCAATGAGGAAAATTTCTATCCACGATGTGGACTTCAGTGGCAAACGTTGTGGTGTGGTTTAAACCTTGAACTTGTGTTACAAGGTCTTGTTTCAGCTTTTACAGGAAAACTTCAAAGTTACAGAATGTCGAGAGACATTGGGAACGAGGTTCTTTTCGGCATTTACTTCGTGGGCCAGACACAGACAACATAAAACGAAAGAACAAAAACCATGAAACAATACCAAGCAGATTTTCCCTGAACAGGAAACAAAGAGTTCATTTGTTTTAGATCATCTATGTCCGATACATGAAGTTTTGACCTTGTTTCTTCTATAACCAAACCGAAGTTAAGTTTTTAACTTTCAAAACTGAATTCAAATTTTGTACTAACCCTGGGTTAGGTTGATCCAGCTTTGAGCAACCCGTCCCTGGCCAATACCATTACTTAGAGGCGATTAAATGAACCAATCGCATCATGGCTTACGTACATGAAGCCCCCGCCAGGGACTGCAAAAAGGCTGGCGAGTGAGCTAACATTGTGCTTCAGTTTTTTGCATTTTGGGTGAGTGATTGGCGGACTCCTTCCACAATGTTACAGTGAATAGCTTATCAAGACATTGATTTAAATAAACCGCTCTGTTTCTTCCATTCTTACGCATGCTTCCTCCAATGCATTTCTTGGCAGCTAAAATTTCCTGTAACTTATTTTATGTCCTATCATTCGTTTATACTCTTAGACTGTTCTAATCTATTCTAGAGACCATTGTTTTTTAGTAATATCAATATTCTTCATTTAGTTGTAAAGATCTTAAAAGGACGGAAAACAAAGAGACACATCCTTGAAGTATCCCAGGTTTCTATTTTGCAACCATCCCTGTGATTGCTGAGGGAAAATGTTCAGCGTCTAAAACAGGTAAATGGGAACACCTTTTTAACGATCGTTGGGATAGACTTAAGTTACGCCTTAAGGCATAACCTTAAGGGTCATTCGCTTTTGCAATTTCAAATTACAAGTATGGCTATTGTTTTCCGACTCGAAAACGATACCTTTACACTTTACACTTGTATGAAAAGGTTTTAGGAATTGATGGGTTTCGACATGATCCGTCAAATTCCTGATTTCAGAAGATCAGGACTGGAAATGGGTTTTCAGAAAATCTGCATTTCATTCAGAGAGAGAATTTTTTTTTTTATGGCATTGGTAAGAGACGAATGTGACCCCGTCTAAATTATTAGGTTGTGTCAAATAAGACTGCCTCAGACAAACAATTGGTCTCTGGTACGGATTGGAAAGGTTTAATGGTTTACATGGTGTTTGTTGTAAAGTTATTTGTTTGACCTTTAAGCGTTGGTCATCTGTTTTGTCCAATAAAATACACAGCTTAATAATTTATATTAGTGTGAAATGGAGAATTAGTTGGTATCATACCAAATTTGAGTGACATTTATTTATTCTCCACTGCTTGGAAAAAAATAAACTTTATAAACCACTCTTTACTTGCGTTCCCCTATCATTCTCTATTACTTATTCCAGGTGATCTGTGACGTCACTGCGGGGGCCTGGGGAAAGAAATTTTAATGCCGTATCCCAAAAACCAAAGCTGACGGGAACAGATTGAATTGAATTGAATTGGTGCGCGCGTTGGTTTATGGGATACGGCATTAAAATTTCTTTCCCCAGGCCCTCGCAGTGACGTCACAGATCACCTGGTTTATATTCTTTCCCTAGCCTCCCCTCAGTATTCTTTGGGATGAACGTCCGCTGAAGGAGAAAAACTTTTCGCTTAAACGCTGGGGAAAGGGAGCGTTTCTAACAACACAAATAGTGTCAGGGAGCGGACAATTTCTTTTCGATTTGTACTTCAATTATATTTTAACGTTCAACTAAACAGATTGTTAGGAAATTAGATATCTTAGTATTGTTGGTTGTTTAGTCAACAATCACAATGCACACAACGATTTCTGTTATTCGATGTTTTTTATTGCCTAGTAAGGCATTTTTTCTATCGAGAAAATGTTAAAAAACATATTCAGGGTTTATTATGCCTAAAATTAAAAGATAACAAACATTTTTTTTTAACAAAACCATGGACTAACCCCTTTGTAAAAATCCTATTTCTTTACTTCAATTTTTAAGTTCCTGTTTTCATAGTTTCGGAACGCTTTTTTTTTTTTCTAGGATATCTTTCAACAAGTTTTCGTGGCCTATTTTGACTAAAATGAAGAGAGGGAAAATTTTCAGATTTTTGACCAAAACCATTAACTAACCCCTTTGAAAAAATCCCAATTTTTCGACTTTTTTTAACATCGTGTTTTCATAGTCTAAAAAGGCTTTTACCCTTTCTAGAATATCGTCCAACGCATTTTCCAGGCCTATTTTGACTAAAATACAAACCGGGAAAAATTTCAAATTTTGACCAAAACCATGGACTATTCCCTTTAAAAAAATTCCAATTTTACGACTTTTTTAACTTTTTCTTTCACACTCCAAAAAGGCTTTTTTTTCCCTTTCTAGAATATCGTCAAACACATTTTTCTGTTACATCTTGACTAAAAAAAAAGGAAATATTTCAAATTTTTGACCAAAACCATGAACTAACCTTTTTTTGGAAAATGCCACTTTTTCGACTTTTTTTAACTTCTTGTTCTCATAGTGTAAAAAGGCTTTTTTCCTTTCTAGAATATCGTAAAACACATTTCTCTGGCCTATCTTGACAAAAATAACAAGAAAATATTTCAAATTTTTCACCAAAACCATGAACACACCCCTTTGGAAAAATGCCAATTTTTCAACTTTTTTAACCTTGTTTTCATAGTCTAAAAAGGCTTTCTTTTTCCTTTCCGTGAAATTCGTCAAACACATTTTTCTGGCTTCTTTTGGATAAAATAAAAATCGAAAACAAATTTCCAATTAAAAAAAGCAATTTTTTTTTTACTACTTCAACTTCTTTTGTTAATGCAAAAAAACTTTTCCTTTCTTCAAACACATTTTCCTGACCTCATTTGACTAAAACAAAAACAGGGAAACAAATTTCAAATTTTCGCAAAACAAACATGGTCCATAGTTTTAGTCAGAAAATCGAACTTTTTATCATGTCTGTTTTTTGGGCAAATCAAGCCAGAAAAGATCCTGTTTTCATATTCTGGATAAAAAAGAATGCTTTTTAGATCAGGAAAAGGAACTTTTGAAAAAGTCTAAAAAAATGAAATTTTCCAAAGGGTTCGTCGATGGTCTTTGCCAAAAAATAGAATAGATCATTTTGTGATAATATGGATAAAAAAGAATGCTTTTTAGATCACAAAAACGAACTTTTAAACAAGTCGAAAAAAGGGAAATTCTACAAAGGGGTTAGACCATGGTTTTTTTCTAAAAACAATCGAACTTTTAATCAACTGTGGTTTTTAGGCAAAGCAACCCAGAAAGGTTCATTTTGTGATATTCTGGATAAAAAAGAATCCTTTTTAGATCATAAAAACGAACTTTAAAAAAAGTCTAAGAAATCGAAATTTTCCAAAGGGTTTTTTCTGAAAAAATCGAACTTTTAATCAACTGTGTTTTTTGGGCAAATCAAACTCGAAAAGGTCATTTTGTGATACTCTGGATAAAAAAGAATGCTTTTTAGATCATAAAAACGAAAAAAGTTTAAAAAATCTAAATTTTCCAAAGTACCTGTTTTTATAGCCTAGAAAGGCCTTTTTTTTCACTCAAGAATATCATAAAACACATTTTCCTCCCCCAGATTGCCTAATAAATAAAATGCAAAAAGGGCCAATTTTGGACAAAAACCGTGGAAAAATCTCAATTTTTCGACTTTTTAAACATTTTGTTTTTATATAGCCTAGAAAGGGCTTTTTTCGCTCTAGAATATCATAAAACACATTTTCCTGACCTAGAATGCCTAATAAAAAAAAGGTGGAAAAATGGCCAATTTTGGACAAAAACCATTGACTATTCCCTTTCCAAAAAGCTCAGTTTTTTCGATTTTTTGAAATTTTTGTTTTTATAGGCAAGAAAGGATTTTTTTCACTCTAGAACATCATAAAGTTTTTCTCGGCTATATTCCCTTATAAAAAAATGTTGTTGAAATGGCCAATTTTAGACAAAAACCATAAACTATCCCCTTTGGATAAATCCCGATTTTTCGACTTTTTCAAATTTTTGTTTTTAAAGCCTAGAAAGGCGTTTTTTTGCTCTAAAATATTTTTAAACACATTTTCCTGGCCTAGAATGTCTAAGAAAAAAAAGGTGGAAAAATGGCCAATTTTGGACAAAAACCATGGACTAACCCCTTTGCAAAAATCTAAGTTTTTTCGATTTTTTGACCTTTTTGTTTTTATCGGCAAGAAAGGCTTTTTTCACTCTAGAACATCATAACAAAGTTTTTCTCGGCCTATATTCCCTTATAAAAAAATGTTGTTGAAATGGCCAATTGTAGACATTAACCATGGACTATCCCCTTTGGAAAAATCTCTATTTTTCGACTTTTTCAAATTTTTGTTTTTATAGCCTAGAAAGGCGTTTTTTCGCTCTAGAATATTATTAAACACATTTTCCTGGCCTAGAATGCCTAATAAAAAAAAGGTGGAAAAATGACCAATTTTGGACAAACACCATCGACTAACCCCTTTGCAAAAATCTAAGTTTTTTCGATTTTTTGACCTTTTTGTTTTTATAGGTAAGAAAGGCTTTTTTTCACTCTAGAACATTATAACAAAGGTTTTCTCGCCTATATTCCATTATAAATAAATGTTGTTGAAATGGTCAATTTTAGACAAAAACCATGGACTATCCCCTTTGGAAAAATCTCAATTTTTCGACTTTTTCAAATTTTTGTTTTTATAGCCTAGAAAGGCGTTTTTTTGCTCTAAAATATTTTTAAACACATTTTCCTGGCCTAGAATGTCTAATAAAAAAAAGGTGGAAAAATGGCCAATTTTGGACAAAAACCATGGACTAACCCCTTTGCAAAAATCTAAGTTTTTTCGATTTTTTGACCTTTTTGTTTTTATCGGCAAGAAAGGCTTTTTTTCACTCTAGAACATCATAACAAAGTTTTTCTCGGCCTATATTCCCTTATAAAAAAATATTGTTGAAATGGCCAATTTTAGACAAAAACCATGGACTATCCCCTTTGGAAAAGTCTCAATTTTTCGACTCTTTCAAATTTTTGTTTTTATAGCTTAGAAAAGCGTTTTTTCGCTCTAGAATATTATTAAACACATTTTCCAGGCCTAGAATGCCTAATAAAAAAAAGGTGAAAAAAAGACCAATTTTAAACAAAAACCATGGACTAACCCCTTTGGAAAAGTCTCAATTTTTCGACTCTTTCAAATTTTTCTTTTTATAGTCTAGAAAGGCGTTTTTTCGCTCTAGAATATTATTAAACACATTTTCCTGGCCTAGAATGACTAATAAAAAAAAGGTGAAAAAATGGACAATTTTGGACAAAAACCATGGACTACTTCCTTTGCAAAAATCTCAGTTTTTTCGATTTTTTGATCTTTTTGTTTTTATAGGCAAGAAAGGCTTTTTTTCACTCTAGAACATCATAACAAAGTTTTTCTCGGCCTATATTCCCTTATAAAAAAATGTTGTTGAAATGGCCAATTTTAGATAAAAACCATGCACTATCCCCTTTGGAAAAATCTCAATTTTTCGAATCTTTCAAATTTTTGTTTTTATAGCCTAGAAAGGCGTTTTTTCGCTCTAGAATATTATTAAACACATTTTCCTTGTCTAGAGTCTCTAATAAAAAAAAGGTTAAGAAATGGACAATTCTGGACAAAAACCATGGACTAACCCCTTTGAAAAAATCTCAGTTTTTTCGATTTTTTGACCTTTTTGTTTTTATAGGAAAGAAAGGCTTTTTTTCACTCTAGAACATCATAACAAAGTTTTTCTCGGCCTATATTCCCTTATAAAAAAATGTTGTTGAAATGGCCAATTTTAGACAAAAACCATGGACTAACCCCTTTGCAAAAATCTCAGTTTTTTCGATTTTTTGACCTTTTTGTTTTTATAGGAAAGAAAGGCTTTTTTTTACTCTAGAACATCATAACAAAGGTTTTCTCGGCCTATATTCCCTTATAAAAAAATGTTGCTGAAATGGCCAATTTTAGACAAAAACCATGGACTATCCCCTTTGGAAAAATCTCAATTTTTCGACTTTTTCAAATTTTTGTTTTTATAGCCTAGAAAGGCATTTTTTCGCTCTAGAATATTATTAAACACATTTTCCTGTCTTAGATTATTGCCTAATAAAAAAAGATGTTAAAATTGCCAACTTTTGACAAAAACCATAGACTATTTTTATAGCCTAGATAGGCGTTTTTTCGCTCTAGAATATTATTAAACACATTTTCCTGGCCTAAAATGCCTAATAAAAAAAGGTGGAAAAATGACCAATTTTAGACAAAAACCATGGACAAACCCCTTTGCAAAAATCTCAGTTTTTTCGATTTTTTGACCTTTTTGTTTTTATAGGCAAGAAAGGCTTTTTTTCACTCTAGAACATCATCACAAAGTTTTTCTCGCCCTATATTCCCTTACAAAAAAATGTTGTTTAAATGGCCAATTTTGGATAAAAACCATGGACTATCCCCTTTGGAAAAATCTCAATTTTTTGACTCTTTCTAATTTTTGTTTTTATAGCCTAGAAAGGCGTTTTTTCGCTCTAGAATATTATTAAACACATTTTCCTTGCCTAGAGTGCCTAATAAAAAAAAGGTTAAAAAATGGACAATTTTGGACAAAAACTCTGGACTAACCGCTTTGAAAAAATCTCAGTTTTTTCGATTTTTTGACCTTTTTGTTTTTATAGGCAAGAAAGTCTTTTTTTCACTCTAGAACATCATAACAAAGTTTTTCTCGGCCTATATTCCCTTATAAAAAAAATGTTGTTGAAATGGCCAATTTTAGGCATTAACCATGGACTATCCCCTTTCGAAAAATCTCCAATTTTCGCCTTTTTCAAACTTTTGTTTTTTTAGCCTAGAAAGGCGTTTTATCGCTCTAGAATATTATTAAAAACATTTTCCTGGCCTAGAATGCCTAATAAAAAAAAATTGGAAAAATGGCCAATTTTGGAAAAAAACCATGGACTAACCCCTTTGCAAAAATCTGATTTTTTCGATTTTTTGATCGTTTTCTTTTTATAGGAAAGAGAGGCTTTTTTTGACTCTAGAACATTATAACAAAGTTTTTCTCGGCCTATATTCCCTTATAAAAAAAATGTTGTTGAAATGGCCAATTTTAGACAAACACCATGGACTAACCCCTTTGCAAAAATCTCAGTTTTTTTTTTATTTTTTGACCTTTTTGTTTTTTTAGGCAAGAAACGCTTTTTTTCACTCTAGAACATCATAAGAAAGTTTTTCTCGGCCTATATTCCCTTATAAAAAAATGTTGTTGAAATGGCCAATTTCAGACAAAAACCATGGACTACCCCCTTTGGAAAAGTCTCAATTTTTCGATTTTTTCAAATTTTTTTTTTTATTGCCTAGAAAGGCGTTTTTTTGCTCTAGAATATTATTAAACACGTTTTCCTGGTTTAGAATGCCTAATAAAAAAAAGGTGGAAAAATGGCCATTTTTTTTACAAAAACCATGGACAAACCCCTTTGAAAAAATCTCAATTTTTCGACTTTTTGACCTTTTTTGTTTTAATAGGCAAGAAAGGCCCCTTTTTACTCTAGAGCATCATAACAATGTTTTTCTCGGGCTCTATTCCCTTATAAAAAAATGTTGTTGAAATGGCCAATTTTAGACAAAAACCATTTACTATCCCCTTTGGAAAAATCTCCATTTTTCGACTTTTTCAAATTTTTATTTTTATAGCCTAAAAAGGCGTGTTTTCTCTCTAAAATATTATTAAACACATTTTCCTGGCCTAGAATGCTTAATAAAAAAAAGTTAAAAAATGGCTAATTTTGGAAAAAAACCATGGACTAACCCTTTTGCAAAAATCTCAGTTGTTCGATTTTTTGATCGTTTTGTTTTTATAGGCAAGAAAGGCTTTTTTTCACTCTAGAACATCATAACAAAGTTTTTCTCGGGCTATATTCCCTTATAAAAAAATGTTGTTGAAATGGCCAATTTTAGACAAAAACCATGGACTATCCCCTTTGGAAAAATCTCAATTTTTCAACTTTTTTACATTTTTATTTTTATAGCCTAGAAAGGTGTTTTTTCGCTCTAGAATATTATTAAACACATTTTCCTGGCCTAGAATGCCTAATAAAAAAAAAGGTAGAAAAATGGCCATTTTTATACAAAAACCATCGAGTAACCCCTTTGCAAAAATCTCAGTGTTTTCGACTTTTTGACCTTTTTGTTTTTATAGGCAAGAAAGGCTTTTTTTCACTCTAGAACATCATAACAACGTTCTTCTTGGCCTATATTCCCTTATAAAAAAATGTTATTGAAATGGTCAATTTTAGACAAAAACCATGGACTAACCCCTTTGCAAAAATCTAAGTTTTTTCGATTTTTTGACCTTTTTGTTTTCATAGGCAAGAAAGGCTTTTTTTCACTCTAGAACATGATAACAAAGGTTTTCTCGGCCTATATTCCCTTATAAAAAATGTTGTTGAAATGGCCAATTGTAGACAAAAACCATGGACTATCCCCTTTGGAAAAATCTCAATTTTTCGACTTTTTCAAATTTTTGTTTTTATAGCCTAGAAAGGCGATTTTTCGCTCTAGAATATTATTAAACATATTTTTTGGCCTACAATGCCTAATAAAAAAAAGGTGGAAAAATGACCAATTTTGGACAAAAACCATCGACTAACCCCTTTGCAAAAATCTCAGTTTTTTCGATTTTTTGACCTTTTTGATTTATAGGCAAGAAAGTCTTTTTTTCACTCTAGAACATCATAACAAAGTTTTTCTCGGCCTATATTCCTTTATAAAAAAATGTTGTTGAAATGGCCAATTGTAGACATTAACCATGGACTATCCCCTTTGGAAAAATCTCAATTTTTCGACTTTTTCAAATTTTTGTTTTTATAGCCTACAAAGGCGTTTTTTCGCTCTAGAATATTATTAAACACATTTTCCTGTCTTAGATTATTGCCTAATAAAAAAAGATGTTAAAATTGCCAACTTTTGACAAAAACCATAGACTATTTTTATAGCCTAGATAGGCGTTTTTTCGCTCTAGAATATCATAAAACACATTTTTCCTGACCTTGATTGCCTAGTAAAACAATGATTTTGAAATCGCCAATTTTGGAAAAAAACCATGGACTAACCCCTTTTGAAATATCTCAATTTTTCGACTTTTTGAACTGTTTGTTTTTATAGCCTAGATGGCACTTTTTCGCTCGTGAATGTCATAAATAACAGTGGTCGGTTCTGAGAATTCTGGTTTTTACAAACAAGCGCGGATAGCGAAAATAAAAAATGGTTAAAAATCAATGTGTTTCTTAGAACTTCACACTCAAAACTAGAAAAGAGGATACCTTTTTTTAACTTCCACTCTCCATTATGAAGATATGAGAAAAGTGCCCCCTTTTCTCATGAAAAGCCGGATATTTTTAGGATTTTTCTTCGATATAAAGTGAAGCAACTTTCTTGAGTAATATTTATATCTCACTAATCGCAAACAAGCTGGAAAGAGAAATTTCTCGAGTTTCTTCAGCTTTTTGCCTCTTTTCTTAAAGTCGAAAAAAGTCGACGTTTTCCCGGCTCCTTTCTTTGTTTGGTATTTCAACCCTCCCCCTGGACAGAGTGCGCTGGCCCTGCTAAAACGACCAACCTTCAATACCACCAAGAAGGGTCAAGTGGCTTTAGGAAATCGCTTGTAGTGATGGCGAAATCAGAGAAACATTCCAGGTGTACATACATGTCGCTGACCGAAGAAACTTCGTCGGTCGATGAAGTACAGAGGCTACTAAAACAACAATTAAACTTTGAAGTGATTCTTCCGGATGCAAATACCTCATCGACCGACGAAGTTTTTTCGGTCAGCGACAAGGTGCACCTGGAACTTTTCTCCAATTCGCCATACCAATAGGGATATGTGTTTCCCTGTTGAGAGAACACAACTCTCTAGGGATTTGAGTTTCCCCAGGTGAGGGAACACATCCAACTAGGAATGTGTGTTAAATTTAATATCCTTTCTAATAATTAATATGGTGTTAGGAAAAATCACTCTACTGCCTATGCGTTAATTCAATTATATGATAAACTCTCATATGCGATTGATCAAGGAAAAGTTACCTTGGGTCTATTTATTGACCTATCCAAAGCCTTCGACACTGTGAACCATGATATCCTACTTGCTCAACTAGATTTTTAGGGGGTTCGTGATGTTGCATTAAAGTGGTTCAAAAGTTATCTTTCTTGTAGAACTCAATTTGTACAGTACAATAACTGTATAATTTTTCCTCTAAATACATCAAATGTGGAGTGCCTCAAGGATCGATTTTAGGTCCTTTATTATGTTGTTTTTGTTATACTTGTGTAATGTGTCAAAGGCCTTGGATTTCATACTTTTTGCCGATGATACCAACATATTTTTTTTCTCATAATGACCCAAATCAACTGATGGAAATTGTAAATAATGAATTGAAGAAACTATCAAGCTGGTTTCAGGCTAATAAGCTTTCTATTAACATAAAAAAATATAATTTTATTCTATTTAAAACAAAACAAAACAAGCAAAAACTTAATTTCCATTTTTCAATCAATGGTATTGAAATTGATCGTGTAAATGAAGTTCTGTTTTTGGGAGTTATACTTGATGAACACTTACCTTGGAAACCTCAAATACAAAACGTAGCAAGAAAAGTCTCAAATCAGTGGGCATTATTTACAAATCAAGTTTTTGCCTTAATAAGACCTCATTATGTACTCTCTATTATAGTTTAGTATATACTTATTTACATTACTGTGCAACTGTGTGGGGCTCAACTTATCAGTCAAATCTTAAGCGTTTGATTAATCTTCAGAAACGGGTTATTAGAATAGTTTCCAGGAGTCCTTTTGATGCACATGCCAATCCTATCTTTGTAAGTTTACGAATTCTAAAATTTGAAGACATTATTAAACTACAAATAGGTAAAGTTATGTACCTTTATAAAAACGGCCTGCTTCCTGTTAGTTTCAATGACATGTTTTTGCTTAACTGTGACATACATTCATATAACACTAGGAGCAAGAATTCCTTCCGTTTGCCCTACTGTAGGACAAATGTAACGAAATTTTCACTTCGTCTTCAAGGGCCCAAAATATCCCTTAGCTCTGGAATTCAGAATGTCTCTAGTACTGCTTTGTTCAATTCTAAACTTAAGTCATTTTTTTCTTGGTATAAGCAAAATTTAGTTCTCCTAATATAATGCTTGTGTGTAGTTTTCGCTTCTTTCGCTTTTTTTTTTTTTCTTTTTTTCTCGTTTATTCTTGCATTATTTTTTCGCACCTTTTTTTTTCTTTTGCACTTACACGTTCAGCCTTTTCTATTTTTATCCTATTTTAATGATTATTTTCTATGATCAAAACAAATTATGCGTACTTAGAGTTAAATTGCCAATGTCAGCATTGTAATTATTAATTTATTAGGTATTATAATCTCAAAAGGTGGTCCTATTCATAAGCCTTATTGGCTTTCTTGGGCTTCCTTGTCTTATCTTTTTTTTTTTTTAATTTTTATATTTTGTGTGTATGGCAAAAATGATAATAAACAAATAATAAACAAATAAGTGAAGGAACACAAATCACTAGGGATATGTGTTTCCCAGGTGGGGGAACATAAATCACTACGAATATTTGTTTCCAATGCAGTTGGGGGAACACATATTACTAGGGATTTGCGTTTCCCTAGTGGGTTAACACATATCACTAGGGATATGTATAATAAAGTCGATATCTCAAAGGTTTTTATACCCACAAGAAAATAAATAATATTTTCTTAAAGTTCCAATATTATTTATTACAGATGCCAAAACTCACAGAAATTGATTGAATCTTTTAGTTCTGAAAAACGCGAATCAAAAACATAACCAACGCGCATATAAATAGGTTCGGGCCACCTTAAGCCATGCTGAGAGGAACGAAGGTAAATCGGAGATGCTAAAACTTCCTAAAATTTTCTATAGCTTGAGGAAGGCTAAATATTTAAATATAAAAGCGACTGTCTTATCTTAAATTCCGTTATTTAGTCCTCAAAGCATTACCAAGTTTCAGGAGGGTGATAAATCCACTCGTACATCAACGTAAAATAGGCATTTAAAGGACGCAATAAACTAGCGCGACATAATAAAAAAATATTTTCGCGCTGCTTAACTGATAGTCTGCTACACAGCCGTTTTCAGTGTATTCCAACAAAGAACGGCAAACTCTAAATAATTTTAGGAAACGCAAACAAGCTAAGAAACTACTGCGAAACTCAAACTGTCACTAGTAAATCAAGTATGTACTAAAAAATAAATAAATAAAAAATAACGCGAGCTAGACGAGGTGTCGGCCTAGAATGCTTTCCACGTGATAACCATCCCTTATATAGCACTCCATTCTACCAGCATACTGCACCTCAACTGCCCCAGTCCCCACTGCTCCCGTGCCGCAGTTATATTTCATTTCCGGCTAATTCGTATCCAATTTTTTGAGCAAGGACCAGCTTACAAAAAAGAAGGACCGGATCCTAATAAAGGATCTAATCAGCAATAAGTGAAAATATAAGACAAAAAAGCAAGGCTGATTTTACAGTCGGGAATATATTATCTTTTAACCAATATTTCGGAAGGCACGGCCGTCCTTCTTCAGGTTCTTATGTTAATTCGTACCCACTCAAACGCCGGAAATTCCATTTTTTTGGCGACTTTTCCAACTTCTTGTTTTCATAGTGTAAAAAAAGCCCTTTTCCTTCCTAGAAATTCGTCAAACACATTTCCTGGCCTAATTTCACTAAAATTAAGACAGGAAAAATTTTCAAATTTTTGACCGAAATCATTGGCTAACCCCTTTTAAAAAACGCAATTTTTATTCTACTTTTTTAACTTCTTGTTTTTATAGTCTAAAGTGTTTTTTTTTTTTCCTTTCTAGCATATCATTCAACAAATTTTCCTGGCCTATTTTGACTAAAATTATAAAAAAGTTCAAATTTTTGACAAGAATCATGGACTAACCCCTTTGGAAAAATGGAAGTTTTTCGACTTTTTTAACTTCTTTTTTTATGGTCTAAAAAGGATTTTATCCTTTATCGAATATCTTTAAACACATTTTTCTGGTCTATTTTGATTAAAATGAAAACAGGGAAAAATTTCAAATTTTTGACCAAAATCATGGACTAACCCCTTTTGGAAAAATGCCAATTTTCGACTTTTAAATTTCTTGTTTTCATTGTCTAAAAGGGTTCTTTTTGTTTTCTAGTATATCGTTTTGCCGGCCTCATTTGACTTAAATTTGATTAAATTTGACTTTTTTTTAGAATATCGTCAAACATACATTACATTTACAATTCATTGCAATAAATTCTAATTATCGTTTACTAAATTTTACCTTACATAGAAACAGGGAACTGTTATCGTTTGCAGAAGGGAAAAAAATAAAAGAAAAGTGAAAAGAAGGACAAAGTCCAAAAAAATGAGTTACAGTTTATATATTAACAACTAAGAGAAGGTTGCCTGCCTTTTGGGCTTCCTCTTCTTCTTTCTTTAGTCTAAAAGGCTTTTTTTACTTTCCAGAATGTCGTCAAACATATTTTCCTGGCCTATTTTTCACGAAAAGAAAAACATGAACAAATCTCATTTCGTATGTCTCAACATACATCTTCAGAAGTAACCGTAAGTTTAAAATTTTGAAATATATGATAACAGTAGTTTGAGTAGCTAATGCGATAATAATGACAAAAACAAAGGAGGCAAATACAATACTACAACTAAATAAAAAAAAAACCGTAAAACAAAGAAACTACTGTATGACACTATGCAAAACTAATTAGTAAAGATACAAACTTTTCATTGCTAACGTATTCATTTAAGGATGGCTGAAGATCGTGAATAAAAATAGTTTCTTTAATAGTAAAAGGTAGCTAAGACCTTCCAGTGGCTAGAATTTCAAAGTGGTCTCATTTTAAGTTGTGATCAGTTGAGTTTGCGTGATCGGCAAGAGCTAATGGTGTGATAGGCATTTTTCCTTTCTAGAATATCATGAAACGCATTTTCTTGGCCATTTTGCCTAAAAAAGCGATAAAAAAATTTCAAATGTTTGACCAAAACCATGAAAAATCCCATTTTTTTTTTTTACTTTTTTAACTTCTTGTTTTCATAGTCTATTAAGGCTTTTTCTCTTTCTAGAATGACTTCAATCACATTTTCCTGGCTTATTTTCATTAAAATGAAAACATTGGAAAATTTCACATTTTTAACCAAAACCATAGACTAGCCCCTCTTGGAAAATCCTACATTGCCGACTTTTTTAACTTCCTCACAATTTTTCCGTTTTCTATATTCTAAAAACGTCTTTTTCTCTTTCTAGAATATCGTAAAACACATTTTCCAGCCCTGTTTTGCCTAAAATAAAAAGATGGAAAATTTTCACTAGAATTTTCACTAAAATTTTCCTTCTGGAAAAATCCCAAGTTCTTGAATGTTGCTGGTTTTCAGTGTCACGCTATTCAAAATAGATCAAAATCAAAATCAAAACCGTCCTATAGATAAAGTCCAGAATCTGAAAAATGAAAGGAGGTACATATCCAAAGACCCTCGCTAAGATTCAGGTCAGAGGAATATTTCGTATACGAGATATCCGAAGAAATGTTTCACCCAAATTTATAGAGATTTGTATGGAGACGCCATGCTGGTGCTCACCTGGATGAGCTCCAACATGGCGGACGGAAACCAACAGAAACATCTGTCACCGAGTTTTGCTACAAAAGCGTGAATTTATTCCTCGAGAAACTCATAAACATTAAAGTAATACTTTTCCTAATACATGAACTGTTTAAATAGCAAAATTTCCTGAAATAAGTCATTTTTTTAACCTACATGACAGCTCTCTTGGCCGTCGTGTAAATATCGCGTCACGCAAAAACTTAGAAATTCAAGCGTCCTCTATCACAAAACCAAGAACCCTTTTAAAGCGAAAATTTGTATGAAAATTAGTTTTCAGCTGCTCTAATGCATCGTGAAAGTAAAATCTCGGTAGGATCGATAGTTTTTTAGTTTGAATTTTAGTGACGTCATGTGAAAACCAACAATATGAAGTTCTTGGTTTTATAGGCTAAAATTATTTTTTTTCTAATCTAGAATATCGTCGAACACATTTTCCTGGCCTACTTTGACTAAAATAGAAACATAAAAAAATTTGAAAGTTTTGACCAAAACCATAGACCCTTTGGAAAATGTCATTTTTTTTTTTTTTTTTTTTAATTTCTTGACTTCCGTCGTCAAACAAATTTTCCTGTTCTATTTAGTTATAATAAAGTGATGGAAAAATTGCATGGACTATCCCCTTCGGAAAATTACTAATTTTTCCACTTGTGTAAGTTAATGTTTTATTGTGCATTAAGGCTTTGTTTATAGAGAACATCTTAAAGCACATTTTTGTTGCCTCTTTTCCCTCAAATATATACAACGATTAAAAAATTATCCAATTTTTTGACCAAGACCATAGTATATCCCCTTTGGAAAACTTCAATTGTTTCCACTTTTGTAAGTTGATGTTTTTGTTGTCTAAAACGGCTCTTTTCTATGGAGAATATTTTAATGCAAATTTTTCTTGCCTATTTTGCCACAAATAAAAACACCGAAAATTTCAAATTTTTAACCACAACCCGACGCACTAACTCCTTTTCAAAAAATACAAATTTAACCACTTGTTAAGTCTATGTTTTTTATTTTCATATTTTTTTTATTGTTTTTAATGTCCCTTAACCAGCGACTAACCACTTTGGAAGGATAAAATTTTTTCACCTTTTGTAAGTTGATGTTTTTAATGGTCCAGAAACTCTTTTTGCATCTACAACATTGTCGTCAATTACGTTTTCCTTGCTATTTTGGCCCAAAATGAAAAGATGTGACTAACCTGTTTGGCAAATTTTTCCACTTTCTTATCTCGGTTTAGAAAGGTTATTTTCTTTCTAGTTTTCCATCTAGAACTATTAAAAACCCGCTAGAAGCTAGATCATGTGCTGATTAAAAACTTTCAAAATGCTAATCAAAATTAATTTTCGCATTTATTTAGTAAAATTGAGATTTTTATACGTTTACTTCTTACCAACAATCAGTTTCAGGAAATATTCTAGAAGCAATCGCTTGCCGCTCGCAGTTTACTACACTCAGTATTGATTACACTCATTTATCTTAAAAATCTGACGCACAAATAGTTGAAGAGCAACGACGAACTATCCCCTATCTGAAAGGGTATTGTTACCCAAAGCTTTTTTCCATGAAACTAAGTAATCAGAAGCCTACGGCGAATACAATAAGCACTACAAGAAGAACTTCTTTATGCTGAATGCGGGTTGAGATTAAAGAACTTCTATTCAACCAACTTACTTTGTATTTGTCCCTTTCTTTTGGAAACAAATCTTAACAAAGCAAAATATAGCATCTACGGACGTCGACCTACCAGTGTTTAGCACCAAACGTTCCCTATCTGAGAAGAAATAAAGCCACCAACTCCAGCACTTCTTGCCAGCCATTTTCCATCTGCAATAAAAACTCTTTTACTTGGTGATTTATTCAAGCTTTTTAGGTTTGCCATCACATTCGCACGGACAGTTTGATAGTTAGAAGATTACGACGATCATCAGATTTTGCTTCATTGTTCTCTCCAAGTGACAAACTTCCCGTGCGAATGTGATGGCAAGTTTAAAAAGCTTGAGTAAATTACAAAGTACAAGGGTTTGTCACTGCAGCTATAAAATGGATGATTACAAGTATTGGAGTTAAAGGCTTTATTTCCCCTCAAATGGGACCTGCGACTCTAAAAACTCTTGAGAGTTTTTCGTGTATGCTATATTTTGCTTTGTTACGAAACGAAATGCACTATACAAAGTAAGTTTGATGAATAGAAGTTCTTTAATCTCACCCCGCATTCAACATAAAGTTATTCTTCTTTAAGTAATTACTGCATTCGCTGTAGGTTCCTGATTACTTAGCTTCTTGCAATAAAGCTTTTCCGTCGGTCGTCAGATCTTGGAGTTCACTTCAATGGGATTATGTGGCTGTAGGCTAAAAGAAAATTCGGAGCGTTCAAACGGTACTTACAAAGGAACGATTTGAAATCAAATACGTATTAGAAGAAGCGACGAGAGACAAAACAGACGAAAGATTTGTCGAATCGTTGAAAGTGAAGATCAGAGGAAATATTCTTTGTTCAAAAAGAACTTGGCGGCTTGCATTGTGAATGGGACGCATACCATCAAGACCTGGACAGGATTGATGAGATGAAACATTCACCAGGAGCATGAATTTGAAAAACCTTTCGCTATTGTTATCATTTATTGCTCGAGTGCGATCTGACGTCTAATGTTAATGTCTTGTTACTGCAGCCTATAAAAACGTCTGAAGTTTAGGTCCGTTTTGTTAGAAATGTCCGCTCCAAAACGGCTGCCTCATTGCGCCGAAAAAGCAATGGTCATTTTCCACATAAGGTGTGATGTTGGGTGCCCGTACAATAGTGATTTTTTTAATCTCAGAGAACAATATTTATGTACTCAGCGTGCATTCTCAGCATGCATTCTCTCAACAATATCCATTGTTGAGTCCATTTTTTTGTATTTATCGTGTCTCTGGTTAAAAACGATTTAATTCTATGTGTTTATCGTCGGTTTATTGCTCCATCGCTCTATAATCAGATAACCTAGCTCGTTATGTAGGATGTAAATAAACAACGCTTTGGCACGTTTTGTTTGTGTGATGTCAATCGTTTTCTGTCAAAAATTTTGACATTTCACGCAGCGGCTGCAGGTAATTGGAAAGGGGGCGAGAAACGATTTTTGTGGGTCTCTCGGGCAGGCACTCCCTCTCCCCTCGAGTGTCTCTCGCGCGCGCCTTGCTCTTTCTTGCGTCCAACAGCAAGATTTCCAGTTAATCTTAATGGCCAATTGAATGATGAGATTGATTGTTAAATTAATCCAGGACCACAAATAATTCATATCAATTTAGCGTTTAATTAAATAATAACTAATCCAAACTAACATCGTCACAATGTAACGGGAAAAACGTCTCTCTTCTGGGGACACCCGTCAACTCATATAAAGTTTGTTTCCTCTTACACAAGCATAAACGAACTTGTGCAGACCTAGCCTCTTCAATTTGGCGAATTAGTGATATGCATTTTTAAACCTTGTGAGACAGCATGGTAAATAAATAGTTTAGTGAAATATTAAACAAATTAAGGTGGCAAGAGACTTGAGTTCACAAGGAATTCTGTAACGGAAGGATCTAGACCTCACTTGTAAGGCCATCTCTACTCTGAATCATACTCCAGAATTATCAAACAAAAAGAAAAAAAATCGTCATTTGTTTTTAAACTAAATGTTGAGTGAAAAAAATATGTCAAAAGCATTCGAAAGAAGATTTTCTCTGCATAAAGTTTGTTCAGCTGTCAGCGGAAGTACGTAACCTCAGTTAAATATCAGTTTAACTACGTGAAAAAAAATATAAATGTCAGTTTAACTACCAAGCATGACGTCATCAGGGTAAGAACTGCTAAAGGGCAACTGTGTCATTACTATATAAACAGCGTATATCTTTGCGCCAGTAACATAACATTGGAATTTTTTTAGATGGAATCGAAATTACATCTTTTAATTGAAATTTTGAAACCTCAACATTGCATGGCTTGAATGTGATCTAAATGCTAAATACTGAGATGAGAAAACATTATTAAGCAAATTGGTTTTCTAGACCTACGATTTGTACAGCTTTAGGTCAAAAGCAAATTCATTAACTTAATGAATTTGCTTTTGAATAATGAGGTAAGGCTATTGCTAGGGTATTGCTATACGAACCTCTGCAGATATATTGACCACATCGATCATTTGAAGTTAGTCGCTTTAAGGAACACAACTGACAATTGTCTCACACAGGTACTCACAGGTACGATAAATATAAGGTTGATAAAATTTTGAAATTTATACCGTTCTTGTCGTCATGTGTAGATAAAATGTGATTTCTGTAAAAAAAAAAAAAAAAACCCTAGGGTGTTTGTAGCGACAATGGGATGAATTATTGTTTTATTTCATACCCGGTTAGTAAAATAGTTTGCCCAAAGTTACACTTTTTTCCAAAGTTAGGGAAAAAAAATTAGGTGATTGAAAAATATTCTATGCTTTTTTTCTTTTGAAAGGATGTCATTTGTTGATTCAAAGCGAAATGTGTTTTTATTGACTTTTATACCACCATGGCTGAATTACGAGCACATGCATTTTTAAAAAGTGGATACTCTCATTTGCGTAAAGTTTTTAAATTTAAGATTTACGCCTTTAATTTTGTTCAGCGATATAAAAGAAATTGCAGTTGTAAGGCATGTCGTTCAAAAGTGAGCGTAAATCGTAAATCGTAAATTCTTGAGAACATTTTTATTATTTCTGAGTACAAATGCTGTGTTAATTTACAAGAGAAATAGCAGTAGAGACTTGAAAATCCACGGCTCTTTGCTTGTCATCGAAGTGGTAATCGGAATTTTCTTCAGCTTGAGACCTGAGGTGCCAGGAGTATGATTTCATTGCAACGATTCATAGACGACTCCACGGTTGTATAAAGTGGATAGAACTTGTATAACAACGTCACACTGACTTTCCTAAACAACATTCTTTGAGCGTATTGATAAATTTAGTACTACTGTAAAGCTGTGTCGAACTTTTTTGGATCAAGTAGGTCGTTGTGGGAAAAAAATGCCTACTACATGTACACCGAAAAGTTACTTTATATTTTCCTGCTCTCGGAGGTGAATATCATACGATGCTTACATGCCAGCCAAATAAACAGAGCACGAGAAAAACATGCACTCCCGGCATTTATCACTGGCTTGGCAAATACTAAAACAACGTCACTTAAAACTGATGCTTCCATTAACTTATGACCTGGATGGCTTTGGTTAATTTTCATCTGAAACTCTCCTTATTTTGTTGAATGCAAGTGTAATTTAAGTTCCTCTGCTCCTACTAATTAACTCGGCGCTACCTGTTCTCTTTAGAAAATTAACTTTACTTTGCTATATTAAGGTGATATTTAGTCAAAAATATGTCTAGAAGTCTCTAAAAGTTAACAGAGACCCTCCTCAGCAAATACTGAACTGAAATTATGGCTTTCAAGCTATTTTTGTTTTTTGTTCAGTTCTCAACAGGTCATTCCGCAAGAGAACTGAGTAAAAATGACAATGTTCAAGGAGCTCGTCATGGCGGCCTTATTTAGCAGTCTAACAGTCACATTCTGTGCATGCGCGGATGAAAGCGAAGATCAAAGCACAAATGGTGGATGCGATTTAAAGACTCACTGTTTGGTATGTGTTCATGAAATAAAGTGAGTGAAATAAGATAGGGGTATGATGCAATTTTCGAGGTCAGAATAATTAAATATTGCTCAAATATGAATTTATATCAAGGATTGCCTATGTAAAGAGAAGCGTTTTTCGGCAGTTAAAAAGGTAGTAGTGCCCGCGAGAGTTGCTTTTATGCACAACTCCAACAGAAGTATTTTTATTTGCGGAAATCCATGACCACTCATAGTGACTATAGTGGTCTGGTTTTGGTAAACGGTTACCATTCTATGTCAGTACTGTAAGAAAAGAAGTCAGTCAGTTGGAGTAAGGACGATCAAAACTGAAGTTCACCGAAACTGCTAGAAGAAGCAGGGCGACGTTTATAATTTATATTCTGTTATTTGAAAAAATAAGATGAAATTAAAAAAAAAACACCTTAGCTTGCTTTTCTCCAGTGGTTGGGAGCAGTGTGAGGGGCACTCTTAACAAATTAGTCCCTACGCTCAGACTGCACACAATAACCTCGCAAAATTCTTGTCGCAGCCTAGGGCTTCTGGAGTCTTCCACCTAGAGTAAGGTATAAATGTGAAAGAAAGTAAGTCATAAGTTAATTGAAGAGGGGATTTGAGCTGTAAGTTTACACGAACCCGCAGAGGCATATCACCAAACAAGTATGTCTAGAATATCTTCTCAGTGGCAAAAAATGGTTAAATATTGACCGGGGTGGTTTTACAACTTGACGACATGTGCTTTACCGCCTTCACAGAATGAAGCTATTACTTGCCTGACTGGAAAAGGTGTCTATAACCAAAGCCAAGGTTAGCAATCATACCTCTTCCAGGTGATCTGTGACGTCATTGTGGGGGCCTGGGGAAAGAAATTTTAATGCCGTATCCCATAAACCAACGCGCGCACCAATTCAATTCAATTCAATCTGTTCCCGTCAGCTTTGGTTATGCGATACGGCATTAACATTTCTTTCCCCAGGCCCCCGCAATGACGTCACAGATCACCTGGTAGTTCGTGCATTAATTTTAAAGTGTAATTCTGAGGGAGAGTAGTACGTTTTTCTACATACGCCACAATAATAAAATCCAGCGCACGCAAATTTCCGGATAAGTTTTAATAGAAACCTGTCCAATAAAATGCACATTATATTCAGGGAAAAAAATGCGAGGAGAAAAAGATTATGCCCCTGGATCCCCCCGCCCCCACCCTCCCCAGATAACTCTGCATTGCGATTATCCTATATTGTTATATTCCTAGACTTTCACTCAACTAGAGAGGGACTGCCAGTGGTTGATTCTTGGTCACGTGTCCTTGACTAAAATCAAATGTATCCCGCTCGGGATACATTACAGCACGTGATCGAAGCATGACGGAAAGTAGCTTGACAGAAGGCGGGAAAAACACTGCGAGTTTTCTTTTTAGTGAATGAACACAACAACACTCAAGGTAAAAAGCAACGATTTTTAAAGTTATCCAGGTGATCTGTGACCTCATTGCGGGGGCCTGGGGAAAGACATTTTAATGCCGTATCCCATAAACCAACGCGCGCACCAGTTCAATTCAATTCAATCTGTTCCCGTCAGCTTTGGTTTATGGGATACGGCATTAAAATTTCTTTCCCCAGGCCCCCGCAGTGACGTCACAGATCACCTGGTCCTAGTAGAGAAACAGCAGCTAATGGAGGAAAAAGATGCAGATAATATGAGGAAAGTACTTGGTAAATCATTCATTCAGTGGTTTTGATAATTAAATTTGTGTTTGTTATAAGTACGGAGTCGACTGTTTTGGTTCGCTCCGGTTATTCTTTTGTTGCTGTTGAAGTGAAAGTCTAGAAATATAACAAAACACTTATTGTCAGGTCCCTCAGGAAACTAGTTAGTTTGATTTGCTTTCCCTCGAGCCCTGATGTTTCCCGAGAAGAGGTCGAGGAAAACATCAGGACTCTCGGGATAACAAAACTAACTGTTTCCCTCCGGATCTGACATTAAGCGTATAATATACGCCACAGCATAAAAGCTAAGCTCATTAAAAACGTTTTTGTCCTTATTGTTTTTACTTTTTAGCAGCCTATGAACGACGATTGCGACAGCTGGAGCAAGAAGTAAGGGCTGTTTCTTTTTCACATGAAAAACCGTCAATATGGACACCGACTTCCTTGAGGTCAATAATTAAATATTTCTAAAATTTCTTCCTTAACCTCTTATAAGCTAATATCGAGCGTGTCAATGAATGTCGAATGTAATTACATGTACTTTTCTGGAATTGTTAGTTTAGATAATATAGAAGGTATAAAGACGGCATTGAGGTGAGACCATGAATTCTGTGTTGAAACCAAGAAGGAGTCATTAAAAAGAAGATAAAATCAGTTGAAGAAAGTGGCATTGAGGAACAAAAACCAAGCTAAGAGTGCAGAAGGCAAAAATTACACGTACATTGGAACTGAAAACAATTACGGTTTCCATAATAGTCCGAACCGTTCGTTGTCAGTTATAAACCTTACGATTCCTTCACTTTATAGCACAAGTAAATTTCAGGTTAAAAAAGATGAAAAAAAAAAGTATTTGTCTTCATATTTTTGAAGACTAGTTCCCTACCTAAGTTAAGACCACATCCATATGTCATCCTGTTTTTCCAGATTGCCACTTTAAAAGCTCAGCTGTCCAGTGCAGGCAAGCCTGGTGGTTTCGCAAAGCTCGACCAAAATGGCCGTCTTCCTCAGAACGTCCTCACGGCAGGTTATGATCAGTACTCGGCATTCGATTTAGCGTGGCAGTCAGTTCACATGGCGGCAGCTGCGGCCTGCAGAGGAAGCACCCCTACAGGGGGAAGTGGTTGCTGCCAAAACCAGGTTATGTCTAGGAACACCGCTGACAAAAAAACCTGTAGCCAGATTTGTTCCCAGAGCTCTTATCCCAATTGCGATGGAGAAGTGTCTGTCTATGGAAGGGAACGCAAAGCCACCCAAAATGGAGAAATTGTGGGCACCTTTTACAACTACCACTGCAACAGTGCCTTAAACGGAGGAAGTGAAGCATCTGAGGTTAATGAAGCCATCATGAGCTCTTCTATTTACTTTAGCTTCTGTTGTTGCCGAAAGTAGTTTGAACGTGCAGATTTTTCATTGTATCAAGGTAGTAACGAGAGATGAATTTCTTTAGCATATCAGCAAAAACTTTGAGATGGTTAAACCCCCAATAAATGACCCCTGTAAACATTTTTCTATTCTTCTTTTATTGCGTTTCTAATTCCGAACCTTGAAATCCGTCACAGGCTCTCTTACCACACGGTTACCGGCAACCTAGTACAGTCCAGCATCTCTAATACGGACACCGAAGGGACGGAGAGAAGTGTCTTTATCAGAGAGGTGTCCGTATAAGAGAGGTCACTATGATGAAGACACTTTTATGACTCCACTTACAGTTTTAAGTGTTCGCGATCAGTAGCTAACCAGGCTCACACTTGCTCACACTTGCGTGCATTTAACGTTATTAATTCACAGTACAAAGACACTGTCTTTCAGTAGCATACAACATTGCAACGTAAAGCACAATTCTGAAACCGTATTTCGCTATTTTCCAAGTGCAGTAAACAGTAACGAGAGTGAGAAATGTAATAAAAAGGAATGATCTTTGTTATCTGTAGTTATTGAAGCCTTCAAAAAGTCGGTTATGTTCCTCTATACATCTTTCGGAAATCGTTGTTTGGTATACAACGACTGGGCTTTATCATCGAGTCACCTTAGATAGCTCATCAGCCAGACTAGACGGGATTCACCCTGTGCAAATTCACCTGATCGGGATTCGGGATTCACCTGATCACCACAGTGTCCGTAATAAAGAGGTCAAGTTTATATGAATTTACTCTCTGGGGCCGAGATTTAATGTCCTTTGTCCCTATTAGAGAGAGTCCGTATAAAAAAGGGTTCTTTAAATGAAAATTTAGGAGAATTTTGTTGGGACATTGGAAACTGTCCGTATTAGAGAGGTGTCGTGTACAGAGACGTTCGACTGTACCATTCTCTCCTCCTTTCCGCATGTCAAGTAGCATGTAGTTCCGTGATGCATTGCCTTTATCCCTTTTTTAATGACTTGAATTGGCGGCTATTACGGCGGCAATTTACGACGAGTCAAAGCACACAAATTCCAGTTGGCGCGAGTACTTTTCTTGTACCACGGTTTTTTGACAAACGAAAGTCGATATTATTCCTCAGTTCGGTAGTTGCGCAATCTCAAAAAAAATATGTCAAGGCATGCGTCTTCGTCTACCTTGCAAACTTTCCACTTCTCCCCTCCTCTTCAAGAGATCACATGGTCTGTCAATTGCCTTATTTTCAGTATATAAGTTTCCCTGCTAAAATTATTCAACAATTCGATTAATTCTGTGGCTTTTTTGGGTGAGCAAACTTTATTTTATTAAAGAAAATATTTAGTGAAAGATATTGGAAAAAAATGAAAAAGTTAAAATTGGCTAAAATGTTATTTATTTTAGATGTTCGATAGTTTATAGATATCTTCTTCAGCTAAAACTGAAATAGATTTCTTAAATTGAGAGAGCGATTCGGCAACGAAATCAAAAGCAAAACCATGGATCCTGACCATGACTGGTTGGATTCAAATTTCTTTGCGGGATAAATTTTCTTTTCCAACATACACGGTTGCATCAATAATTCAGGTTATATGAACTGGTTACTACTAGTAAAAATGTCAAACTGATTTTGCCTGGCTAACAAAAACTTTTAAAACGTATTCGAAAAAACGGATTTTACTTTTACCGATTTGCTCCCGGCAAATATGTCGCAAAATTGTGAAAACTGAGTAGAAAATTTTGGGCAAAGATGGTAAATGCCACATTTGCCTGGTTATTTACACCCCCTATTTGTTGGTATGCAAATGTGTCTTTTAATATCTTTGCCCCATATTTACTCCTCAGTTTTTACACTTTTGCGACATATTTGTAAGGAGCAGATTTGCCGGCAAATCCAGTTTTCTCGTCCAGTGGAGTTATTTAGCATCGCTATTAGGACCTATAAATTTGGGTCAATAGGTCAGCCAGGGGAACGTTTTGCGTCAAGTACAGTTTAATTTTATTAGTTTATTAATCAAATAGTTTTATTTTATTCAAGATTTTAGAAAAAATACAGAAAAGGCTAAAGCTTGCTAACAATATATTTCTTCAGTGAAAGGTGAATTTTTGTCTCTCCTTCAAAAACTCCTTGTTTAACGATTTTTATTGCTCTTTGCGTGAACAAACTTTATTTTTCTAAAGCTAATATTTGCTAGTTTGAAATATTAGAAAAAAAATTAAAAGCCTGAAGCTGGCTAAAAATGCTATAAATTCGTAATGTTTAGATGGTTTAGGGAAACCATCTTAAGCACAGCTGAGACAAGTTTTAAGATTGAGAGAGACAAACCCAATACAAAACCGTGGATTCTTAAAGGTAGGATTAAATACTCAATTCAAATACTCAAATTCCTTTTCAAAGAGACTGCTGCATCCATGTCTTAGGTAAGAACTATACTTGTGGATAATCTGAACCAGAAAATATTAGTAAAAACGGCAAACTGATTTTGCGGATGCAATGAATTTTCAAAAACTAATATGAGTTATTTAGTATCGTTAAAGTTTTTGGGTGAGGTAGGTCACTGGGCTTCTTTGTGTTATAAGAATGGATCCAAGTCAGGTTAACTCGCTCAAGGAAATAAACAGATATTTCTGATTACACTGAATTAGACTGATTGCCCAGCTGAAAACGTTCGATTTTGTTAAAAGCAATTATTGTTATAAATAATCTGTTTCTCGTTCGATAACTCGTTGCTTCATTTTTTTTTTTTTTTTATTTTGTTTTTGCTCTTTCAGTGAATAAACGTAAAGATAATACAATGAGTTAAAAAAATTAGAACAAAATGATGACAAGGCCGGAGGCTAACTTATAAGCAAAGTTTTTGATTCCTACGGTTTCCCGACGACTTTCTTCGCTAATAACCAAAATTACTGATTTTGTCATAAAGCAAGTAGACGAATGCAGTCATTTTTAAGTTTCCCTGCTTAAACCATTTCGCATTAAAATAGTTCGTTGCCCTTTTCTACTGGGGCTCCGGGGCTCGTTTCGTGAACAACTATAATATTCACGGCAAGCTACTATTTAGGTAAAGAAAAAACGAAAATTGCAAACGTATGCCTTAAAACTGGCATAATAGTTAATAATTTGATGTGTTTTAATAGTTTGGACACCATCGTTCTCAGCAAAAACTGAATGACATTTTTATGATTAGATTGTCTCTCTTTAAAAAAAAAAACTCGCTGCTAAACGTTTTCTACTGTTCTCTTAGTGTCAAATTTCATTTCAGTTGCTAAGGACTCATATTCGGTATTAGAATGCTATTAATCTGAGATGTTACGTCACGGTTTAGCGATACCCTCTTCACGAAAAAAAAAAAAAAAAAGAAAAGAAATAATCCCTGACACTAAGAGAGGAATAAGACAAACCGAATGCAAAACCGTTTTCGTAAATGTTAGCACTGAAATTTCCTTTTAAGTATTCAGTAATTTGCATCCAGGCGACAGGAAAAAAATATATGTCGGGTTTAAAAAATGGATAGTACGTACGTGCAACAACGCCAAACTTATTTTGCCCGCCCAATGAAACACATCGATGTCTTTAAATTTAGTATTGCTCTGTTTAAAACTCCAAATTTTGGGTCAAGTATAGGTCACTGACTTCGCTTAAGAAAAAAAATGTAGATTTCCCGCATTAGAAAAGGAAAACACCGTGGGACACAGTTTTAATTTTAGTCCTGCAAGCCGTTTTCTGGTTACTCAGTATATGGCCAAAAATAAAAAAATTTTCTTTGGCATATTTTTTTTTTGCTTTCCCTGTTAAAATTGTTACTCGTTCAATGACCCGTTGCTACCATTTTTTTGGCTCTTTTAATCATTGATGTGCAAAATATATTTTGCTTAAACTAATATTTAGTTCAAAAAAGGGTCAAGCTGTTTAAAAAACGTTTAATTAATTTTGTTAGTTTACCGAGATTTTCTTGAGCAAACAAACCTGAACTAAAGTAGAAAATTAATAACAATAAAAGCAAACAAAGTTATAATTGTTAAAAAAGGAGGGCAGGGTATGACAACTCTATCAGCAAAGTTTTTAATATTTTACCGACGTAATTTTATTGGTTAATATATTATGTAAACGTCTTCCTACTTTGCCTGAAAGAGATCAGCACTGTCACCAAGTTTTCAATATTAATTCCAAACCATTTTTTTTTTCTTAACAGATTATTGCAAGAAACAGTGAAAATGAAACTGTTGAAGAAGTTTGTCTTTGTTACCTTGTTTGGCAGTTTTGCCGTTACACTTGACGCACGCGCAAATGAAAGTTTAAATGGTGGTTGCGAATTGAAGACTAGTTGTTTGGTATATGTTCATAGAATATATTAAGGAAAATAAGATAGTCTCTAGATACAGCTTTGGAGGATGAAGTAATCATCAGGCTAAAAGCAAAATTATTAATACCCTGTAATCTGACATATAATATATGTTAGGGATTGTTCAGGAGATGGGAACTGTTTTGGGAACTAACAATGGCATTTGGGTCTGAATAAACTTACGGGCCAAGTTGTGCCAATCCAGAAATTTCTCCAAACCTGAAAGGCATTATGATTCCCCGTTATTTTCATCCCTACTTGGGACGAGTCAGAGGAAATTACACTGAAACGATTTGAAAAGCTGGCGGACCTTTACATTTTCACTCTGTTATTTAGGGAGGAAAAAGAAAATATATAATTATATAGTCTAGGTTTTTTTTTTATCCCTATCTCTTGTGTTTTGATGGTTTGTTGAAGGTATTCTTTATGAGCCCGAAATGCTCTCGTGTTGCTACCTCTTTTAGTCGTCCAGCATAAAATAACATATGAAAACGAAGAATATAAGATTGATAGGTAGGTTGAGTATGTCCTGAATAGGAGTGTTATTTACAGTGACTGACGTTTCGAAAACCTGTGCGGTAGTCATCTTCAGAGCCAAAGTGAGTTGTATCACGTCAGTTGATAATATTAAACTCTGATATTGACCTGACTGGTCATCTAAGTTATGATGTTATTGGTTGTCTGTCAGTTAAGCCTTGATGTTTATGGCTATGAAGACTCGTAACGTCATTGGTGCGTTTCGATCCGTCTATTGTCACAGTTAAACAATCGTTTATTGTTAGTCAATTGTCGGTTGTTCAGTCATTGTCTTGTAGTTAGTTTTGCCTGAGTCCGCCAATATCAGTCACTGTTAAAAACAGTCCTATTCACAGTATTCAGGACTACGTTCACCAGGACGATCATCTCAACCTACTTATGAAATGGCTCCTGACTTTAAACCTTTCAAGTTTCAATGTCAGATTGGTCGGAGAAAATAATCGTCGTGGCCTAAAAAATGTCCAACATATCGCTGAACTTTTCAAGTCGGGTTTATGTGAAGAAAAGAGCAGGGTATGGAGGCATATATGTTACAATAATTATGGAAACTTTATTTGTGTTTTTGAATGTACAATTGTAAATCTCGCTACGTATAGGCAATTTACAAATGCTGCTTGAGATTGAATTATTAAAAAATAGTAATAATAAAAAACAACAACAACAAAAACAAAACAAAACAAAATCCAAAAAAATAATATATAAAAAAAATCAAAATTGCATTAAGTCTGGGCTATCTCAGTTTCTGGTTCTACAACAAAAGATGTAATACGTTGCTCTAATGGCTATATTTATCACTTTCTTGATTATATAAAGTTGCTGCTTTTTGTCATGCCAATGTCATTCATCATGTCTAATAATGATAGTAATAATAATAATAATAATAATATTTTTCCAAACAATATCCTCTCGGGTGATTAAAGGCTATTAAATATGGTTAAAAAAATTGATGATATATATTGGATTGCCTACACAGAATAATGCTATTAAATGTCTGACTGGAAAAGATGTTTATAACCAAAGTCATGGTAAGTAATAAAATCATTTTATTATTTCGAGGGCTGGTCGCTTACTACCTACATGTGAGCGACAAGGGTTTGGCCAGTATTTTGAAAATGTCCTCCAGGACAACTGGGCCTTGCGTCTTTAACAGGGTATATGATTTCATTATTGAGCGTTTTGAACAGAAGACTAGAAGACTTTAAAAGAGCGTGAAGGTTGGGTATGAGCGGTCTTCATTCATGGCACTGACAATCAGTTCAAAGTTTTTTTGCAAAAAATCCCATTTTATGATGCTAGATTGAAATTATTACATGTATGCAAAACAAAAGAAAACGAATCAGGGGTCATAAAGTAAGGTCCCTTGTAGTGAGGCGTTAATGAACAATATTTGTCATGGTCTGAGTTTGAAAGCCTCGATAGCACACCTCCACCCAAACTTCTTTTAATTGTCCCCCCCCAGATTCCCCTAAAAAGATCTGCCTTCGTCAGTCGTTCATCATTGGTCCAGAATACGAGCCTGCGTTTTGATCATTATTTTACCTTTTTAGTGGCCTATGAGAAACGATTACGACAGCTGGAACAGGAGGTGAGTGGTGTTGATGTTAAAATACATGGAGGGTCTGTTGTCTTTGAAATCTATGATGTATCCAATAATGTCAATATATCAAGTCTCAGATAGATCGTGTTAATTAGTACCATATTAAGGTAGAAGAAACGAAAATAATTATTGCCCTTCTGATCATGAAATCTTTCCTTTAGGCAACTACAGAAGCCATGAAAGGCCAACTAAAATATGTTGAAGAAGGTAGTGTTGAGAAACAAAACTTTGACAATAGCAAAGGAGAAAGAAGCTAAATTAGCGTTTCGGCATAAATTAAAAAGGAACGTACTGACTTCCCATAGTAGTCAGTCGTGTTTCTTGTTCCCTTTTAATCTTCAGATTCCTTTACATGATGAGACATGAGAGCCAATTTATTAAATAAATGTAACTAATCGACTAAAGGTATATAGTGACGAGAGCCCTACCTTACACATGTCAGCATTCCATGTTTTGCTTATCATTTTCCCAGATTGCCACTTTAAAAGGTCAACTGTCTAAGGCAGGCCAGCCTGGTGGTTTTGTCAAGCTCGACCAAAATGGACGCCTTCCTCAGAACGTCCTAAAGGCAGGCTATGATCAATACTCGGCATTCGACTTGGCGTGGCAGTCAGTTCACATGGCGGCAGCTGCGGCCTGCAGAGGAAGTACCCCTACAGGGGGAAGTAGTTCCTATGACAACAGGGTTATGGTTAGGAACACCGCTGACAAGAAAACCTGTAGCCAGATTTGTTCCCAGAGCCCTTTTCCCAAATGCGATGGGGAAGTTTCTGTTTATGGAAGGGAGCGCAAAGCCACCCAAAATGGAGAAATTGTGGGTTCCTTTTTCAACTACGGCTGCGACTATGGTTTAAAAGGAGGAAGTGAGGCAACTGTTGCCAATGAAACCATCATGAGTTCCAATGTTTATTTTAGCTTCTGCTGTTGTCGAAAGTAGTTTGAAGGTGCAGATGGTGCAATACACCAAAGTAGTAAAAAGATATGAATCACTGTAGCATGTCATAAAAAGTTCTAGATAGTTGACCCTTCAATAAAATGACATCCGCAAATAGTTTTTGATTCTTTTGAAAGAGAAACAGCTACACTTAATTGCATTTCTGCTTCTATACACAATTGCTTTGATGGTCCCCACTAGCTGGTGGTAGCAACGGCCGCCAAATTCTACAACGACCACTTTTCTTTGTGTGCATTTTCCCAGCGATTACTCTGAGGGAATCGAATTTTTCTATTAGACCACAGGCAACTTTTCTTATTCGAGTCAGTCGAGTGTAACGCCAGCACGCGTATCTCAAAAGTACTTTCCTTGTGGCCAAAAAGGATTAATGAGTACGAAAAAGAGTCTATAATATAAACTCTTGTCCAAATTTAAGATGACCTTACTTAGGAACCAAGAATGTACCGAAAAAGTCTCCTTCACTTAAGGAATGTGAGGGGTTAGGAGTAATGTATCTATTTTTATTCATTCATTACCTATGCCAAGGGTTTTGATAAAGTTTGTAATGCTAGTTCCTGCCGCTAAGTTAATTTCCACCGCAAAGTAATTTTTAAGGAGTTATAATAACTGCTCTAGTGGGGTTAATTTAAGTTCTTACAGTGGAGTTATTTTTTGGGGAGTTATTTTAATCGCAAAAAGGAGTTAAAGAACTCTTTTTCAGATATCGAGGAGTTACATGTAAAATAACCCCAAAAAATGAGTATCCTGTACCTAAATTTTTTACTCCTCTTTCAAAAAGAGTGAAAACAACCCATGTAAGGAGTAAAAATAACCCCATTTTCGGAGTTATTTTAACTCCAGACTGGGAGTAAAACGAACTCTTTTTCAGTAGTAAAAATGACCCCAAATTTGTACTTAAATTAGGAGTTAAACTAACCCCCAAAAAGGGATTATCCTGTACCTAAAATGTTTACTCTATTTTTGGAGTTATAATAACTCCCTAAAAATTACTGTGCGCCCGCAATAAAACAAAGGTCACACCACGGTCATAACACGGAGGTCTATGTCCCCTTGTCGTTTCAAACATCACTGGGTTTTTTTTTACGTCCCCTTCGAATTCATGAGGAAGTACGAAGGAGTCAAGGCCGAAAAATGAACTCTAGTGCTCGATATTGCAGCTGGACAGAGAAAAGATCTTGAATCAAAGGTAGGAAGAACTTAATCAGACCTGGTTTGGTGCTTTTGCTGAGTTCCAACCCGAGATCTTCCACCTAGCAGACAAGTAGCGCTCTTCTAAATGAGCTAACGGAGGCATTTACTTTGTTACATTTAAAACGTCTCAAATTCAGGGAGGCTCGTTAATTCAGTGGAGAAAAAACCTGGTCATGGTTTCGTGGTTTCCTGAGCTAGTATGGAAATCATTCTCATAAAGAACCTTCGAAATGGACTACGAGTAGTCCCCCATTTTTCCTCAGGGATAGTAGAGCGAGCGAAACGCGAGCGCGCGTGAAAATCATCCACGCGAGAAAAGGCGACACGCGGCGGGGAGAGAGAAAAATGTTTCCTGCAATGTTTTGTCACGCTGGGCCCAGCTCGTTAAGGTTTTTAGCAGGACGGATAGTGATATCCAAATCTCGAAGAATGGATTGCAGCTTAAACTAAAACTACATCAACTGTGGAGAATTGCGATGTGACTCAGTCATGACTGCTCATGAATTTTAACTGCCGCATATTTTTCTGGAGATAATGTGAGTGCGTAGTTCCTCCCTTGGAGATAACTTTTGAATAAGCTTAACAGCCTTGCTACTGTTCTGTTATTCCCACTTTGTGATCAGGCAAGACCATGGTTTCAGTTGTCCACGCGAACCTCATCAGTTGCCGGGTTGGCTTTCTTCTTTGTTGCTTTTACAAGAGCAGTCCTAGTTATTTGTTCTGTAATTGTGATTATGTCGAGTGTTGATAGCGGCTGGCGCGTTTTTGACGGATGTTGACAGATTTCCATGGAAGAGCCAATCAGAGTTTTGCGTTGCGAGAGCAACGCATTAGTTGAAAAGCTTGGGCTTTGTCCGTAGCCCTTCATTTTTCTCTCTCCCCACCGCGTGTCGCCTTTTCTCGCGTGGGGTGATTTTCACGCGCGCTCGCGTTTCGCTTGCTCTACTATCCCTGAGGAAAAATGGGGGACTACTCGTAGTCTACCTTCAAAACATTTTGAAAATTTTTATTTAGGATTCATTTGACCATCCACGCTTACATGAGGCTATTTTTATAGGTTTAATAATATTAATGACGTTAACACAGATTCCCCTACCAAAGGGATGTTTCACTTTCTAAAGCTTGTAAGTTAGTTTCCTGTTTTAGCCGTGAATTCAACAGATGTCATTAAAGTAAAATGACTGGCAGAAAATCAGCAGAGACCAATACCCCATCGTTATATCATGAAGGGCTGACTGTTGTTGGCGTCGCTTAACGTGTTGGTTATTCCATGGGGTTTCTAAAGAATTTGTCGGTGTTCGTCATACTTGCGTTGCTTAACAAGAAAATTTCAGGTATGATAATGATAAACTGCAATTTGCAATTCAATTTACAATTCAATTTCAAGCTGACCGCATTTTGTTTACCAAAAGTCAAACATTGAGAGTTGCTGTGAATTTCCTAAAACTTAATTTTGTTAAATTAAATTTGTCAGTAAGGTTTATTTGAATGATCTCCTGCTTTTGTTGCCAAGGATATCCACAATTCAATTATACAAATTCTTCGACACCTCTTCATGCTTGAAGCATTATCAGACTGTAATGAACAGCAACAAGCGCTTAGTTCAGTTTTGCAATTAATGAACAGGTCTGAAAGTTATAAAGCATCGAAAAGCAATAAAGGGTTCTAAAGGGTTCTAGTGGTTTGCTTCAGGAGGCAAGGTCACTATTTAAAAAAATATATATTTGCAGCTCCAAAAGGTGAAGCCAAATTTAGCCTACCTCCGGCTGAAGCTTCTTTTCGGTGGGAAGTAAATGCTAAAAACGACAGCAGGAAATGCGACAGCACATACAAAATAAGATAAACTTAAAAACTGTCCCAAAATAAATCTCCCTCGCGTAGCTTATTTTAAGTAGGTATGTAAATAGTTTCCTAGTCTGGGTTGTACGCCTTCTCGATAGTGTTAGTAATCATCATGTCCACTTTCACTTTAAAGAAAAAAGTCATTTCAATGTATCAGTTGTTTAGATCAGTGAAACCAAGTTGGCAAAAGGGAAAACGGCTTGCTTAATTAGAAGTCAACGCAAATTTCATAAAACAACGTCTTAACTTAATAACAGGCCCTAACTGTTTTTAAACTGAATACTATTACAAAACCACTAATCTTTCAGCGGAACCAGTGCGAAAAGGAATACATTATTCAGAAAGTCAATACATCAATTTGAGGCATTTCATGTGGGAACTTTTCTTGAAGTTTTTTGAAGACAACAGAGCTTGCAGTTGTAGAGTCTGGTATGAAATTAAAAGGAAAAAAAGTTGAAGAGAGTAGGAAGTTGGACACTATTTCAAAGTCCTTAAAAATGTTACTCATTTACAGCGCCAAATGTGGCCCGCTGAACCGAAACATATCAAAACATCGAAAACTTAGCAAGTGTCAGCAGTTCATTTATCATTCTTTCCTGGTCTGTTTTGTAAGTCTATTTTTTGTTAGTTAGTCTTATTTGAAGTCCCTATTATCCACAACCTAAGCAAGTTTCCGACCTGTCTTTTTCCTCATATTTCCTACTTCCCTTGTTAGGAGTTCTTGAAATTACGTCACCTTTAAAAACAACTGTTTCAAGCGGTGACAACGTGATTAGACTTAAAAACAAGGACCTCCAGGAGCCACGAACTTTGGATCGAGTTAATTCACCAGTCAGCCATGGCCAGTCAGCGTCGTAGCTGCGAGAAACCGAATAGAGTGCACTTGGGTATTGGGCAGTTTACGGTTTTGCGATTTGAGCTATTTTTAAGGTCGGCTTTCGTTTTTCTGCTCTTGAAAGCCGCGTTTGTTCGCTTTTGTGACCTTAGCGGTTTTCGGTTTTCCAATAATAAAGGTTAGACCAGAATGATTGGTTAAGTGGAGGGAGCGGGAGGGGGCATTTTATTACTCGGCTGTAATCCATTTTGCCGTATTAGTACAAATAAAAATAACTAAGTGTATCGTCAGCCAACTGGTGAACAAAGCGAACAGGTCTATGAAATGACGTTACAAACTATAAGAACAGGCCGTTCATACGTGCTAAGTTACGTTTTCTTGAAGTGGTATAGTTGTATCACGCATCGTATAATGCAAAATTAAAATTTATTGGTCTCGTAGGGGTGTGATTTTTGTCCTAGATTTCTGGCAGTTTGCTGTGTCAAGTTTTGTTGCTATTTTAAAGAAGAATCCTTGGCTTTCTCATATTTCAGCAACAATGATTTAGAAGATTGAAATAACACGCATGAAGATTTTCCAGTTTGGTTCTGTCAGGTTGCACCAAGGACATGTCGCAAAATCTAGAACATAAAGTTATTTTTTAAATCGAAACTCTGAAACCCACCACCAAATAAACGAACGTTTCCGCCGCTCATTTAACTTCCATACCCTTCAACGGTTTTCTCAAGTTGTGACGTGGACCTGTCTAGTTAAAAAAAGTCCGTAAGCGCCTTAAATTCAGTAAAGTTGCCAAGTTTAATAAGAGTGATTCGCTGAGAACTAACGACTTTAAAGCTCCGCAGAAATTTTATAAACAATGGTTGTGGTGGTGGTGGTAGTGGGTAATTTTGTAACCTCACCGTACAAACGTCTGTAGACATCACTTTACCAATATCATTGTGTCACACCAGAAAATTATGAGTTTCTGGTTATACTATGTCTTTGTTATTGAAGACGAAAAGATAACCTGAAAGCTAACGTTTTTAAAATGGACGAAATATTAATAAGACTAAATTTTTTTAACTTCAGATTGTTCGGAGTATAAAATAAAAAGTCTTCTGTGGGGAGTACCCCAATATAAGCTCGGTTCACCGAAGGCAAATGTTCATCTGGCTCTCAGAAGCTCTTTACCAATACCAATGCTGAAGGAGTTTGTTTACACGGCGGCGGATTCAAAGGGTCCGGAACCCAATGAATTTACCAGTAGAAAAAGAGAATTGTTTTGTTCTTTTTGCATAGTTCTTTCTTTCTTTTACATTATTACCTTTAAACTGAATCATAGATAAGGAACTACGTTGACGTTTACTAGGAAATATTGTGTAATGGTGAGGAACTGAGTAAACGATTGGCTGTCTGAATAGTTTCAGTGAGAAGAAATTCGTACCCGGTTCTATTATAAACGCCTTGGATCCATTCCTGCGCAAGCAGTTGACTTTAGGCCCTCGTATCATAGAGCGCGACGCAAGTGGGGTGGAGTAATTATTTCATGTCTGTTATTGTTTCTGACTATTTTCTTTCTTGCCAATTGCCAATTTCTAGGTGTCGGAGAGACTAACTTTGGGAACGTTTTCGTGTCTCCTTTTGGACGCGACGCGAACGACTGTGGCGCTGAGTTTCGTCCCTGCCAAACCATTGCTCAGGCTGTGCGTCAAGTAACCTGGGGAGGAGTTATCTATCTCAATGGGAGTGGGTCCGAGAATTTACCCTTCAACTGCGGCCTCCCCGGCATTCACCTTAACAAAAGTATGAACATTACTGGGTTTCTATCGCCAAACGTTAATTGCATAGGAGGACTTTACTTCCAGAAGGCACATATTCAGCCGCAGATACATGTGAAACTTTCAGAAATCATTTTCTGGCAAACATCACTATTTTTCCAAGACTGTCAAAAGATAACAATTGTTAACTGTACTTTCCGTGAGGCTACTGTAGCTATAAACGTTCAGTTGCAAAACCTTACAACATTCTACCTAGATATCTCTGGAGACGGCTTTTTCTACAACAACTCTCTAGGCATCGATCTTCTTTTCCTCGAAAATATCATGAACAGAGAACGGCAAATTACAGTCAATATCAACGATGTGCGTTTTGAAAGAAATGGATTTCATGGTGGACCGCGGCGCGGTATTCACAGGGGAGGTCTGAGGATCACATCAAAAGAGCGGAGCGGTACATTCTTAGAGCAAATAAATATCTCTTGTAACAACGTAAAGTATGTGGACAGCAATGGATCTTTCGTAGATATTTACGCTGCAAATGCTAGTACAAAAGAGATATATACACATGTGGAACTGGCTAAAAACGATCGCACTCCGTACTCTTTGTACTTCTCAAACGCAAAACAACTAAATGTACAATTCATTCGGTTGCAATGCCGTTTCAATCCTTCTACGCGGTGTATCAGAATCCAGTCTAACAAGGCAAAGGTCAAAATTTACGATTCGTTTTTCCACAAAATTTTCCAGGCGCTGTATCTTGATTCTAAAATTAACGCATCTCTAAATATTTTCAATTCTTCGTTTACATACAATGATGCAAGGTTCGGCGGTTCACTCTTTGCAACAAGCCCTCGAGGACATCTAACAATCAACATTACTAATGCTATCTTCCGTCACTGTAAGGCGAGATATGGTTGCGTAATAGCGATAGGAAAGCCAAGCATGGGAAGTAGGCAAAGACACAAAGAACAGTCGATTCAAGATGAATTATACTTCACCCTGAAAAAAGTGACAGTGGAACAGTGGTATGGGAAAAGTTCCAAATGCACAGCCATACATGTCTACCTCAAAGGTGGAACCGTGATGATAGAAGACTCAAGATTCAATAAAAAGACACATACATCCGTTGACGGTGCTTTACTTGTGATGACGGCAGGAGGAAAATCTAACATCACAATTTCAAATAGCTCATTCGTAGACAAAAGCATAACAAAACGAAAGGGAATTGCCTTAAAAATAGCGTCATGGAATGGAGACGCAGAAACTGTAGCAATTTTAAACAGCCTTTTCATAAGCAGCGGAAAGAAACAGACTGCCATGTTTCTTAATGCCAAATACCGTATAAAATTGATCAATTCAACAGTGATGTAATTTCGCTACGGATTTAAATTATTTTCATCCAATACCAAAAATAGTACATTTCCTATCGATATCTACGTTGACAAGTGCACTTTCATGAACAACGCCTACAACATGCTGCTCACCTTGTTTAATCCAACCTCAGTTAAGGTGACCATTCAGAACACACTTTTCACCAGTAATGAAACAATCCTGCAGAACAGCTATGCGATTCGCTTTAACATTCCGCCGCTGAACAATGTCAGTTGTTCCAAAGCAGTTATAGAGCTAGTCAATGACACTTTTGAGTCCACGGCGGCAAGCAACTTCGTATTGTTTTTTAAAGGAGAAAAAAGAGTGAATGTAAGCCGCTGTATATTTCGTAACTGTACTTATGCCTACCCCGAAGTACAGAAGTGGAACATAGCAGAAAACGAACATGAATTTTATGAGACAGGTTCCGGGGCCATTTCCATTTTAACTTTACCAGATAAACCTAAAAGGAATGGATGCCTTCGCTCAAACACTACTCGCGATACCCATCCTTTGTGGAATTACGAAAGTCACATTACATTCGAAGATACCGTCTTTGAACAGAACTTGGGCCTGATTGTTGGTGGTATCCACATAAGTAATGGAAATACTACGTTTAAGAGATGTGTTTTTCAAGACAATTTTGCCATGCAACAGAGCGGTCACATTTACTCCGCTTATGGAACTGGCCAAGTGGACTTGCAAGATTGTATATTCTCAAGGACTGTAGAAAGAATACAAGGACCCAATCGTTCTAGCTATATAAAAGCCAACTTCCTGTATTCTGAAAGTGGAGGACCTGTAAATCTTAAGAACACGTCTATGATTTCAGTAGTCCCTGCAAAGGAAGGCTATCGGATGCTTGATATTTCAAGTGGAGGTTACTTTTATATGGATGAAAACTCTACCATCCAGTGCAGCATAGGCAGTAAGCTCCTATTCGAAAATGCTACACATATTGTATATACGGCGGAGAAAAGCGACGGATCTTGCGTAATAAATAATACTGTTCTGAGGTACTCTTGCCAGTCATGCTCTCCAGGTTACTACAGCCTTCAGAAAGGAACTTCACGAGGTTTACTTCTTAATTCTACAGTAAGTTGTCTGAAGTGTCCTTTCGGTGCCAGCTGTATTAAACGGAATATAGCTGCAAAACCAAACTTCTGGGGCTCCCAAACGTCCAATCCTCAAAAGCCGCTGCAATTTATTGCGTGTCCAGAACATTACTGTCAACGTCCATTACCTGACTCAAGAGACTTTAACCGTTGTTATGGAAGACGAAATGGTGCTCTTTGTGGAAAGTGCGCTGAGGGATTCACAGAATCTCTATTTTCAACTGAATGCTCGAAGACGGCAGAATGTAACCATTACTGGTTTTGGGTTATGACAATGACCTATACTCTGGGATTAGCGCTTTACCTTTTGATTAAACCACCCATTCTAAGTTTTCTTGGACGCCAAATCTTGTGGTATAGAAGACAGGAGAATCAGGTCAGACTTGACAACCATGAAGACTCGGAGAGCGGTTTCCTCGAAAAAACATTTTATTTCTACCAAGTTGCGGAGCTCCTGCTGAGAACATCCATGGAAAGTCGGCTTAAACTTATACCGTTTCTTGACTTCGTAATTTCCGCTTTTAATTTCCAAGTGACAACCGTCAACGACAACATCGGTTGCCCTTTCCCAGGTCTTACGGCGGTAACAAAAGAATTTTTCCTATCCGGAACAGTTTTCTTGACAATGGGCAACGTTTTCGTTGTGTATTGTGTCCACTTGTGCACCAACTTCTTCAGGAAAAAGGAAAAGCCAAAGTTTACACACTACATGGCCGTTGTGTTGGAAATATTATTGTTAGGGTATGAGAGTTTGGCAGAAATGTCTCTGAAATTGATGCATTGTGTTTCCATTGGATCTGCAAAACGGCTGTTTATCGACGGAAACGTCCCATGCCTACAGTGGTGGCAGTATATCCTGCTGATTTATATTGCAGTGTTTGTGGTCCCTTTTACCTTGGTTATCTACTGGGGTTCTTCGAAGCTTTATAAATCCTCCATTAAGTCAAATGAATTTCTTGCCGCTTGCGTACTTCCATTGCCGTTTCTGATTCACTGGTTTTTCCAGGACATTTGTAAGAGAAGAGTCCCAAGCTATTTCACCAGAAATCGGGAAGCCAACAAAGATGTTCTGGAGGTACTCCACGGTCCATTTCGTTCTCCAAGCGACGTCAATAAAGGAGCAATTTACTGGGTAAGTGTTCTGATTGGACGAAGGCTTGTTCTTCTTACCTGTCACACGTTTATAGTTGACCCAATGTTACGAGGTGTCTGCATGACAAGCGCATGTTTCATAATGACAATCCACCACATTTTCAAGAATCCTTACCGAGATCCAATGGCTAACAAAGCTGAAACGTTATCGCTTGCTGTTTTGACCCTTATTGCCGCAATTAATCTACCGGGAGAGGCCCTCTTTTCATTTGGCATTGATATGAATACCGATCCGCCAAATCCATCTTATTTAGAGGCAGTGAAGTGGATTGAGGTTGGCGCCTTGGCATTTATCCCAGCGTTTGTGTCCCTGTTGGTGACGTTCGCATTCCTGTCCCAGTTGACAAGATTTGGAGTGTTTTTATCCAAGTATATTCGAACTTCCTATCAGTATCGAGCATCTGAGTGGATAATCGAGGAAAACAGCCTCCTTACGGATATGGGAGAGCCAAACATTCATATATAGTCTTGGTTTCACTGGTTTCATGTTTCCACTTGCATTGAATTTACGGATTTAGCCGCAAACAATAAATCGAGCCCTAATATAGCTTGTGCACGTGCTCCGTTAGATATTGTTGGTTTTCACATGACGTCACTAAAATTCAAACTAAAAAACTATCGATCCTACCGAGATTTTACTTTCACGATCTATTAGAGCAGCTGAAAACTTATTTTCATTCAAATTTTCGCTTCAAAAGGGTTCTTGGTTTTGTTTTAGAGTACGCTTGAATTTCTAAGCTTTTGCGTGACGCGGCATTTACATGAAGGCCAAGAGAGCTGTCATTTAGGTTAAAAAAATGACTTATTTCGGGACATTTTGCTATCCAAACAGTTCGTGTATTAGAAAAGATATTACTTTAATGTTTATGAGTTTCTCGGAGAATAAATTCACGCTTTTGTAGCAAAATTCGGAAACAGATGTTTCTGTTGGTTTCTAGTCCGCCATGTTGGAGCTCATCCGGGTGAGCACCAGCATGGCGTCTCCCTACAAATCTCTATAAGTTTGGGTAAAACATTTCTTCGGATATCTCGTATACGAAATATTCCTCTGACCTGAATCTTGGAGAGGGTCTTTGTATATGTACCTCCTCTCATTTCCCAGATTCTGGACATTATCTATTGAACGGTTTTCATTTTTATTTTGATCTATTTTGAATGGCGTGACCCTGAAAACCAGCAATTGTATGAGCATAAGGAGTACGAAAGGTAGAATTAAACATTAAAAAACAGCACCCATTACATGAGCATGTTTAAAATTTTTTAATGCTTTCTGCTTTTCTAGTAGAAAATATAGGATTCCATCAGCTTCATTGTTGTTGAGTTGTTAAGTGCGCCTGCACATTAGTATAATTAGTCAGGCGATTATAGAAATTCGCGCGCTCTGATTGGTCGAGGATTGCTTCATATGTCGCTATTTCACCCCCGCGCGGGTGATTAAGCGATCTCGGTTGACTCTACGAAAATCACCGAGTACAACGGAGGAAAAATTTGATTTTGAAAACCTCTTAACGAAGTCTCGTACTTTGGGATAAATTATTTCGAGGTAATATTTGGAATGTTTGGAATGTTTAATGGCTAAAATATCTTTTATTAATACACTTTAGTCTAAATGGTATAAAAACACCGATGCGTGTGAGCATTAAACAACAACAACAAAAAATAATCTTACAGCCATGCAAAAGTTCAGTTTTCTTTTCACTTTTTGAACAGAATATAGTTTCCTCAATAGAACCAATCTACAGGAAATATCAAAACACAGCTAGAGGTAAAAGAGATGATAAATATTTCCCTAGTTCTTCGTCGAAAAACGACAATTCTATGAGAGTTTATCACATTTCTTCTGTTTGTTGACATGAACGAAAATCCCACCTTTGTCACCAAGGAAAGACCAAACAACAATGAATAGATTAGCAAAACTAAAGCCTAAGTTCTTATGAGACTATTATAGATTGTTTTTCAGTCTCAACTTCTTAAAAGCACAGTTTTTTATAAGAATCTTCGCAATTCAGTCGCATTGTTTCTCTGTTGATCGAGCCGCTTCTCTGTTGAATGCGTAAACACTGCACTTTTTACATAAAAATCAACCGAAATTCCCTTTTCTCTGTGATAATCACCTGAGTAATTATTCTAAAACAGTTATTCACCTCAGGCTTAGTTGATGTGATTGAATAATGCCAGCGACTTCGTCTCCGGAATTATTCAGTCTTATAATATTCGAAGTTTTTTTTTGGTAATAACATTAACGTTTCCACGATTTTTCAGCATTTCTTTTTCAGTCGATACAGCTGCATGCAGTGGTGTAATAATGGCATTACAAAAAAAACAACACTCATTGGTGAACAAGTAATTTTCTTTACGTAACAGGTCTTCATAGCAGCAGTATAACAGGTAGAAGATATCCTCAGTTTTATCACTAAGAGGTTAAAGCTCATAACTATTCTCAGTATTGGAAATAAAGCAAGAATATTTTCATAACAATAGATATTTCGAAATTCCTTGTGTTGTATCTTTACCACCATTCTTCCTATTGTGTGCATTTGTCTAATAACATGTCAAAGGGCTGTAAGCGACCCACCCTCCCAGCCCCCAGGCATGACGCGGTGCACTGCTGTTCACACCTGTAGACATTTACACTCCTCTCATTGTATATTCATGTGTACGGTGTGGGTAGTGAGAATATGTAACTATTTCGGCGACTCCATTACAAAGTTTTCAGTCAACCGAGGTCAAGAGAAATCCAATAGATTCATACACAAATTATTAATGAGTCGTTGCTGACATCAGATCCGATTCCACATTCATGCATCCCCAGTGATTAGACAATTTATAAGCGTATTACAACAGACATTGTAAAGACTAAAAATTTCGCATAGACGACAGTCTCCATAATTATTTCTCTGAATATTGATAAGGGATATCTAAACATCAGGTATCAACTACACAAGGTGAAATTTGATATGTTTGCCAATTCAGGATTCCGGCATCCCAAATACTCCTTTCCAATTACCCTCAACAAATATGGCAGAAGGTGAACTTGTCACAACTTGACCACCTTGTCTCTCTTAATCATTGCCACCGTGAAAATGGCGTCAGGAAATTTTCACTCTTTTGTACTGAACCAATTTTAGAGTGGCATATACTTGATTGCTGGCTTTGGTTTCTGGCAAACGTTCGCAACACTCGGGATGGGAACCTGGCCCTTTTAACCGAGTAGGGCAAGTTTCATCCCTCATACCGTGACGGAATCTTGTTGCCCGCCAAATGATTTAACGTGATTCAGAAGTTGAAGGATAGAAATTTACAATGATGTGCAGTTGGGCCTGTAAAGGTGAGTCACTTTTAAGATTTAATCCATTATAATTGCCAAAGGTCGTTTACTTCGTTGAGTGGGTTAGAGGATCCGGTTTTTTCCTTCGGTTTTGTTATTCTAAAGAATGTTAATGATTTAAAAAAACTTTAAGGATTTTTTAATGAGTTTTGCAACGATCAAGGATCATTGTAAACTACCAAGCAGGTGATTGCAAGCCTTGGAACGAACTCTTTAGTTCAGAACAAACAGTTAAAGTTTAACAAGTTTCGCTATTTTGCACTGGCTCTTCGGATCCGTATGCTATGCAAAAGCAATTGCGCCAAAATGTTTTAGTTTCTCCAAACTATTTTCATATTGGTGACATACTTATTGAAAGACGTCCTTAAAAAATTATGGGCAAAAGCTATTTTGTAACCAAAAATTAATATGAGGATCTTACCGAGACTGGTTCTTAATTGTAAGGGTTGGTACATGGTAGTCAAAAAAGAAAGTGACATAAACTGATTTGATGCCTCGAACTGGCTACACTCCTTGCACGTCCGAGGTCACTGTACCCTCACAGTTTTTTTTAAAAAAATGATAAGGACACAATGATAAAAAAAACAGTTGAATATATGCATAAGATCAAATGACGCAAAAATTTGACAAAATCATTTGACAGTATATTATTTTTGAAAATACAATGTGATCTAAAATCTAAAGAAGGATAAATTTAATTTAAGTAAAAATATCTCCATAATAATTAACAATTATTCCTCGAGCCCCAATGGGCTCTGAGTCAATAGCCCATGAGACCCAAGGCCGAATGGTCTATTGACTCAGAGGCCATGAGGGCGAGAGGAATAATTGTTTTAGTAATATCCAACTAGTTGGTCAAAAATATCGAGACAAAACAACTTTAGCTAGCAAAACGCGATTCAGCCGTAGTGGGCTATAACATATAGCCTACTGGTAGCTCAACCAATCAGAACGTAGCATTGATAATAGACTACTAGACTACTAGCTACCGATTGCCCTGTTTTCCCCACCAAATGACGTCTGAGAAACGAGCGTAGAAATTCCATACTAATGACTCGTCACTACCCAGATCTGGGTAGTGCTTCTGATTCGTTGAATCAAATTTCCCACGCGCCACGACCAATCAGAAGCACTACCCAGATCTGGGTAGTGACGCGTCATCAGTATGGAATTTCTGCGCTCGTTTCTCAGACGTCATTTTGCGGCACTAAAACCAGTGCATGGTAGCTTCGCCAAATGTCGGCTGTTTTCTCAGGCTAAAAGGCTTATAATTAAAACTGAATATTTTAGTAAAAAATAATGGTATGATATATTGTATTCTTTTTTACCTGGTATATTATAGTTATTATAGTTATTGCTATGTTTAACCAAAGATAAATTTTAATATACTGACGTTTGTTAAAAGTCATGAAAGGAAAACCGATAATTTCCCTCTAGTTTTGGTCTTGCAAAGATCAAAACATGTCAATGCACTTCACTTGGCTAAATAAACATAATCTGTGTTTCAATCCAGACTTCTAAAAGAGCTGTACGGATATATCTGTGAAGGTTTTTTTTCTTAAAACGTAACAGTTCTTTTTGCTAACTATCCTCTGTAGCTATATAAGGGGGTTGTGTGCCTCTGTCATCAAGTCAGAGGGACGATACTGACAAAAAAGGCGAATATACTTCAATAAAAACACTCCAAATCTTGCCAGCTGGGACAGCAATGCGAATGAGACCAACAGAAATGCTAACGCTGGAATAAATGCTAAAGCGCCAACCTCAAACCACATGACCATTTCCAAATAAAATCCGTTTGACGCATCGGTGCTCATGTCTACACCGAATGAAAAGAGGGTTGCTTTTGGCAGATTGATTACAGCAATCAGGGTCAAAACAACGAGGGACAAAGTTTCTGATTTATTAGCCAGCTGATCTTTGTAAGGGTTCTTCAAAATGTGGTGAATTGTTGTCAGGAAACAAGCGGCTGAGATGCAAACCCCACGTAATATTGCATCTGTGATAAAGGTATGGATGACAAGAAGAATAAGCCTTCGCACAATCAAAACACTTTCCCAGTAAAGGGCCCCTTTGTTGTCAGTGTCTGGAGGGCGAAATGGCCCATGGATTATTTCCAAAACATCTTTGTTCGCATCCTGATCACTCCCGGGCACTTGTCGTTCTCCTTTATTCCAAATGCTCTGGTAAAGCCAGTAGATCAGAAAAGGCAGTGGAAGGACACAAGCTGCGAGAAATTCACTTGCCTTAATCGACGATGAATAAAGCTTTGAAGAACCCAAGTAAAGTATCAGGGTAAAGGGCAATACAAACACAGCAACGTAAGCCAACAGGATATATTGCCACCACTGCAAACAGGGAACATTTCCGTCGATAAAGAGACATTTTCTAGATCCTATGGAGACACAGTGCATCAGTTTCAGGGACATTTCTGCAAGCCGCTCATACCCAAGCAATAGTACCTCCAAGAAAACCGCCGCGTAGTGTAAACGTCTTGGCTTTTTCTTTTGCCTCAACAGGTTAACAAAAAAATGCACAAAATACAAGATGAAGACGTTGGCCATTGCCATGAACACAGTTCCAGATAGAAGAACTTCCTTTGTTACCGCTGTAAGACCTGCAAAAGGACATCCGATGTTGTTGTTGATGGTTGCAACTTGAAAATTGAAGACGGAAATCATGAAGCCAAGAAACGGTATTATTTTAAGCCGACCTTCTATGGGTGTGTCCATCACAAGTTCCATAACTTGATAGAAATAAAATGTTATTTTGATGAAACCGCTGTCTGAGTCTTCATGTTGTCTAAATTGATGAAGGTCTCTTCTAAAACAAGGGATCTGGCGGCTAAGGATTCTTAGAATAGGTGGTTTTATCAGAAGGTAAAGCACCAATGCAAGCGTTACCAGTATTGTCATGACGAGCCATAGACAAAACTGTCCGCATTTTGGAGCTTTAGAGCATTCAGTTGAAAATAGTGATTCTGTGAATCCCTTGGCGCACTTTCCACAGAGTGCACCACTTCTGTTTCCACTGCAACTGTTAAAATCTTTTGAATTTCTTAGTGGCTTTTTACAGTAATGTTCCGGACACGCCAAAAATTGCAATTGGTGTTGATGTCGGAAACCCCAGAAGTCTGGTTTTGCAGCTACATTTCTTTGAACGCAACTAGCACCGAAGGGACATCGAAGGCAACGAACGGTAGAATTAACAAATAAACCTCGTGAAGTTCCCTTTTGGAGGCTATAATAACCTGGGGAACAGGGATGACAAGAATACCTTAGAGTAGTGACGTTTATTATGCAAGATACGCCGTTTACATCCGTGTATGCAATATGGGTGGCATTTTCCAGTAACAGCTGACTTCCTTCGCTGCACTGCATGGTGGATTTATTATTCATGTGGACGAATCCGCCACTGGAAATGTCAAGCATCGAAAAGTCTCTCCGTGCAGGGATTGCTGATGTTAAAGATGTGTTTCTAAGATTTAAGGGCCCTCCACTTTCAGAATATAAGAAGATGGCTTTACCGTAGCTGAAACTGTTACATCCGAACATTCTTTCCTTTGTCCTTGAGAACAAACAATCTTCCAACTCCAGTTGACCAGTTCCATACGCGGAATAAATATGTCCACTCTGCAGAATACCAAAATTATCTTTAAAGACACACCTTTTGAACTTAGTGAAGCCATTACTTATGTGGACTCCTCCAGAAATCAGTCCCAAGTTTTCCTCAAAGACAGAATCTTCAAAGAGTACGGTACTTTCGTATTGCCACACGGGATGTGTATCACGAGTAGTGTTCGGTTCAAGACATCCATTCTTTACAATTCTATCGGGATAAGTTAATATGGAAATGGCGCCAGAACCTGTCTCGTAAAACTCGCGAGTTTGTGCCATGATCCACTTCTGTACATCTGAGTGTCTATATGTGCAATTACGAAACGTGCAACGCTTTATTTCCACAACTTTTGCTCCTTTAAAGAAAAGAGCGAAGTTGCTGGATGGTTTAGAGTCGAAAGTGTCATTGTCAAGCTTTACAACTGCATTTGAAAAACTGATATTTTTCAGAGGTGGGATATTGAGGCGAATAGCATAACCTTTCTGGAAAAGTTTTTCATTACTAGTAAAAATTGAGTTCTGAATGGTTAATTGGACCGAGGTTGGATCAAACAAAGTTAACATCAGATCATAGATGTTATTCGTAAAAGTGCATTTATCGAAGTAGACATCAATCGGAAACGTGCCATTTTTGGGTGACGATGATAGTACCTGGATTCCATATAGAAATGATTTCACCGTTATATTGATCACTTTAATACGGTACTTGGGACTTAAAAACAAGGCCTTCTGTTTCTTCCCGCTGCTTATGAAAACGCTGTTTGATATGGTTACGATACCTGCGTTTCCATTTGATGCCACTATTTGAAAGGCTATCGCCCGTCTTTTATTCTCAGATTTGTCTACGAATGAGCAGTTGGAAATTGTCACGTTAGATTTCCCTCCGAGTGTCTTCAAAATCAAAGGACCCATCACTGATGTTAGCCTTTTCTTATAAAATCGTGACTCTTCTATTGTTACCTGTCCACTTTTAAGAAGAACATTTATAGCTGAACATTTGGAGCGCTTTCCGGACCACTGTTCAATTGTCACATTTCTGAGAGTGAAATGCAATTCATCTGGAATTGACTCATTACGATCTTTTCTTCCACCGGATTCTTCTGGTTTTCCTATTGCTATTGTACACCCATACTTTTTCGCCTTGCTGCCACTGAATACCACGTTGAAAATGTTGATTTTGAGAAATCCTCGAGGGCTTGTAGCAAAAAATGAACCACCAAAACCAGCCTTATTTTTTGCAAACTCTGAACTAAAAATTCGAACTTTTGCGCTGATCTTAGAATCGAGGTACAGACCTTGAGAAACGCGGGAGAAAAAAGAACCGTGGACATCAACTTCTACCTGGTCGGACAGGATTCTAATACACCCTGAATTCTGATTGCGAACGCATCGAAAACCTTGAAATATTGCATAGGTTTCTTTCGCTTTTGAAAAGTATAGAGTGACCCCTGAAGGTGCGTTGTTGAAGGTTAAATTCACATCTTTATGTGTCTCTTTGGTTTGTGCGTTTGGCACGGAAAGGTCTAAAAAAGATCCAAAGTTATCAACATAACTAACGTTGTTACAAAATATATTTATATACTCTAATTTTGAAGCCCTCTTTTCCTCGGATACCATCTTCAGGCCTCCTCTGTAAGTGCGCCGTAGCTTATCGTGGCTCGTAAATCCATTCTTTGTGAAATGCGAATCAGTTACGGTGACTGCCACAAAACGACTAATGTTCCTGACATTTTCTAGAAAACGAAGCATGAGGCATAGCAAATTGTTGTGAAATGATGAGTATCCCGTGATATCCAACTGGAATTTTGTAACGTTCTGTAAAAAAACGCTCAAAACTTCGGGAGAAAAACCAAACGTACAATTCACAAGTGTTACGCGTCTACAGTCCTCAAATGACAAAGATGTTCGCTTGAAAACGACCCCTGCCAATTTCACCCGTATCTGCCGTTCGTCATTTTCGTTTCTGAAATAGAATCCTCTGCTACAGGAAACGCGTGGTGATAACAGTCCTATTATAGTCAAACTTTTGTTAATGCAAATACCAAGATGTTCGTTAGAACGACTGCAATTGTAGGGAAAATTCTCGGTACCACTCCCATTGAGGTATATCTCTCCACCCCAGTTCACCAGGCGGACAGCTTGAGCGATGGTCTGACAAGGACGAACCTCTGTGCCACAGTTGTTAGCATCACGTCCAAAACGAGACACATATACCCTTTCATAGTGAAATTCCTGGGCAACTGTGCAGTTTAGAGAAAAAGAATTAAAACAATCAGTTAATATGATATTTTCCCTCTTGTCTCACTCACTTATTACACCTGTTTTCCCTCTTGTTAATGAGGACTACTTCGCCCTTAAAACCTCCATTTCGCAAAAAAGGACAGTAGACACGGTACACTAGTAACCCCCCACATTCGCAAAGAATTGTAAAAGGAATAAAAGATAAACTGAACTATAAAGACGTTTGTTCTGTTTTATGGCGACCATTTTGAATGCTGAAGATCTGCTGCAAAGACTGTAAGCGAAATATTTTTCGAAAACAGCAATAGCAATAAGGGAGCCGAAATAATAGGCTACATTCCGATGAAAGCCTCAAAATTCTGCTCCATCACAGAACGTAAGAATCCCATTATGTACTTCACATTGTACTTTCCTCTTATAATTTAAAACGCAGAGATAAATATTTTCTTTAAAGTTAACTTTTGTAGGCTTTCAATTTTCTTCGTTTTCATGCCTGTAAAATGACGCAATGGGTTTGTCGGTGTCACACAAGACAGATATTACAGTAAAAACTATGGTCACCTGAAGGAGTTATGATTCTGTTTCTGCCAGACTTTAAAAATGATACCGTTTCATTTAATAAAAATTAAACGTCCCTACACAGTTTTTTCATTACTTTTGAAGAAAACACGTAAGTGCCTTGGAGCCTAGCCCAAGGAGGTTATCAGGCTTTCAACATTCGAAAATGCACTGGGCAAGAGTCTTCACTCAAAACCTCGCCGTTACGCGAACACGACTGGGGACGAGTCGGTCGTTTTTCAGTTTCTAAAATACTCACAGTTTTCAAATTTTGTATCTTCTAGTTTGCATTGGCTGGGAAAATTATGAAACGGTTTTCATACGGCAATGCAACATCTAACCATGCTGAAAATTAAATATGGATTGTGAAAAACTGAGAAACATTTTTTAAAAGAGAAAACGGCGACTTAAACTCGCAAAAAAACACTATCCAAATTCCAACCTTAATACAGCGACGTCAAAGATTTTTTTGTTTCATTTTGCTGTATTATTCATTTATAAATATTGTTGTCAGACCACTTATAAAATACACATCTATTATCCCTATGATGAGCTTAATCCGAGCATTTTAATGACTTTATGGAGGCGACCAAGCGTTTTAGTACGAAAAATGGAGCATTTCAGTGGGGATTTAAAAGCAAAATGTGCAAAATCCTCATCTACTCTGCGTCTTTATAAACGTGGAAGTTAACGATAACTGTTTCACTTTCTATGGTAATGAGAATTCCTTCAAATATTTCTCATTTCATTTTTTTGGTTAAAACAGATGGTTCGTGATTGAATTTGTAATGGATCTCATGAACATGTTGTTTGCCATGATGTACAACATGTCCTAATTTGTATGTCATGTAACGCCCTCGTTTTAAAATATTTCGAGATTTTTCCGTTTTTTGAACTTGAGGAAGATAATTTCGGAAATAAGCCCGGCCAAGGCCGCCTTCAAAGGCTTGGGCAAAGGTTTCGCATTAATCTCTACAATGCTTTCTTGCGAACTTCCTACTTTTGAAGCCACAGACTTTCCATTTTCAAGGCACAATTTTTGGGAAGTTGAAAATGTTGAATATTTGAGCGCGGATTAGAATTAATGGGTAAGGAACGCTTTAGCCACATAAAAGGCACTTGGCGTTGGACCACAGATTATTAATGTTTGTTAAGATTTAAGTTGCAAGTTGTCCATAATAATTATTTTACCTAGTAAGTAATCAGCTTTTTTTAAACTTACTCCAAAGGGCATGTCAAGTCTTAAAAACAGAAGAAAATAAACAATAAGAGAGTATGTTAAAGAATATTAAATTACCTGTGATTTTCACGATGAACAACGAAATTGCGAGAAACAACGTGAAACACAATGAAAACGCCATAAGAAAAAGCTGAACTGAGAAACTGTACAGTGATGAGTAATAGCCCCACTTTTCATTGAGAGGACATTGTGAATAAAAGCGTTGCGTTTCTTCCAAGTCACAAATACTTAATGCTTAAAACGAAAGACTTGTGTATTATAATGTTTCTGTTTTTACCATCAAAATACTGTGACCTGAAGTTGATGACATAAAGGTCGAAACTAAAAAACTTTTTGGATGATGGGCATCAATGCTAAATCAGGCAACAAGAAACTGGTGATTGAAAACGCTCTATACATAAGGGCATGGCCTTTTTTCGTTTATTCGGATGGATAATAAAAAAAATAATTTTAGTAATAACAATAATAATAGGTAATAATAGTTTTATGATAATAAAAGAAATAAATTAATTCTTCTCCCACAACACCATCCTCCTTTCATAATTTACTATAAGGCTGGTCAAATAAGTACTTCTAAGCAGCGAGGCAATTTCCCAAGCCAGTGAAACCTTAATACACGTTGGACTGTACATTTTAATAATGTAACGGTTGATGCCGGATAAGTGGAAATTCCCACACTAATGACGCGTCACTACCCAGATTTGGGTAGTAAGCGTCATCAGTACGGGATTTCTGCGTTCATTTCGCGGAGAAAACATGGATGGCGTAGCGAAAATATCGGCTTCTTGCTCAGGCTACACCACTTGGCCTGTGCCTCAGACTAAAAGTCTGTTTTTTGTTGTCAATATTCGAACCCATATTTCTAACTGGAACAACAAAATCCAAGGACGATTTTTTTCCAAACTGAAACCCTTTTACGCTCCTTAACACCAGTCCTCGGAATCTTGTTTTACTAATAACTAATTTATAAAAGCAGATATTGTTTGTAAAATTCTATTTATTTTTTTCTTTTAAGCGTGACACTTTATTCCTTAGTATCTAATTCCAATTATACCAGGTCTGCGAAGCGGCCTACCTGTATTATTTGGATTATGTGGACAAACGAAGGGAGAAATATATAGAGGATATTACACGGTGGCGCGAAGATATGAATTTTATTTTTGAGTGGCAAAACAATATTTTACGAACGAGCGCAGCGAGTGAGTAAAATATTGTTTTTGCCACTCGAAAATAAAATTCATATCTTCAAGCCGCCGTGTAATGTTTTTTTGATTATATAGACTAAAAGACGTCGATAAAATAATACAGGGAAATTACCAAATTTACGTCATCGATAAACTCACGTGTGAGATTATGGAAAATAAACCACTCGGGTCCCGGATGTAGATTTTATGAATTTTACGAGTGGTATATTTTCCAGTAAAACACTCGTGTCTATACAATAAATGAGAATAAACTAGATACATTTCAACACCAAGGTATAAACCTGGGAACACAACTTTAATGTCTGAAACATGTAACAAAAGGCATTTCAGAAATAGAAGTTCGGAAGAAACGATCCTAAAACACTGAACGGCAAAGCCTGAACGCAGGGGATAAATATGCTTTTTTTAGATCTATACTCGTCATGTAGTCCCCTTTCCTCAGAAGGGCCTTTAAAGAATGGAGCTCGTCCATCTGAAAACGAACGTGGGGAACAAACCGGTTTGATGAACTCAAATCTATCACTGGCCGGTAGGTGCCCTCTTTCTTAGGAACAAGAAATAGACTGCTGTAAAAGGCCTGGTCTGAGGGAATAGCTCCTTTCTTTAACAATTCCTGGACCTCGGCATTGATCAACTGGGTTTCCGAAAAACTTGCCCTTGTGACAGGAGGGCAAAACTGAAATGGGATCGAATGAAAATCTATTTGAAAACCTTTACAACACACTTACCACTTCTGGATCTGAAGTTATTTAATAATAATAATAATAATTTTTAAACTTATTGTGCGCAGCTTAACATGAGAATGATCAGCTGCGCATTACAACTACATTACTTTAAAAGAAACAAATAAAAGATAATGCATTAAAAAATAAAAAATAAAAAGAATATATATGAATGCAAGTAAGAACTGAATATAAAATTGCTCATCAATATAAAGTTTTAAAAAGATAAGTCTTAATATGCGCCTTAAAACTGTTCACATTAGTAATCGCACGAAGTTCTTTAGGAAGAGAGTTCCAGAGCCTTGGCGCTGTCACCATAAAAGCTCTATCACCTAACGTCTTCGATCGAGCAACTGGCATAGAAAGTAAAATACTATCTGAAGATCTAAGGTTATATAAGGACGATTTAAATGTTAGTAAATCGCGTAGAAATTTAGGAGCAAGGCCGTGAATTGCTTTGAACGTAATAAGCAGTATCTTAAATTCTATCCGGGCTTTAACAGGAAGCCAATGCAGACCACGAAGAAGGGGTGAGATGTGGCAGAACCTAGGGGCATTACAAACTAGCCTGGCTGAGGCATTCAAAACTCTCTGCAATTTGTTAAGCTGGTAGTTGGGTAGCCCATACAAAAGACTGTTACAATAATCAACTCGAGATGTAATAAATGCATGGACAAGCATTTCCGTTGATTCTAGAGACAAATACTTGCGAATGCGTTTGTTGCTTGTTGGACCGTCCTTTGAGGACGAAAAAAGCGGTTGTTTGGACAGTGCTGAGAATATTTTGAAGAGGTAAAAGACACAGAGTTAAAGGAGCTCCGCATGGGGACTGACCTAGGTCCAAAACATTTGGGTAGAGCTAGAAAACTGGTGCCTTGCGTTTGATGAGAGGGTTTTAGAAAGGCCACGTGACAGGTCAGCCTATTTCGAGGTGAGGGAGGGAAAGTAATCCCCAAATAACATTGTTTTAGAATTAGGTAAAGGTAGGTCGCGTAAATTAACCTTGGCCTTATTTAATTTATGGCGGCTAAAACGTTCTTTCTTCTCAATATTGAAATCAGATAATTAGCAGAGCCAAGAAGGCATAGTGCCTCCTCTAACATAAGCTTTACATCCTTACTAGAGTCATTAATATTGTCATTCGATTCAAGGGCATCATGTAGACAACACAAGGGGCCAGTCGAACATATTTCTTGGACTGTGGATTTTAGATCTGGTTGATGATCGCTGGATCAAGTGTAGGAGACGCTAGTCAACCGAGGGAACACTGTTCCTTTCCAAAACATCCAGGACTTGATCATATGTATGTATGTAAATCTTTATTTAAACACGGGAAATCATCAGTTAAGCTCAAGTTAAAAACTAAAACTAATTAAAACTGCTTTACATGACTGCCGTGTGGGAATACGATATATCAGCTACCTTCTTGATATTTTGCTGAAAATGCTCAACGGATGCAGCATTTTTTATAAATAAGCTTTTGGGAAAGTTTTTCCATAACATGGCCCCGCTGTAACAGAAGCTTCGTGAATTTCAAATAATTGGTGCTCGGTTTTGACAGGGTCAGCCTTCCCTCAGAGTTTCTTAAGTTGTAAGCAGAGTGACGCTGAGAGAAAAGGCTTTGTAGATATTCTGGAGCAAGGACATTCATGCTCTTATACACCATTAAGGCTTTTTGTTTCTTTCGTCGAAGAGATAGCCTCTCCCAGTCGAGGGTGGAGAGAAGGTGGTTTGAGCTCGTATCAAAAGGTGATTTAGTAATAACTCTGGCTGCACGATTCTGTAATTTTTGGAGCTTATCACTCAAGTAACCACTCAAACAGTCCCCGACGGAGCTGCAGTAATCAGATGAGGGATAATTAAAGCGTTATTAGTTTGAATTGCAGTTTCTTAATAGGATATAAAGGGCCGCACACGTTTTAAGGCGCCTATAGCTAAAGAGACTTTCTTGCAAATCTGATCTCTTCAACGTGTTTACCTCAAGAGCGTTAAGAATCTATGGTAAGACTCAAGGATTTGGTATGATCGACTCTCTTGATAATTTGGCCATCAATTCTGATTTCTGCATCGTCACACTGGGCAGATAGTCTTTGTCTTGATCCAATAATCATTAGCTCTAGATCTGTTTTAGCAACATTTAGACTGAGCTTGTTAGCTTTCAGCCAACAGCTAGGGTCATTTAACTCAGGAGTTAGAGCTTAAGTTCTGTTAACGTCTTAGCAGATAAGGTAAGATTGGTGTCATCGGCAAACATTCTTGGTACGGCACCCCGCAGGGAGTTGGGAAGATCGTTAATGTAAATTAAAAATAGCAAAGGACCCAGTATGCTACCCTGCGGCACGCCGCAACTGAGGGTACGAGCAGTTGATAGTTTGCCACTGACATTACATTTTTGGGTTTCGCCACTTAAGGTGATTCCCTTGAAATTGTTGTACTATCAAACGTTTTTCGGAACTTGGCATGATCAACATTCATGATATTAACATTAAAAAAATGCAATAAAAAGATGGGGACACCGTGCTTGTTTACGCGTCAGCAACTTTTTAAACTAGGGTATTGTTACTGGTTGCGAGTTAAAAATTCGAATCACCTTCTTACAGAATTAAGTCTTTGTTACTAGAAACACACAAAATGTTATCGTGAACATAAAGCTGCTTTTATTCAAATAAGCAGTATTGCTTTAGTTAATTAGTTTTTGATTGCCTGGTTGTGGCGATATTGCACTCTTTCGGACTGTTCCGTGGTTAGCCTCAAGTCCTCGCCTTGACCTAAATACACCAAATACGAAACTATTTCCCCAAAAAAAATCATGTTCTACTATCCAACTTTTCTTCTTCTTCAAATATGTTCTTTATTAGACTGTTCTTAGAAAATACCTGGGAAAAAAATCGGGGGTCACCGTGCTTGATTCCTCACAAACTGCTGTGAAAGGTGGACATGGTTTTGAAATCGCAGTCAGGATGGATAATTTGCGCGACGGGGGCTAGGGCGAGATACAAAATGACGCCTATCGTGTTCGAAGTATGCACTCGAGATCAAGCTTGTGTTTGATATCGCCAACACGGAAATTCAAACTTGAAAAGAGTACAATAAAAACCAAGGAATGAGGTAAGTCAAGATTTGATGAGATTTTGGAGTTATGAGTTATGAGCGTTGGGGTTCTGTTTAATTCCAGTGAGCTAAGGTTCGAATTTTTCGTTTTTGCACGATAATGCTTGACAAAGAAACTTGAAGAAAAGACTATTGATTCCTATTCTACATATGTTCGCTTGTTTGGTTTCTATGCACGGCAAAATGTGAATTCAACAGCAAACTTCGTGTGGTCTTCCTCGCATGGTTCTGGTGCTATGGTGGGTCTTATTTATTCCAAAAATATTTGTCTCTCCACTCTCGGAGTTTGAACATCATTTGTACAGTAGTGATCCCAAGCCAGATACTGGCTCGTTAATGCAGTTGGAAGACCGTAGAGCTGTCCCACAGGCTTCACAGCCCTCATAATCCAAAGCCTCAGCCAGGACATTTTAACAATTCCACAACTCGAAGGCCGCGAAGTGAAAAACCACTGCAGACTTCGGGATCACGCACTCTTCTTTCATTTTCTTGTTTTTCGATAGCAAACCAGGAAGCTGTCAGCCGATCTCCGGCATTAATATTGCGAATAAGAGCTTTAGCTCTGCAAAAGCGGCCCTCGTTTGTTCTTTTCGCGCTAGTGGGAAGAACTGCCGCCATCTTGGATGTCGCAATGTTATGCACAGTAGAGGGTACGCAATGCAAAACGAGAGAATTACCTTAAGTACGATGAGAACCACTTTACAGCTGCCTGATCGACACCCAAGTATGACATCTTACCCAAGATGATCTCATGATCAATGGTGTCGAATGCCTTAGTAAGGACAATAAAGACAACGCCATTTAGAAGGCCATTGTCGATGTTTACTGACCAAGCATTTGTTGCCTCAAGCAAAGCGATTGGCAACCTAGTAGCAATTTACTATCATCTAGATAATGGACTTTGAGAATATTGAGGTTAGAGAGGACAACGAAGATGTTCTGCGTCCTGTGACAACGCTTTTCCCATTATGATTGCTTCCATTTCTTTCGATTTGCAACTCAACTGAAAGAGGCTCAAATCTGTTACGAGTTTGAATTATGTTGGCGGCCATTGTTTGATCATAACTTAGTTTCCGACGGAAATTCTTTTCTAAGAATGTGGAAAAATCCTTGGAGGGTTTCCAGGATGTGACAGAAGTATCGGGGTCATAACCTCATTTGAACTGGAGTATACATTGCCCGAACTCCAAGTGTCGTTTAGTGGCTTAGTAGCCTCGTTTGGTAGCTTAATAGCCCCATTTGTCGGCAATTCTCCCCCATTTGATGGCTTAACATCCCCCTCTTCATTGACAGAATCGAGCACGATGTCTTCAGATCCCAGCAGGGAAATGGCGTCGTAGTCAGAAATACAATTCGGCTCGAAGGTCGTTTTCTGTTGTTCAAAACGGGACTCAAAAAGGGCCAGGGCCCAGTTGTTCGAACGCCGGTTAGCGCTAACCCAGGGTTAAATTTTAACCCGGGCTTCTTTTTCTTTTCATCAAAAGTACTCTTTCGGAAAATTTTCTATATTATTTTTAGAGTATCCAATTATCAAATCGTAGGCAAAGAGAATTAAACTGAATTTGTTTTCTAAGCTTTCATATCTGAGTTTAAATTTCCCACTAACCCTGGGTTACCTTAACCCAGCTTCGAACAACCCGGCCCAGAAGGCTATTACAATTGGTAACATAATTTTGAGGAGACTGGAGAGTCTGCAGAATGGACTCCACCTTGTCATTGCCCATTGAAGGACGACGTTTTAAAGTACCTTGACAAAAAACACACATGTTTTTTGTAATGTGGTTCATTGCATTACATCGGTTGGTATTATAAGGACCGCTTCAAACGTCGTACTTCACCTTGAACAGAAACTAATGAAAATGATATTTGACGCAGACCTTACCTCCAGACGTGCAAGCAAATTAGCAGATTCATATTTCATATTTTTTATTTATTGCACTATTTCAATAGTTTACTACAAAAAAATTTCAATACGTCGTAAAGTAAAATAAAACAACACTAAATTACATAAATCATCAAAGATGGAATGTGCCCAGTGACCAAAGGAGCTTAGGCTTTCGAGTTGGTCACTGCCACGTGCAACTAACTGGAGTGAGACATTTAATTAGCAAAAAACAGATACTGGAAATTTAAAAGTGCAGAAAGTTATACTTACAATTTTATTTAAAAAATGGAAATTTATATATAAAAAAAGACAATGGAAATGGTAATGATAGTGAATAGCAGCTATCGGTAATGCTTTAAACATTTTTTTTCTACATTAAGTTGTAACCCATATTCGCCAAAAGAAGGTTGAGTATTTACCTATCACGTCATATCTTGTAGTCATAACAACCTCTCATCTACGAAATTTAGTCAAAACACGTCTTCAAACATGAAGAGCTACAGAGAAAAAGAAGTTCTGATGCAAAATCGTCTAAACAAAGAGAAAACCTTTGGTCCTTATCGCTTCTAACTTCTACTCCCCTTGTACGCCCTACGCCTATCTTTACAGTTTTTTAAATGATAGTACAAAGATACAAAAAACAGTTGTGCTTAAGCGAAAATCATGTATTAATGCTGATTGATCATGCAAAGATACATACAGATGCATTGCATTTGGCACTACAAAACATGATCATGTTGTGTTTCAATCCAGAGTTCTAAAGGCACTGTAAAACCCAGTCTATGAACTATACTTGCCGGTAAAGAGGAAAAGTTTTTTAATTGACAACTCAGCTTTCCTCTGTACCTATAAGAGGGCTGTGTACTTTTGTCTTCCAATTCGATGGGTGATACAGACATAAGCGTCGTTTACATTTGAAAAGAAACAGTCCAAGTCTTAACAGCTGGGATAACAACGCGAACGTCACCATCAGGGATAATAAAGCTGGAATAAAGACCAAGGCGCCGACTTCAATCCACTTTAGCATTTCCAAATTATTTCTGTTCGATGCATCGGTACTCATTTCAAGGCCAAATGAGAAGAGGATTGCTTTTGGCAAATTGATTGCAGCGATCATGGCCAAAACAACAAGCGAGAGTGTTTCTGATTTATTCGCCAATGGATCTTTGTAAGGGTTCTTCAAAATGTGATGAATTGCCATCACGAAGCATGCGCTTATGATGCAAACCCCACGTAACATTCTGTCCGTAATAAACGTATGGAAAGAAAGAAGAATAAACCTTCGCCCAATCAAAACACTTTCCCAGTAGAGCGTCCCTTTGCGAAAGGGCCCATGGAGTATTTCCAAAACATCTTTGCTGACTTCCTGATTACTCAAAGGCACGGTTTCGTTCTCCCTATTCCGGACTGTCTGGCAAATCCAGTAGATCAGAAAAGGAAATGGGAGCACACAAGCCGTGAGAAATTCACTTGCTGTAATAGAAGATTTGTTAAGTTTTGAAGAACCCCAGTAAAGTACAAAGGTAAAGGGCAATACAAACATGACAATGTAAGCCAGTAGGATATACTGCCACCACTGCAAACATGGGATATTTCCGTCGATAAACAGCCATTTTCTAGATCCTATGGAGACACAATGCATTAGCTTCAGGGACGTTTCTGCCAGTCGTTCATACCCAAGCAATAACACTTCCATGAAAACGGCTGCGTAGTGCATTAGTCTTGGCTTTTCTTTTTGTCGCAGCATGTTGATGAGCATATGGAAAACATACACGATGAAGACGTTCGCCATTGCCAAAAAAACCGTTCCAGATAGAAAAACCTCCTTAGTTGCTGCTGTAAGACCTACAAAAGGACAACCAATTTTGTTGTTTACCGTTGTAACTTGAAAATTAAACGCAGAGATCACAAAGGCAAGAAAAGGTATAATTTTTAGCCGATTTTCTATAGATGTGTCCATCAAAAGCTCTGCAACTTGGTAGAAATAAAATGTTATTTTGATAAACCCGCTGCCTGAGGCCTCATTATGTCTTATTTGATGCCGATCTTTTCTGAACCAAAGGATCTGGCAGTAAAGAAAGCCTAGTATTGGTGGTTTCACCAAAAGATAAAGTACCAATCCAAGTGTTATGAGTATTGTCACTACCCAAATCCAAGATTTTCCGCATTTTGCAGCTTTAGAGCACTCCGTTGAAAATAGAGATTCTGTGAACCCTTCTGCGCATTTTCCACAGAGATTACCATTTCTATTTCCATGACACTTGTTAAAATCTTTTGAATCATTTGTCGGACTTTGACAGTAGTGTTCCGGGCAGGCAGAAAATTTCAGTTGTTTTTGGCGTCCGCTAGTTGTTTGGTAACCCCAGAAATTTGGCTTTGCAGCTATATTTCTTTCAATGCATTCAGCGCCGAATGGACATTGAAGACAACGAATGGTATTGTTGACATATAAACCTTGCGATGTTCCTTTTTGGAGGCTATAATAACTAACGGGACATGAAAGACAAGAGTACTTCACGACGGTTACGTTTTTTGTGCAAGATGCGCCATTTTCTTCTGTGTATTCAAGATGTGTAGCGTTTTCCAATACGAGCTTACTTCCTTCGTTGCACTGCATGGTGGATTTATCATCCATGTGAACGTATCCGCCACTAGAAATGTCAAATAGTCGAAAGTCATTTCGTGCAGGGAACACTGATATCAAGGATGTGTTCTTAAGATTTATAGGCCCTCCACTCTCAGAATACAAGAAGGTTGCTTTTTGATATCTGGAACCGTTAATGCCGTCGAAAGTTGTCTTTGTTCTCAGGAATAAACAATCTTCAATGTCCAGTCGTCCAGTTCCAGATGAGGAATAAATGTGTCCACTCTGTTGAATGCCAAAATTATCTTTAAAAACACATCTCTTGAATGTAGTTAATCCATTACTTATGTGGACTCCACCAGTAATCAGTCCCATATTTTGCTCAAATATAGTATCCTCGAATGTCACATCACTTTCGTAATTCCAGATAGGATGCGTGTCATGACTAGTGTTTGAGTGAAGACATCCATTCTTTATCAGTGTATCAGAATTGGTCAAGATCGAAATTGCGCCAGAACCTGTCTCGTAAAACGTATCAGTCTGTGAAATGATCCACTTCTGTGCATGTGGAAACACATAAATGCAGTTACGAAATGTGCATCTCTTAATTGTCACATTTTTCGTCCCTTTAAAGAAAAGAGAAAAATCGATCGATGATTTGGAGTCGAAAGTATCATTGTCAAGCGTTACACGTGCATTCGTGGATTTGATATTTTTCAGACGGATGTTGAGGCGAATAATATAAGTTGTTCGAAAAAGTGTTTCATTACTGGTAAAAAGTGAATTCTGAATCGTTACGCGGACTGAGGTTGGATCATATAGAGTCAACATCAGATCAAAGATGTTGTTTATGAAAGTGCATTTATCGATGTAGATATCATTTGGAGAAATTATACTTTTTGAAGACAATGGAAGTACCTGGAATCCATAGAAGAATGATACCACTGTTGTATTGATCACTCTAATGTTGTATTTGGGACTTACAAGCAAGGCCTTCTGTTTCTCGCCAATGTTTCTGAACAAACTGTTTGATATTGATACAATACCTGCATTTTTATTTGATGCCACTATTTTGAAGGCTAACGCTTGATGCTTGGCTTTTGATGTTTTTATACCTCTGACAACGACCGAGCAATTTAAAACTGTGATCTTAGATTTCCCCCCCAGCGTCGTGACGAGAACAGCGCCGTTGGGTGATGCTGACCTCGTGTTAGAAAAGTTGGACTGTTCTATTGTTACTTGCCCACTTTTAAGAAGGACATCTATAGTTGAATATTTGGACTCATTCCCTGCCCACTCTTTCACAGAAACATTTCTGAAAGTGAAATATAATTTATCTGGAACTGACGACATATTTTGATGTTTCCAACGCCCTATCGATATTGTGCCTCCATATTTCTTGGCTCCGCAGTTACTGAATAAGGAACTGGTAACGTTGATTTTGAGAAAACCTTTCCGGCTCGTAGCAAACAGTGCAGGTCCACCATCTGCACTATTGTTTTTAATCACTGAACTAAAAATTCGTAGGGATGCATTAATCTTAGATTCAAGATACAAAGCCTGAAAAATGTCGTCGAAAAGAGAACCTTGGATATCAACTGTAGCAATGTTAGACTGGATTCTGATACAACACGAAGACGGATTGCGTGTGCATCGTAAGCCTTTGAAAATCACATTGGTCTCTTTCACATTTGAAAAGTAAAGGTTGTTCCATGCCGATTGTAAGTTATTGGAATTGAAATTCAGATGTTCGTATGTCTCCTTTACCCGCACATTTGGAACGTCAAGGTGTAAAAAGGATCCAAAATTGTTGACGTAGTGAACGTTGTTACAGTAGATATTCACATACTCTATAATTTTTGAAGTTCTTTTTCCCTTTGATACCATCTTCAGCCCTCCTATATGAGCACGCTGCTGTTCAATGTCGACTCCATTCATTGTGAAATACGTATCACTTATATTGACTGTCACAGAACGAATTTTGTTTCTGATGTTTTTGAGAAAAAGTAGCATGAGGCATAACGAATTGTTGTGAAAAAACGAGTTTCCAGTGATACCAAACTGGAATGCAGTAATGTTCTGCAAAGAAACACGCAAAAGCTCTGAAGCGCCACCAAAAGTACAGTTGACAATTGCTACGCACTCACAATCTTCAAATGTCAGAGAAGTTTGCGTGAAAACAATTCCTGATAATTTCAGCCGAATGTGCTTCTTGCTTTTTTTCTTTTGGAAATAAAATCCTCCGGTACAAAAAATGCGTGGCGATAAGAATCCTGCGATAGTCAAACTTTTGTTGATGAAAATCCCAAGATTTTCGTTAGACTTACTGCAATTGTAAGGAAAATTCTCGGTGCCACTCCCATTGAGGTATATCTCTCCATCACAGTTCACCTGACGTACAGCTTGTGCGATGGTCTGACAAGGTCGAACCTCTGTGCCACAGTTGTTAGCATCTCGTCCAAAAGGAGACACAAAGACCCTTTTACTTTGAGTCTCCTGGGCACCTGAACCTGTACAATTTACAGGGAAAGAATTACGGTGAAGTGAATATATTTGCTGTTTCTTCTGCCTCGTTCAACTTTCACTAGCCCAGAATTACAGTACACATTAGTACACTAACAACGCTCACAGTCGCTTAGAATAGCAAAAGCAAATACATGAACCTAAATTTATAGATAATCTAAAGACGGTCATTTTTTTTATTTAAGCCCTATTGCAACAAGGCTGGATGCGAAAAGCCCTTAAGTCTTGCCCCAGCTGGCACAGGCATGAATGAAACTGAAATAATAGCCCTCATTTCGAAATTTCAGAAGAGAATATTGCTTAATCGTGGGACAATGTATCGCGCGCCAGACGTTTCCCATGCACAATGTTTCCCTATTGTTCATTCTATAAAAAAGGATTTAAAAAATATCATTGTTTTAAAAGTTGCCTTTAAGAGTCTTCAGTGGTAATTGGAGTATAGTTCATGGTTATGTTATAAAATTTGATGAACAAATCTACCTTGTATAGTTCCTTTTGATAGGTACTTTAAATAGTAGATCTTCTAAATTAACCTTTCTTTTATTAAGCCACGTGCTTCGTGATTAAATTCTTAATAAAGGATATCCCTCTTGGGCTTCGGCAAACGTCGAAATTTAAGGTAAAAAGTATAATAAAATGTAACAGTAATACGTATGGCATTACTGGGGGAACTTTCTGTATTTTACCCTTCTTGGGACGAATAATATCGCTTGCTCTACCAAGGACTTCGTTATACAGAGTTTTGTTATTTCGCGCTTCGACTGTAAACCCTGTTGATTTTTTGACGCCCCGGGGGAGCACTCTTGGGAATTCTTGATGAAGATGTGCCGCCCGTTTCTCCAACTCCTGACCCTATTTCAGACCAAAAAAACGTTATTTTTCACACCCGTTTTCAGACCAGACCTCTAAAATCCATACCTGTTTTCAGACCTGGCCTTTAGGCAGAAATTATGTCATCATTACTTAGATTAGAGAGCAAATAAAAAATTCTTCAAACGTATTTCGACTTCGCATATTTCTATTTCGTTCTTATTGATTTGGAATTGAAACGATAACTACGTTTACACGCTCCCGTAGTTCCCTCGAAAACCATACCCGATTCCACAACAAGGTGGGCAAAGTGTATACCCCTTTTTCAGACCAAAAAGGCCCCAAAACCATACCCTTTATGGCGGCACATACCTATTTGGATTATATAGGGAGGTACCCCCCGGTTTGACGTTCAGGTGGCTGCTTCCGTTGTCTTAAACACTCCGCTAATACCACATTGAAAACGTTGTACATGTCAGTGGTAGTGCGTCTGTGAGCTCTTAATTTTGGGTGAAATTGCCAATCATTTAAACTGGGTTAACATATTTTATGGATTAGATTCCGAACAAGAAGTGTTTGACGCCCTGAAACGAAGTCGCTCCACAGTTGAACTTCCCATGTAGGCCACTCGAACCTTTTTAAATTTTTAACAACTTATTTCGAACTCGAACTCAATTATTGAGTCTCGTCAAATAAGATGAATTTTGTCAAACTAAATTTTATCCAACGTCGATCAAAAAGTTTTTTTTCATGCACTAGTTTTGGCACATGAAAAGTTTGACGTTTGAGAAAATGTTAACATGTTATGATAAATACAGTTAAAACAGGTAGTTCGTGAATGAATTGGTGATGAATCTCGTGAACATGTTGTTTGCCATGATGTACAACACGTCCTAATTTGTATATCATGTAACGCTCTCTAGTTAAAATATTTTGAGATTTTTCCCTTTCTGAACTTCGGAAATAAGCCCGGACAAGGTCGCCCGCAAAGGCCTGGGCAAAGGTTTCGCATTAACCTCTGCAATGCTTTCATGAATTTCCTACTTTTAAAGCCAGAGACTTTCCATTTTCAAGGCACAATTTTCGTGAAGTTGAAAATGTTGAATATCTGAGTGATTAGAATTAATGAGTAAGGAACGCTTTAGCCAAATAGAAGGCACTTGGTCTTAACAGAATAAAATCAACAATTGGAGACTGTGTTAAATTAGATTAGATTACCTGTGATTTTCACGATGAACAACGAAATAAAAAGAAACAACGTGAAGCACACTGAAAACGCCATACGAAAAAGCTGAACTGAGAAACCGTAAAGTGACGAGTAATAGCCCCAGTTTTCGTTGGGTTCCTTCCAATGAAGGAATATTGTAAGTCACAAATATTTAACGGTTAAAAACGAAAGATTTGTATGAAATGTTTCTGTTTTTAACCCTTAAAAATCGCAGCATGAAGTTAACTACATAAAGATCGAAACTGAAATACTTTTTGGATGATGGGTATTAATGCTAAATTAGGCAATAAGAAACTGCGGGCAAGTTGCTGGCCACGTGAGTGTAAATGGTTTAAGCATTAAGGCCATTTCTCTCTCCCCTCCCATCCCTTACCTTTTATAAGCTTCCCCCCGAGTACCGCGAGGTTCTGCCATACAGGTATTTCAACTTTATTCGGATGGATTTTTCTCCCACAACGCCATTCTCCGTTCATGATTTATGCTATAAGGCTGGTCAAACAAGTACATTTAAGCGGTGAGGCAATTTCCCAAGAAAGTGAAACCTTAATACATGATGGACTGTACATTTTAATGGACAATATTCGTATTCCCCGACGTCCCGGGACGAGTAGGCCTTGAGCATGAATGCTTGGCTAATGGGGAAACTTCTTGGCGAAAACACAAACAAACATAGGTAAATCGCGGCTGAGTCTCTGCAAAAAACGATAGAAAAAAGTAAAAACACCAAGATTTAAAAGCTGAAACCTTACGGGTATACGTAAGCTAAAGGGATATCTGTCTCAAAAAACAAAAGTGTGGCAAGAGCTGGTCGTACTAACTAGTACAGTCAAAAAAGCCACGAAGCCAAAAGAAGATGCCACTAGAAGTTAACTAGAAAATGGTAATTAAATTGTACGTGTTCAAATACCAGTATTCGAATCCTTTTAATCTTTATTACATACTTCTTATCATTCTTTATTACCTGTGTGCGTATCTGTAAAATGGAGTTTAAACTGATTATTATAATCGTTTGTACAAACATCTGAGGTCAACTTCTCGTGGGGTATGTTCATGTTTTTGTCATGTTTTGTACTCAGTTGTGAGCGAATATTTTTGATAAATAATGTATTAAACCTTAATTTGAGAATAAACTTTAATTTTCGAGTCAAGTTCAAGTTCAAGTTCATTTATTCACACTTATTCAATTACAATACAACAACAATAAGAAGGTTGCGCAAGAAGGTTGCGGCGTAAAGCAGAGAGAAAATGGAGAAGAACAAGGCGAATGGAGGACTTGAAAGAATTTAAAGCAAAACGAAACACTATGTGACTTAGCTCCTAAATAAAGCTAGACGAGAATACTATATGCAGTTTGTGGAGGAGAATGGCTCTGATCAAGGAAAACTTTTCAAGTCTGCAAATAGGCTCCTCGGTATCAAAGAAAGTTTGGCTCCTTTTTATCCTGATCATCTCGATAACATGTTGCTGGCGAATGATGTTCCTAATTTCTTTGTTAAGAAGGTTTATAATATTTATACCCAAATAACCTCAATGAAAATCCATGCATCAGATAGAGCTTTGGTGCCTCCTGACCTCATGGTGGATGAGAGTAAGACCCTTTGTTCCTTTCGGTGTCTAACTGAATCAGACGTTCGTGCGATTATTACGAAATCTGCGAAGAAGTCCTCTTAGTTAGACCCGTTGCCTACATCACTACTTGTGAACTGCCTTGACGAGTTGCTGCCTGTGATCACTGCTATGGTTAATTTATCATTAAAAGAAGGCTATTTTCCCAGTGAATGGAAGGATGCACTTGTTAAACTTTTACTTAAGAATGCTGAACTGAGTATGGACTACAAGAACTTAAGGCCAGTGAGTAATCTCCAATTTGTTTCCAAAGTAGCAGAGAGAGCTGTATCTGACCAGTTACATAAACACTTGGAAGACAATGACTTGTATTCTGTATTCCAGTCATAGCACTGAAACAGCGCTCTTAAAAGAGTTGTCAATGATATCTTGCACAACATGAACCGACAGCATGTTACGCTATTAGTCCTTTTGGATTTAAGTTCAGCGTTTGACACCGTGGATCATGATTTCATGATTCGGCGACTTGAGAAGTCCTTTGGAATCACACGCACAGCACTGCAGTGGCTAAGGTCATATTTGTCTCGTCGCTCAAAACATGTCGTCATGAATGGAGAACGGTCGGAGGGCTTGAATCTGCCTTTTGGCGTACCACAAGGTTCCTGTTTAGGGCCTTTATGTTTCACCTTGTATTCTAGTAAGTTCTTTGAGGTAATAAAACCTCATTTACCGGAAGCGCATGCATACGCTGACGATTCTCAACTTTATCTATCGTTCAAGCCTAATAATGAAGTGAATGAATCGGAACCCATTAAGTCGATGGAACTTTGTATCAGAGCGATTAGAAACATGGATGTGGATGGACAAACTTAAACTTAATTATGGTAAGACAGAACTTATGATCATTCAAAGTAGACAGCAACTTGAAAAGGTTAGTGTCGCAGAATTGTCTGTTGGTGACATCAGCGTTACTCCTGCTAGTACTGCACGAAATCTTGGAGTTCTGTTTGATCGAAATCTGAAGTTTGATGCTCAAATTACAAAAACATGTTGTACAGGTTACTACTATCTGCACAATATAAGAAAGATCAGGAAATACTTAACGTTGGATTCAACCAGATGTTTGGTTCATGCACTGGTAATGGGGCGCGTAGATTACTGTTACAGTAATGGTCTACTGTACGGTGTCCCAAGAAATAATATCAGTAAGCTAAAGCGTTTTCAGAATATGGTTGTCAGGTTAATAACAAATACTCCGCGGTTTTGTCACGTCACACCTGTACTGTGTCAGTTGCACCGGTTACCAAAAGGTGTCAGGATTAAATTCAACGTGATACTTATAACATTTAAAGCAATACATGGACTGGTTCCATATTATATACAAAGTTTAATCGAAGTCAAGGAGAAGTCCTCCTACAACCTTAGGTCAGATGATGAACTGCTCCTTGCTTCACCAACGTTCAAGTCTAAAAAGACCTTAGGCGACATGGCTTTCCAAGTGGCTGCGCCGACTTTATGGAACAAACTTCCAAGTGCATTAAGGATGGGAACAGGCTTGAAGCGTTTTAAAGCCAAACTAAAAAGAAGCCTAAGTTTTACGACTCATGAATGACTTGTCGATTAACGTTTTTAAGATGATTTCAATTACTTAGTTTCAATACATTTTTAATCGAATCTTATAATTGCCTTCTTAATTGTATATATAGAAAGATTTATACTAATTTTTTTAGGAAATTTGGCACATAATTTTATATAATATTTTTAATTTTAATTAATTAATTTTTTTTTGTTAGTGCGCATTAGATCATATATTTGAATGCTATTTTGCGCCTAATAAATGATAAATTATTATTAATTCCAATGTTTTTTGTTGTTTTGTTGTTAATGTGCAGGAGCTGAGCAGCTCATTTTAGATGTTCATCAATAAAGACACCCAAATATTTAATCTGGGACTTTTGCTCTATATTACAAGCTGTTATTCTGATATTTGTTTTCTTCTTAAGTGAGATAATTATCATGTAATTAGTCTTTTTGAAGTTAATTGACAGCATATTTGCTGCACAGAATTTTAAGACCTTTCCAAGTTCTTCATTGATAACTGATTGTAATTGTTCTGGGTCTTTTGGAGAATAAAACATATTTGTATCATCTGCAAAAATCCTAAAAGTTAATTGTCGTGTCTTTTTCCCGCGAGTTTTAATTATGTTAATGTATTTTCTTTGTTTTGGAGCACGTGACATAGTTGTGATGCAGTCGGTCACAAAATTTAGAGCCTAAGCGTCGATGTTTTCCGTGGACTTTATTTTCTTCTTTGTAGCTTGATATTTCAGTTTGATGCGGTTGCACGAACAAGTTTTTTCAAGTATCAAGTTTTGTCGATGAATTTGTATTTGCTCGTGAAGGAGCTGGAGACAAAACGGTGGATTAAACAGGATTTGCTTTACGACGCGTGGACTAGTAATTTGGGCCGAGTGTGATCTTATCGTCGAAGTAACCCACATTAATTTCTTCGAAGACCTGGGCAAACAGCAGTGGACCTAATGTGGAGCCTTGAAGTACACCACATGTGATGGTTTTCAGGCTAGATTCTGTATTACCAACTTTGACATATTGCTTACGATAAGTTATATATTAGCTTGAAAACCATGCATGGGGGAGTCCTCGGATCCCATACTTATATAATTTTTCTACGAGAATATGGTGGTTAATTGTATCAAAGGCCTTGGAAAATTCTAAAAAGATACCACATGTTATTTTTTGATCGTCAACTGCTGACTTTAATTTTTCCACAGCTTCTAGAATAGCATATTCAGTGGAATATCCATTTCGAAAGCCAAACTGGAAGTTAAAAAGTAGACATTCTTTTTCCAGATAGGACACAAGTTGGTCATATACTAGTCTTTCCAGTACTTTACTAAAGGGAGAAATAACTGCTATTGGCCTGTAATTTCCTAATTCAGATAGACTACCACTTTTAAATATTGGGGTTACTTTTGATATCTTAAAGATTTCAGGAAACTCCCCGGATAATATTGACTCATTATATATTTCAGTAAAGGGTGCAGAGAGCTGTTCAGTTGCAAGTTTAATAAGCTTGTTAGGAATAATAAGGGATGCTTTATTTTCTTTTAGCCCAGCAAATAATGTAAATACTTGTGTTTGGGTTACTGGGGCAAGGTAAAAACTGTTTGATGGCGTAGATTCTATATATTGCAAAGGGTCTGTACGATCAGTTTTGATTTCCTTTGCTAAAGTTGGCCCAATGTTTACAAAGAAGTTATTGAATAATTCGGCAATGTCCTTTTCTTGTGTAAAAGTCCTATTATTGTGAGTGATCCCTGTGGGGAAAGTTTGACCTTTGGTTTTCCTCTTAACAAGAGTACCAATAAGTTTCCAAGTTTGCTGAAGGTTGTCTTTGTACTTTTCAAATTGCATGTTATAGTATTCAGTCTTAATTGATACTTGTATTCTTAACATGTGAAAGAATAGCTGCATAATATATATATTCTCCGATTTTTTGTAAGTCTTTGCTTAAGAAATGTGTATAGTACATTGTCTGTTTCCTTTTTACCGATATCCTTAGTGAGCCATGGCTTATTAAGTTGCCTTTGCTTGCTTTGACTAGCCACAATACTCGTCACAAATCTTGAAACACTTGTGCGATTTTCCCCTCCCCAATGTTGATTTGGGATTGCAGTCATCTCAGTGCTCCAAAATACGCGTGGCTCAACATTGGGGAAGGAGAGGGGCACATTTGATAGAGAACAAAGGTGTGAAGAGTGAATGTAAGAAATTCGGAGAAAACTCAACATAAATGGCTTCTGTTTCAACGATTTGTGACGAGCATTGCAGCTTGATAAGCGCATGTTTCTCTACAATGTTATTCAGGGTATTGAGTGCCTCCTGTACCTTTTCATTTACATTCTTTTCTGGGTTGAGGATTTCGTGCCAATCAATCAGTTTTATATCATTCAAGTATAGATCTTTATTAAAATTTAGAGTAGTCTCGAAAATATTTTTTGTTACTACTATTCCGTGTAGGATCATCGTCAAGTGTCAAAAGTTTCAAGTCATCGTGAAACTAATTTAACTTCCTAACATCGAATACGGACTGTGTGCAGAACGCTGAGCCCATCCTTGTTAGATTAATTATCCACCGAACGTGCCTAGTTGGTTTTTCAAATACACAAGATTTTGTTTCTGCTCCGTTAGAAAATGTCAATTGTGTTTTTACATTCTTGTAGGCTTTCGACAAGTACATCCATTTCAATAGATGATATCCTTCAAGACGTCTTAATATAAAAAAGCTTCTGGGATTTTGAGACCATCTTCGTATTTTTATTCATAAAATCGCTCACCAACCACTCTTTCCATCAATATCTGGTTGGGCTCTCTGTTTTTCTCAGCAATGACGAGAAGATCTAGCCTGAATTTCATCCGATTGCTTCGAGTCGTTTTCTCCTCTCAGCAACGTCTGAATCAACCGGCCGTTAACCGCGTCCAGTGACGCATCACTACCCGAATCAGGTAGTGATTTTGATTGCTTGATTGTCTAAACATTCGCATAATTATGCGAAATTTTAGAGGGATTGATAATCTCTATTGCAAACAGCAAAATTGTCCTCGTCTTTGAAACTGAAATGTTAAATTGAACTGCGAATGAAGAATCATTGCAGAGGGTGCTGATGGGGTTAGTAGTTAACTGATATTTGGCCTAAAAACAGTAGTTAACTGATAATTGGCCAAAAAAATAGAAGTTAACTGAGAAATGAAAAGTTAACAGTTACTCCCCGGGTGAGATTCTATTAATTATACTGAATAGCGAAGCGACAAAGTTTTGCAAACAGAAATGCTATTTTCTGACTTTTTTCTGTCCCACTGATGACCCCGTGGCACATTAACTGATATTAGTATATGCAATAAGGCACCAGGGCAGTACCCGGCAAACAGAAAGCGTCATAGAGCTGGTTGAAGACAACTCAAAGAATAATTCGTCTTCTAATATTAACAAGATTTCTGTGTTCGCAAAAGGAAAGTGCTGTTTCGACGGACTCAAAAGATCGTCAAGTTAAACATTGCTAACCAAAGAAAAAAGCTGTGACTCTTATCTGGCATTGGATCTGGCCAAAAAGAAGTTCTGATGGCTCAAAGAAATCAGCATCTTTCTTTTAAGTACATGGAATTTGTAAAGATAACATTGATGGGCTTATGAAAAAGGAGGTGGAAAACCTACACGCGATTTCTCACTTCAACACAAAACATTTTTAATTAGTGCTTTGAACTACGACCGAGACTTTGGAACCACATTGAAAGAATCGCATAAAAGAACTAGGAAGAATTCGAAGTGGGCTACACTCACCAAAAGTCGAATTGTCCCGTGTCAAACACTTTCACTGATACCTTTGTCAGCAGTCTCAACTATGTCTCTTCCATCGGTGAAAACAATGACAAAAGAAGATGAGGGACTGGATAGAGAACTTTTGACCTGTTTGATAACGAAGTATAAGAAGCGAATAAACTGAAGATAAAGCGGGATCTTTACCACCGCCGTCAAGGGACTATGTCATGCTATTTGCTCTCTTTTTAAAAAGCTAATTAAAAACATTTTTTTTCGCATCAATTGAATTCCAAAATTTTGTTATTTAAGACGACATTTTGGCATTGATATTATTTTCCGTCATCTGTCTGTTGCGATAGATTGCAATGATTGAAAATGGATAGAAACTTAGATCAACAACAAGATACAGGACATACAGCAACCATTTAAGTACGAGACTGATTCAGATAATGAAAGTGACGAAGAAGGTGACTTTGAAGAAGTTTGTAGCAGGACACGCATGGCTAGGTCGAGAAGATCAGTACGAGAGCTGAAGTAAAGAAAATTCGGTTTACGACGGAATAATATTCGCTGCGGGAAAGTGAAAGTTGATAGCTAACCAAAATTAGTAGCAAACTGTGAATTGGCCAAAAAATTAGAAGTTAACTGAGAACTGGGTAATCCCATTAGCACCCTCATTGCAAAGAGTCGTTAGGTTTTTCATTTAGAGGCGCTTTGTGGTTTCGGTGGCGATTGTGTTTTTGCGAAGTTTCTGAGACCAATGTTGTAATTCGACCTTCTAGCTATTTTCACCGTCAAATGTAATGATTCTGTTAGCTTTTCTTTCTTTTTTTCTTTTTTCTTCGTTAAGGACCAAATAGCTTCTTTTCAATTAAAGCAAATCGTTGTGTTTTTTAAACTAAGTGTTCTGTGTGTGTATTTCTTCCATTGCGTGATTGCAGTTGACAGTTTGAACGTTAAACATGAATTACGATCGAAAAAAGTAAAGCCATTCTGTATCATGTAGACATTTTCAAAAGATATTTCTTGGTTTACCACTTCAAAATCGTGTTTACGTTTTTGCATGAATTAAAGCATAGGAGTAGTGAAGTCACTGGACGGCATTAACGGCTGGTCGATTCAGACGTTACTGAGGGAGTAAAAACGACTCGAAGTAATCGGATGAAATTCAGGCACTTTCCGTTAAGACTCTCAAAAAAAAAATATTAAATCACTACTCCTTAATGTTCTAGGTAATGAAGATAATTATTTGAATGTTAATTAGTCAATAGAATATTTTGTGAGGTTAACCTGATATGTTGAATATACCTCCAGTTGTAATTTTAGTCTTTTTCAAATAGCAAAATCCCCTGCACTTCAATTTGTATGTAAGGTGTTTCTTTCTGTATATTTTTGTATTTCTTTTCTTTTCTTTTTTCGTATGCAATTTAATAACGTCTTTATTTAAAGTCTTGTCCTGCCTAGATTAGCATTATAGCTATTTGCAGGACATAAAGTATTGTAAACTTTATATTTCTTTAAATAAATACGTTGTTGTTGTTGTTGTTCAGGCTAGAGAAGATCTTTCTTTTACTATTTACAATAATGATCGCTCCAGCCTGTAAGCTCTCTTAAATTTTCGAACTTAAATATTTTCCATGATTTCCGACAACTCTGTCAGCCGTAGTTTTCTCATGTACTCTTGGTGAGAAGTTTCCCGCATTAGCCTCGCATTCATGTTCAAGACCTACTCGCCCCAGGACCGTCGAGGAATAGGCATATTGCCTATTGTTTCGGTGTAGGATAAGTAGAAATTCCATAATGATGACGCGTCACTACCCAGATCTGGATATGGAATCATTCTGCGTTCGTTTCTTATACGCCAATTGGCGTCGCGAAATGTCTGCTGTTTTTCAGGCTACATCATTTGGTACCTCAGATTAAAAATCGGTTTTTGGATAGTCAATATCCAAACCTGAACCACTCGAGATCATAGGGAGGAACGAGAAATTGAAACTGTTGGGCGTTACCTTTGAACAAGTGCCAGTTAATTGGGACACTCATATTGATTATTTACTTTGTTAGGCTAGAAGTCTGGGGGTGCGCTTTTTATAATAAATATTTAAGTAGAAATGATAAGCCCTTTGCTAGGCGTTATAAGTTAGGTTACTGCTTAAAGCAGCACAGTATCTTGAACATTCGTCGTACGGTAATAGAGATATAAAGTTATGGCGAAGGATCTCTTCCACCAACACTGCGTTGAGCGATCTTTTACCTCCCAGAGAACACGGCAGCTGAGAACTAGGTCGCATAATTATATTCTACCTAATGTCCGGACAAGTCTTTTCTAAATCAGGTTTTATTAATAGATGTCCCTTTAATAGTAGCTTATATTTATTTAATAGTCGTTTTCCTTATGTATTTTTTCGCTTTCCTTTATTTATTTTATTGCCATGTAAATTGCTGCACGTATGTTTGCACCATGAATTATTAATAAAGACCTTTATTATTATTATAATTACAAACCCAGATTTCCATTATGAGCAACAATATCAAACGACGAATTTTCCTAAACTGAAACCCTTCTAGGCTCCTTAACTTCTTGGAGTCTTGTTTTGCTAATGTCTAAAGCAGATATTTGTTGTAAAATTTATTTTTTCTTCAACCAAAATTCACTTCGTTTCTTACCTATCACGTCACATCCTTTAGTCATAGCAACCTCTGACCTACGAAATTTATTCAAAACATCCCTTCAAGCATGAAGAGCCACTCAGAAGAAGACGATCTGATGCAAAATCGTTTAAACAAAGAAAAAGTCCTCGGTCATTACCACTTCTAACTTCTACTCCCCTTGTACGCTCTAGGGCTACCCTTACAGTTTTTTAAATGATAATAGAAAGATAAAAAAAAAAACAGTTGTGCTTATGCGAAAATCATGTATTATTGTTCATTTGCCATAACCATGTCAATGCACTGATCATGTTGTGTTTCAATCCAGAATTCTAAGGCACTGTAAAACCTAGTCTATGGACTATATTTGCTGGTAAAGAGGAATTTTTTCATTGACAACTTAACTTTCCTCTGTGCCTATAAGAGGGTTGCGTGCTTCTGTCATCCAATTCGATGGGTGATACAGACATAAGCGTCGTTTGTATTTGAAAAGAAACAGTCCAAATCTTAGCAGCTGCGATAACAACGCGAACGTCACCATCAGGGATAATAAAGCTGGAATAAAGACCAAGGCGCCAAACTCAATCCACTTTAGCATTTCCAAATTAGTTCTGTCTGATGCATCGGTACTCATTTCAAGGCCAAATGAGAAGAGGATTGCTTTTGGCAAATTGATTGCAGCGATCATGGTCAAAACAACAAGCGAGAGTGTTTCTGATTTATTCGCCAATGGATCTTTGTAAGGGTTCTTCAAAATGTGATGAATTGCCATCACGAAGCATGCGCTTGTGATGCAAACCCCACGTAACATTCTGTCCGTAATAAACGTATGGAAAGAAAGAAGAATAAACCTTCGCCCAATCAAAACACTTTCCCAGTAGAGCGTCCCTTTGCGAAAGGGCCCATGGAGTATTTCCAAAACATCTTTGCTGACTTCCTGATTACTCAAAGGCACGGTTTCGTTCTCCCTATTCCGGACTATCTGGCAAATCCAGTAGATCAGAAAAGGAAATGGGAGCACACAAGCCGCAAGAAATTCACTTGCTGTAATAGAAGATTTGTTAAGTTTTGAAGAACCCCAGTAAAGTACAAAGGTAAAAGGCATCACAAACACGCCAATATAACCCAGTAGGATATACTGCCACCACTGCAAACATGGGACATTTCCGTCGATAAAGAGCCATTTTCTGGATCCTATGGAAACACAATGCATTAGTTTCAGAGACGTTTCTGCCAACCGTTCGTATCCAAGCAATAATACTTCCATGAAAACGGCTGCATAGTGTGTTAGTCTTGGCTTTTCCTTTTGTCGCAAAATGTTGATGAACAAATGCAAAATATACACGATGAAGACGTTCGCCACTGCCAAAAACACTGTTCCAGATAGAAAAAGCTCCTTAGTTACCGCTGTAAGACCTGAAAACGGACACCCGATTTTGTTGTTTACCGTTGTAACTTGAAAATTAAACGCAGAGATCACAAAGGCAAGAAAAGGTATAATTTCTAGCCGATTTTCTATGGATGTGTCCATCACAATCTCCACAACTTGGTAGAAATAAAATGTTATTTCGATAAACCCACTGTCTGAGGGTTGATTATGTCGTATTTGATGACGACCTCTTCTGAACCAAAGGATTTGACAGCACAGGAAGCCAAGTATTGGCGGTTTTATCAAAAGATAAAGTACCAATCCAAGTGTTAAAAGTATTGTCACGATCCAAATCCAAGATTTTCCGCATTTTGCAGCTTTAGAGCATTCCGTTGAAAATAGAGATTCTGTGAAGCCCTCTGCGCATTTTCCACAGAGAGTACCATTTCTATTCCCACGGCAACGGTTAAAATCTTTTGAAACTTCTGTCGGACTTTGACAGTAGTGTTCCGGGCAGGCAGAAAATTTCAGTTGCTGTTGGTGCCCTTCAGTTGTTTCGTAACCCCAGAAATTTGGCTTTGCAGCTATATTTCTTTCAATGCATCTAGCACCGAATGAACATCGAAGACAACGAATGGTATTGTTGACAAATAATCCTCGCGATGTTCCTTTTTGGAGGCTATAAAAACTCACAGGGCATGAAAGACAAGAGTACTTGATGACGGTTACGTTTTTTCTGCAAGATACGCCATTTTCCTTTGTATATTCAAGATGTGTAGCGTTTTCCAATACGAGCTTACTTCCTTCGTTGCACTGCATGGTGGATTTATCATCCATATGAACGTATCCTCCACTGGAAATGTCAAATAGTCGAAAGTCATTTCGTGCAGGGAACACTGATATCAAAGAGGTGTTCTTAAGATTTATAGGCCCTCCACTCTCAGAATACAAAAAGGTTGCTTTTACGTAACTGGAACTGTTTATACCGTTGAGCATTCTCATTGTTCTCAGGAATAAGCAATCTTCTATGTCCAGTCGACCAGTTCCAGATGAGGAATAAATGTGTCCACTCTGTTGAATGCCAAAATTATCTTTAAAAACACATCTCTTGAAAGTGGTAAATCCGTTACTTATGTGGACTCCACCAGCAATCAGTCCCATATTTTGCTCAAATACAGTATCTTTGAATGTCACATAACTTTCGTATGTCCAGATAGGATGTGTGTTATTAACAGTGTTAAAGTGAAGACATCCATTCTTTATCAGTGTATCAGGATAGGTCAAGATTGAAATTGCGCCAGAACCTGTCTCATAAAAGTCTCCAGCCGCAATGGGCCACTTCTGTGCATGTGAAAACGCATAAATGCAGTTACGAAATGTGCATCTCTTAATTGTCACATTTTTCGTCCCTTTAAAGAAAAGAGCAAAATTGATCGATGGTTTGGAGTCGAAAGTATCATTGTCAAGCGTTACAACTGCATTCGTGGAATTACTTTTTTGTAGACGGATGTTGAAGCGAATAACATAACTTCTTCGAAAAAGCGTTTTACTACTGGTAAAAAGTGAATTCTGAATCGTTAAGTGGACTGAGGTTGGATCAAACAGAGTCAACAGTAGATCATAGATGTTGTTTATGAAAGTGCATTTCTCGATGTAGATATCAGTCCGACTCATTAAATTTCTTGAAGACAATGCAAGTACCTGGAATCCATAGAAGAATGATATCACTGTTATATTGATCACTCTAATGTTGTATTTGGGACTTACAAGCAAGCCCTTCTGTTTCTCGCCAATGTTTCTGAACAAGCTGTTTGATATTGCTACAATACCTGCATTTTTATTTGATGCCACTATTGTGAAGGCTAACGCTTGATGATTGGCTTTTGATGTTTTTATACCTCTGACAATGACCGAACAATTTAAAACTGTGATCTTAGATTTCCCCCCCAGCGTCTTGACGAGAACAGCGCCGTTGGGTGATGCTGACCTCGTGTTAGAAAAGGTGGACTGTTCTATTGTTACTTGCCCACTTTTAAGAAGGACATCTATAGTTGAAAGTTTAGAGTTTTTTCCGACCCACTCTCTTACAGAAACATTTCTGAGAGTGAAATATAATTTGCCTGGAAATGACATTTTCTTGTGTACAGAGTTCCGACGCCCTATCGATATTGTGCCTCCATAGTTCTTGGCTCGGCAGTTACTGAATAACGTATTGGTAAAGTTGATTTTGAGAACTCCTTTCGGGCTCGTAGCAAACAATGCACAACCAGCACCTACGCTGTTGTTTTTTATTACTGAACTCAAAATTCGTAAGGATGCACCAATCTTAGATTCAAGATACAAAGCTTGAAAAATGTCGTCGAAAAGAGAACTTTGGATATCAACTGTAGCAGTGTTAGATTGGATTCTGATACAACAAGAAGACGGATTGCGTGCGCATCGTAAGCCTTTGAAAATTACCTTGGTCTCTTTCACATTTGAAAAGTAAAGGTTGTTCCCTGTCGGTTGTAAGTTATTGGAATTGAAATTCAGATCTTCGTATGTCTCTTTTGTCAGCATATTTGGAACGTCAAGGTGTAAAAAGGATCCAAAGTTGTCGACATACTCAACGTTACTACACGAAATATTTATAAACTCCATTTTCGTAGCTGTCGTTTGGTTTGATATCATCTTCAACCCTCCTATATGAACACGCTGCCGTTCAAAATGGAACCCGTTCCTTGAAAAATACGTATCACGTACACTGACTGTAACAAAACGACTTTTGTTTCTGACATTTGTAAGGAAAAGAAGCATGAGGCATAGCGAATTGTTGTGAAAAAACGAGTGTCCAGTGATATCCAACCGGAATGTAGTAATGTTCTGCAAATGAACACGCAAAACTTCCGAAGAGTCACCAAAAGTACAGTTGACAAGTGTTACGCGCGCACAATCTTCAAATGCCAGATATGTTTGCGCGAAAACAATCCCTGATAATTTCACCCTAACGTGCTTCTTGCCAATTTTCTTTTGGAAATAAAATCCTCCGCTACAAAAAACGCGTGGCGATAAGAATCCTACGATAGTCAAACTTTTGTTAATGCAAATTCCAAGATGTTCGTTAGAACGACTGCAATTGTAAGGAAAATTCTCGGTGCCACTCCCATTGAGGTGTATCTCTCCGCTCCAGATCACCTGGCGAACAGCTTGTGCGATGGTCTGACAAGGACGAACCTCTGTGCCACAGTTGTTAGCATCATGCCCAAATGGAGACACAAAAACCCTTTTACGTTGAGTTGCCTGGGCACCTGAAGCTGTGCAATTTACGGAAAAAGAATGAAAGATAACGAGTTAATGTATTTGCTATTTGTTCTGCCTCACTCAACTTTCGTTTTCCCAGAATTACAGTTCACATGATTACATTAGCAACGCTCACGTTCACTTAGAGTAGAGTAAAAGCAAATACATGAACTTAAATTTATAGATGATTTAAAAATGATGATTTTGTGACGGTCATTTTTAATTCATGAGCCCTTTTGCAACAAGGCCGGATGCAAAAAGACCTCAAGTCTTCTCCCAGCTGGCACACGCAGTGTGTGGATGAAACTGAAATAATAGCCCTCATTTCGAAATTTCACAAGAGAATATTGCTTAATGGTGGGACAATGTATCGCGCACCACACGTGTTTCCCACAATGTTTCCCTCTTGTTCATTCTTTTAAAAGGTTTTAAAAGTTGGCTTTAAAGGCCTTCAGTGGTAGTTGCATGGCGTATAGTTAATGTGGTTTAATATATGCAATTAAATTTAATGAACATATCTACCCTAGAATAACAGAAGTTCATTTAAATGGTGCCATACCATTTTGATAGGTGCTTTAAATCGTAGATCTTTCTGAATTAATCTTTTTCTTATTAAGAAACGTGTTTCGTGATTAAATTGTTAATAACGGATATCACTCTTGGGCTTCTGCAGACGTCGAATTTTGAGGTGATGTACCGAAATTGATACCTACTTTGGGCGACCCAAGTAATATTGTTCGGCGGTTGATAAAGACGGTCAAACCTTATTCGTGGAGTATACAAATGTCACATTTATCGCCTAAAATAGTGAGGTTCTTCTTCACTAACGTGCCCGTTCCCTTGGCTAAGTGATAAAGCAGAACTTATAATAAAATATACCAATAAGTATGGCGTTAATGGGGAACTTCCACGATTTAACTCTTTCTGGGACGAATAATATCGTTCGCTGTACCGAGGACTTCGTTATAATTAGAGGTTCGTCATATTGATGTTCCATAAAAATTGTATACCCTGTTGATTTTTTTTTGTCTTAAACACCCCGTTAATACCACTTTGAAAACGCTGTACATGTAAGTGGTAGTGCGTTTGTGTGTTTTTAATTTTGCGTGAAATAACCAATCATTTAAACTTGATAACATATTTTATGGATTATAGACTCAGAACAGAAGTGTTTGACGGTCTGAAACGAAGTCGCTCCACAGTTGAACTTCCCATGTAGACCACTCGAACTTTTTGTAAATTTAATAACTTGTAATAATATTTTGCTCTCTGAATACAACAATACGAACCACCCGAACTTGATTATTGGGTCTAGTCAAATAACATGAATTTTGTCAAACTTAGTTTTACTCCAAGGTCGATCAAAAAACTTTTTTTTTTTCATGCACTAGGTTCGGCCCATGAAAAGTTTAACATTTGAGAAAATGTTACGATAAATACAGTTACCTGTCACTTGCTTAAAGAAGAATGGAATTAGGAGAAACAATGTGACACGCCACAAAAACGCCATGGGAAAAGACTTTATCTAGCGCAAATATTCAGTGCTCGACTGTCACGAGCAGTTTTCATTTGCATCTCGCTGGCGTCTTGCTTGATTCCAAGAAAGGTGTATTGGACACTGTGTAGCCGACGATCACTTTAGGCTTAAAAACAAATAATGACTCATCAGATGAAGATCGAAACTAAAATACCTGCGGAGAAATGCATCAGCGCTAAATCAGGCCACACTCGCAAACTGCCAGAAAGTAAAGTCAAAATTTGTGAGGCACATTTAGCTTGCAGAGCTAAATGAATGGATGCAAATGGAAGCGTGAAAGCGAGAAAGCCAACCGAAATAAGAGGAATAAAATTATTAAATACATTATGGACGACAGAGATAAAGTCACACTAAGAAATTCATCACGTTTTTAAATTATTAAAAGCTTATAGACTGAAACGATGCAAAGTTTCCGGTTGGGTATCAAACCAGCCGATTTCCAATTTCACTTGTATGAGATGTAAAAGAAATTTCTGTAAACTAACTCTTCGAAGGTTCGATACTGCCTAGAATTTCTAAAGTAAGGTTAAAAATTTCTAGGTAACTGTTAGCTACTGTTGCATTCGTCAAAAATATTCGGAGTGTTTCTACTAACTTACCGACGATTCTCCGTGGTTGTGTGTTACACATTTCATACCAAGATACTGCGATTATTGTCTAAGAAATGTCTCCCGAAAAATTCGGAAGAGGGAGTACGGCCATTTCATGACCTCGACGGACCTATCTTTCGGATGAGACGAATAAACCACCTAATATTTTTGAGACGACCAAAGTTCTCCTAAGATGTCCGAACAGATACGTAGTTTTAAGGGTTGCTTGAAATGACCCAAACAGCCTTCTAAAAACCCATGAGACATTTCTGACGTATTTGGCAACATTGGTCGCTGGCTGTACCTGATTTCTATAGGGAATTTATAGCAGCATCGATATATTTCCATATACCATTTCTAATTTACTAGTCTCTAAAACAAGTGCTGAAGATAACAAGTAATAGTACTCTGTACTGGCTCATAAAGGGTCATCACTGGTCAATGAAGTCTTAGAAATACTTCATGGCCCGTTTCGTCAACCAAAGGACATTAGGGAGCTTAAGCAACTACTACGACCACGACGACAACTTCAAAAAAGGCCATACCGATATTTTTCAATCGCCTTAAAAGTGTTTTTTTCTTTGTCCGATCGCTATAACATTTTCACCAGTAATTGGCTATGGATTGAAATTTGTGAAAATGTAGTTTCACGTAAAATCGATATTACGATAACAACAATATACAAAAACTTTGAAATTGATAAAAGTCGAATTTTGTGTGATCTAGACCTGCTACTGAAAACCCAACACTAGGAAGTTAAAAGTATGGTGTTTAGCAAACAATCTCCGTAAGAAGTAAACAATTCTGTATGTTTGAATTAGACTAAAACGAAAATATATTTCAAACCTTAAATTTTCAATAGCTGTGATAGATTATTTCATAAAAACGTTATAAATGACTCAGATTATTCTTAAGTAGGGTCAGAATGCTGCTTAATATCATAACTTGATGCTAAGAAATTTTGGTGTATTTTCGTTCTTGCGATCTTGAAAACTAACCCGTTTTCTCACCAGCTGTATGAGTGCCAATTTATTCAAAATTTGGACTTTTAGCGCTTTTTTGTATATCCCTTAAACGACTCGAACGAATTTTTTTAAAATCTCTTCACATAATTTATCATATTGTGTATAATAATGTCTGAAACTTTTGAATTCACTGCAACACCTTGAAATTTCAAGACAAACCTACCCTACGAACCGGTCAAAAATCCGCGTTACAACATTCACTGTTTTGACGTTATGCTAATTTTTCCAAAATAATGCGCACTATACATACCTCCATGACTAGTACATTTTAGCTTGAATTTATCACAACTTTTGAATGTAAAACATTGACAATACTCACACTGAAATGTACTAGTCATGGATATATATATTGTCCGCATTAATTTGGCACAAAAGCAACCTTGTTCTCTGTCGCAACAAGCTTGCTGATCCATGCAAGTCTTATTTGGAGGCTCTAGATTGGTTTTAGGTCTGTGCCTTAGCCTTCGTTCCAACTTCACTATTTTTGTGTTTTTCGCAATTTTTGTTAACGGCCTCTCTAGGAAGTTTAATTCATTGTTGTGTACGATGGCGTCATCCATCTTTGCCACGTGCAAGAGAATTCCAAACATCAATTATAAATTCCTATAAAGGAGAATTACTTTCATGAGCTGGCTGAATTGAATCATGGTTCGAAGAGACCAGCAAACGATGAGGCACTGACTACCTACAAAAGGTCTCCTCCTTGTTAGGAAAGTGCTTTTAAAAAAGGAAAAAAAAGAAAACTAAAGCAATTTTTCGCCATTTTGACGGCCAGCGTGTACTGTGACTACGGTAATTGCTTTTCTGTTATTTCCATAGGTTTTATGCATGTTCCAACATTTTGATTAGTTAATGGATATATACGTTAAATGGCGTTCCATGCTGGTAACCCCGCAGGCTTTACAACAATGAACCTGTCTGATATTTGCCGACTGGAATTTAATGATATATCCAAATCCCATGAATTGTTTGGGTAATGGTTCAATCAACAAATAGGAGTCAAGGACACTTTAATTGCTTTATCGTTTGAGAGATTTGATGCTTCCTTTTTAGAAGTCTATTAACTCGTGTTTTTGGCGGCTTAACAATAGGCAAACTAAGTATCATTCGTGGAGAGTATTTGCATTTTTGTAATAGGTAATCGTGATAAAAAAATGTCTCGCCACTCTACACGAACTTGCAAAGCGTTCCTTCATAACAAGACAAACTTCACCGACAAATAGATTAGATTTTCTTTAAAGAAGGATTATTAATGTTGACCTTTTGAAGATATATTTGCGAATATACAACATCTAAAAGACTATTGTTTACAGTTCTGGCGGTTTGTGAATATATTCGAAGTGAGCAATTGACTTTTTTCCCATGAGGCCACGTAGCTTTCGAAAAAAGTGAAAAGAGCTGTACTTAACACCATTGTTCAAAGTATAAGTATAGAGCGAGGAACAATTAATTTCAAAATTTTCTACTTCGATAAAAGCCTCCAGCGATGTTGGTTGCTCTGTAAACATGAAAGTTTGAAACCGCAATCTGCTTTCTTTCAGTTTCAACTCGCTGAGCAGAAAGACTAGGAAATGGAGTATTTATCAAGCACGTGGACATGAAATAACTGAAGCAAGGGAAGTTTCAACAATTGCGTTGTAAATTTGGTTGCTAGCTGAGAGAAACTGACAACAAAGTTGTACAAAAATGGCGGAATGCCTTCACAAACACTAACAAACTGGACGATTCGAGACGTTGTTATGAAAACAAGATCTCGCAGAACGTCAAGCTATTTTGGAAAAAATAGTAAGGACAAGCCAAGTTTCAAAAAGGCCGGCAAAGTCTGCTTCGCGGAGAATTTGGAGACGGTACATGAGGTTCCTTACAACTACGGCATTTATAATAAATCGAATCTTCGCTTGAAATTACCAGACATTGAAGTGCACAAATATACTCCGCTTGTTTGTAGAGATCCCTACGCTCGACCATCAAAACGAAAACTAAGAGATAAACTTGCCGACATGTTTATTAGGGACACCTTCAAGCTTCCATATATTAGGGAAGGCGTTACCAAGAAGATAACTCCAACGAAAAGTAAAGATATGGACTCCTTGGGTGAAACACAATTACCAAAACCGAAAACTCAAACCAGACCTTCTGACAAGTTTGAAGCCGGAAACACGCTGCATTTTAAATATAGTGATTTTATATTGAGAAAGATGGACAGAAGTACCTCTTCGAAAGAGAAACTGTTCTTTGTGAAGTAATTATTCAAACAGTTCAACGACTGTGCATTTATAAATGCATTTTAAACGTAAATAGGTGTATTGATATATTCTACTAAAAAGATTATATAAGATAAAATGGTGCAGCTGATACTTCATAGTTTAAAACAAGAGTTTAAAAACAAGAGGAAAGGAAAAGTCATCTTAAGTGAGGGCAGTTGAATCGTTTGACGTGTCAACTCGTTTACCCATTATTTTCTTTCTCTTTGTTCTGACATGTTCCAATTGCAGGCAATTGTTAAAGTTGTGCGAGACACAAGAAAGATTCACAGCCACGATTTCCGCGATTATATTGGACTTGCTGTTGAGAGCAAGTAAGACAGCTTTAATTCACAACTTTAGGAATCTCGAATGCCTTTTTTGTCCTCGCATTTTCTTGTTTTACTAACATTTTCTAGTTGTTGTTAAAAGATAAATAGAACAGGCTTGTAATAACTACATTTATGAGAAGGCTTCTCTTTAATAGATGAATTTATGCGACCGATATAATTTCACCTCTTGTAGGCCAGTAGTCTCCCTCGCAGCCGTTTTTTAGATGTCACGCAACGCTCCCCTAAAAGAATATAATACAACGGCTCCGCCGTCAAATCTCACTCGACTCCTTCACAATACCGCCAGCTACGCAGGCTACCAAAAGAACGGCTGCTGACATCCGAACTACATTCCTTTCTCATTGTCCTTGCGGTTTGTTTGCGGTCCATTGAACAGACCAATCACATACCAGAAAATGTGAATGACGTAAGGTTTCGCACGAAAATGTGGATGTGGCTGATCTAGCTAGTGTTGCTGATCATGTTCGGGTAAACACCTAAGAAAATTGTCGACGAGAGCTCAAAATGTTTCACATGTTCATCGCTGTGCCCTGGTAAAGAAAGAGCATACATTTTTGGAAAAACTTCTCTAAAATAACAGGCGTCAACTGCTACGCCAACGACACGAACACTTTGTTTGTTCGCAAGACATCTAAAGTTTCAGCGAGCAAGGGAGGAACTACGCGCTCCAGTCAAAAGACTCACACTATCTTTAGAAAAACACTAAGCTGGAGTTTACCGAGTCGCAATTTAATTCTCCATAGTAAGTTGATGTAGCTTCAGTTAAGCTATACTTCATTCTTATAATTTTGGATCTGTAAATCACTATCCGTGATAACTTAACATAATAACAAGCTGGGCCCAGCGTGATACAGCATTGCAGAAAAACATTACACTCACGGACTAAAGAAAATCGCTTATTTATTCAGATCCAAAAGGCACTCTGGAGAAAACTGTTACCCTTATTCAGTAAGAAGCTTTACGCTTCAAAAGAGGTCAAAGAAAATGCGCTTGCATCAGAGGGCAAATCCTGCTGACCAGAAACAATAACTACAGTAAATCAATATGTGTCATGACCTCTCAGTGTGAAACACGCGGCTAAAATCACACTTGCTCAGTGAAAATGTAGAACCTTCCAGAGCATAATCTACCCAGTAGAGAAAAAAAACCTTATTGGAATAAGCAGCATTTTGGCATGAGGTAAAAGTCGTGTAGGCCTACCACCCCCTTTTATTGCTGACAATTGAATATTCTCCTTTCTCTATCTTTGCACGGTCAACTTCAACGTTTGAAGAAATATTTATGGCAGCCAGACCAAGACTTCTCAAATACTTCACTTGATCTTCCATCAGACTAACCAACGGAGAGACAACAACAATAATATGACCGCTTTCATCGGAAACATGGTCAAACACGAGCGGGAGAGCTTGATATATTAACGATTTCCCGGATCCTGTAGGCAAGTTAACAAAAACATCTTCCTTTTCGACGAAAACGTTTGTAATTGCAAGCTTCTGGTAAGCATTAAGCTCGGAAATCTTGAACTTTGACGACGCTTTCCGAAAAGCTTCTTCAAGCGCCGCCATTTGTCTTGTGTTGCTTGTGATACTTTTGCACATGAGGATCGCGATAAAAAACGATATCTGATTGGACGAGTCTCAAACGGTGAGTCTGGCGCGAAAAGGTTCCTAAAAATGGAACCCGAGCTGTGATTGGCCTATTCGGAGAAAGGAATGTAGTTCGGATGTCAGCAGCCTTTCTTTTGGGGGAGCGTTGCCTGACATCCAAAAAGTCACCAGGCCAGTAGAAGATTTTAAAAAGGTAGGATCATGATAATTGTTTGCAGGCTAAATGTTTTGTACTACTCATTCCCCACCGACGCAGTGTCATATAGGAGTGATTTAGCAACAGTAAACAGTTAACGACAGGATAGCGGGCGTGAAAGACTGAACGCGAGTTCCGGTGCCCTATTTGCCCCTCTGCCACTGGTCAAGCGGGATTTTTTTAATTGGTTAATCTGCCTAAGAGAGAGGATAACCTGTCAATGCAGTAACCTTTCCCTCTCTCTGTCGCTCCAATCTCCTCTCCCTTTACTCCGTCTCCCCGACTCGTTTCCACGCCTACCGGGCAAGCTACTCTTTGACCACTTTTGAAGATTGCCCTTTAAACCATCACTCAATAGGTGAACGAAAAATATTGTCGTAAAGTAAAAAAACATACTTTTGCTTTACTGTCGCTAGCATTTCAAGCAAATAACGTTCACCACATGCCATCTGTTTTCCCCAATAACTAATGCTTTAACCCTAAAAGACGGTTTAATTAAACCTAACGTCTGTTACCTCATGAAAAACAAAAACTGGAAAGTGATTGAAAACAATTACAGCCAATGGATTTCACTCGAGTATTTTTCAGCTCAATGCCTGCAGGTCCTCACTTCGCCCCATGCAAGGTAATCAAAGACAGTCTATACGTTTCTGGGAAACTGCCCACCTACCCCTCCCCTAAGCCAACATTTTGTCTTAAGTGAGTAGTAAGTGTTAATGTTGGTTCAGGGGAGGGGTAGGTGGGCAGTTTCTAGGAAACGTGTAATGATCCGGACTGCCCATCTGTATTCCACGCTGTGAATTTAGAATTCCAGGTACTGGACTCCGGATTCTTTGTCAGTGGGATTTGGAATATTCCAATCATTGTCGGGATTCCGGATTCCTTGAGCTGAATTCCCAGGATTTCGAATTCCACAAGCATAATTTTACCGGATTTCGGATTTTTTTTTCGGATTTTTGGAACTTGGAAGTGGCCTATTAAGCACAACGGAAAGACATTTTATAATATTTGCAGGTTATGACTGAAGCTTTCTGTTCACGATACCTTTCGGGGGCAGCGTGGCCGCTTGGTCAGCGTGTCAAGCGCGCAATCCCGGCGGTCCCGGGCTTGCCAGAGGACTCCCTCTCTAATCATTAATCTTGATGTGATTCTCGTTAGTCCCGAGTTCAACTCATCGGCCATACCATTGTAAATACTAAATAGAAAACCGGTTGCCTCCAGCCAGTTTGGGTTTTTAATAATGTTATGTTATCTTTACTTTATTTGCTGCAAAATATGTTAGTGGAGTGTCATATACTAACTAAAGAAGCCGAGAGCACCTCCACCATAATCAATTTATTTACACTTTACGGAAACAACTTAAAATTTCTCCTTTGTTAAATGTAAAGTTGGACGAAAAACGGCATTAAGGGCGACAAGGTTAGAGTTGAAATGACCTCAGGGAGAAGGATGGCACGCGCAAACTGCTATGAATGAAGGTAAAAATGAACACATAATCATATTATATATATATTTTTACTTCCACCAACCACGTGTTTTAAAACTGATAAAACACCCCTACTCGTTTTGTTAGAAGCAATAAATGAAGTCACGTCATCTGGTAACAGTGCCCATTTTGTTTTGTTTTTTTTCTTCTGTAATCATCGATGATAGAGTTTCAGGAGCTATTTGGGAAAAAGCGCAAGCTCAACTGCTAAGCAAACAGTCACAAGACGAGTTAACATATTAAATAATGAGGACATAAATAAGGAAATACTTTTATTTACAATAAATTAGAGTTTTGTGACATTTTTCACTCGCTGGTTGATAAAAAAGCACTTATACAAAGATAATATACTAAAATAGTTCACCCGCGTACAATTGAGCGAAAGGTCAATAAACATTTCTGCAGTAATAACTAATTAACCAACAACGTACACATGCACATACTTCATCAACTGCTCGTCAAAGCATACAAAAGGATCAATAACGAGAGATTGTGTATGATAGGGCTAGTTTACAAAAGGATTTCTACGTTAAGTCCGTTTATAACACTTGTAAGATTCAGCCAGTGAACCCCCCATTGACGTTGATAAACCCTAAGTACATAATTGGATACATTCAGGAGGCGACACAAAGTTTCCTATGCTGTGAGGTCAGCAATGCAGGCTCGGTGTGCACACAAAGGATTCACTTCTCGCCAAATTTTCAGCCCAAAAGCTAGTGCCCAACTAAATCGGCAGATAGGGGTTGTTTGTATGGTTGTCAGTACGACCCGTCCACACATAATCAAGGTGGCTCCTCTCCAAGAACACAAACATGACAACTTTCATGAGGCGCAAAAATGTCCCCATTGTCCACGTGTCCATTCGACTGACATCCGGCAGAACCACAAGAAAGGAAGGAATTTTAATAAGCTGACAGGAAAGTACTGCTCCATGCATTTCCTTAGTATGGCCAATCTGTGCAAGAGGGAGTTTTTACGAACGCGGTCATTTTTCTACAGTTACCAGAATTTAGTTCATTTTCCCTTTCTTTTTCAAATAAATAAATCCCAGTGAGGGTTAAACAGCAATAGCACTATCGAAATCTTGACTAAGCATTTGGTACTTGATTCAAAATGACTTGAATAAATGAATAGCCTTTTCACACACACGTTTAAAGGTTGGCACCACAATACACCGTCCAAAGTTTGGATAAGGGGCTAGAAAGGTCAAAGGTTAAGCTAAAACGTTCCAGTACGTCAAAGTATGACTCGGTCTCTTGCTAATCCATTGAAAATAGTTCGTGAACCAATTCCGTCAAGTTCTCGTGAATAACCGCCATCATCTCTTGGAGACATGAGGTCCAGTCGAACTGCGGGCTCATGCATAACTGCGCCTGCGCCTGGCGTGCTCAGCAAATCAGAGAGTCGCTGAGGAGGCTCCCGAATTCTGTTAGATCCAGGTCGACTTTTTTCTAATTTAAGTCGTTCGAACTCTCGGTTAACGAGTTTTCTTTCCTGCAAAAGTTGTCTCTCCCGATTAAGGAGAGTTGTTACCTGGCAATTGAAAATGACAATGTTTCAGTTTGAAAATCGCGTGAAACGTTTCCTGTTATGATAGCGGAAACAGCTGCTTTGGGCCCTCTTGTCCAAATCCCCACGCGTCGTGTTGAGGACAGCAGCAAACCCTGCTGAAGGGCATTTGGGCGATCCCTCCGACAATAATTTATATAAATACTCTCAATTTGCGATAAACCATATATATTTGTATTCAATAAAATAAAACTTGCAGATTTTACAAAGAAATTGACGAGATCATTGAGCAGAAGAAAAACCCTCCAACAGCACGAAATTGAAGATCCAAGGTGGTCTCTCTACAATGTCGCTCGTGTGACACGTTTACCTCTCTAACTTTTGATTAGCGCATAGAAATGCTGGATTTTCCTTTTTTTTTCCCGGCGATTTTTGGATTTCGGGCCAATCGAAACCCACGAATTTAATTGAAAAATAATGATTAAAAGCTTACACCTTTTAATCGATTTTACAACCTGCCTGCCTAGATTTAACGTGCATGGACCATAACTTAAAAGCTTAATGTCCTTTCCACGCTTTCTCCCTCGTCTGGCAGAAAGATTGGTGGATTTTCGCGTTCACCGCGTCTAGCTGTCTATGATAAAAAATTGAGAGGTCATTTACTTACCTGAGAGCTGGCGGCATCTGCTCTGGTTTCAGCGTCAACAACCATACTTTGAAGTTTTTCTTGGGACACCTTGGACGCAGAGAGCCTAGACTCCAGCTATTGAGATCAAGCCAGAAATCAGAGAGGATTTCATTATTCACTATAGCGATCGAGCAGCAACTTTGCCCTCGTATTTCGATAACGAAAATGACTGGCTCTTCAGTACAGCCTATGAACAGCGTGTACTATTTGGAGACAGAAAGGATGTCCTGAACTCTGAGAGGAGCGATGCAGCAAGCGAGAGAGGGCATCCCTTATTTACAGGCAAGGCATAAGCACAAGTACAAGGAACCTAATTAAGTTTGGTGAAACGTCAGCGAAACCGTCTTTTCTTTGGGCCTATGCTATGACACTCGTAACGTAACGATGCAAGCATAGAGTGAAGACATCTCTAGTGCTTAATCAAATACCCCTTTTAGCGCCTTTAGAACTGTGGGGTGTTTTTTTTTTTTTAAGTAATTGAAATTGAACAGCTACCGAAAAGATCAAAGGGAACCCAAAGGACATCATGTAACTTTCCTGTCGTTTAGTTCACAATAAGAATCTCACAAGGCTTGATTTCATGAAAGATAAGTAATTTAAAATGCTTCACGACTTGTACCTCTTGTCGCCTCATTCGTTCCTCGTTCAGCTGACTGTTAAGGTCATCATTTCTTCGTTTTTGCTTGCCAATTTCTTGTCTGGTAAGGTAACAACAGTGAAGTTGATGATAACTACAAACTTATGAAGTCCACAAAACTAAATCTTAGTCAGGAAAATTCGCCTGGGAGGACTCGTGCTTGGTTCCAAGCCTCCTCCACTCGATCCCATAGCGCGTATCGTATTGGCCTAGAGGTGAGGCTGGTTTAACATCACAAGTTTACATTTAAAGTGATCTTTCTCTACAACTCTCCAAATCCCCATGATTACCGCATTGATTTAACTAGGAGAAACATAGGCCCAGTTCACACGCCGAACTTTTCACGAGCCCAACGAATATGTTGAATTAAGTAGTGTATACATGAAAAGTTCGGCGTCTGAATCAATTAGCAACGCCTATTTTAATTCGAAACGGCTCAGCCGTTTTTCCCCCTAGCCCAGGTGGGAATTTCAACTTTAGAGCGACTCTGGGACGGCTTTGATTCAGACACCGAACTTTTCATGTGCAGAAACTTATACGCAGAAATCATAATAACATATTTTGCAAGAAGTTTAACGGAGAGAGCTTATTTTTTTAAATTTAGTTCGGCTGAAATCATGATCCGCGCCTGAATCAATTCGGCCGGTCTAAATAATTCGGGTAGGCCTTAATTCAATTAGGTTCGGCTCATGAAAAGTTCGCCGTCTGAACCGGGCCTTAAGGAAGATCGCTTTCAGAAAGGAGATGGTATTTTTTTAAATACAAAGGCACGAAAATGTGTAGTATTTGATTTCCCCCTAATTTCTACACGTGGCCAATATGTTACATTGAATTTACGCCTTAGAATACCCCGAAAATAAATTTGAATCTGTGAATGATTGGAGTAAAGGGTTAAATTAAACCTTTCCTTTCTCATAAATGATTTATAATCTTTCCATCCACAAATGTTTAGAAAATAGGTTTCCGCAACGCTCTGACAGAAACCGATTTAATAAAAAAACTGTGCGAATAGATCGGTTACCTTGGAAATTGTCAACGACTTAGCACGCATCTCATAATAGGTGGGAGAAAAAGGGTAATTAAGAAAACTAAGTTTTAAAAAAGCTTCAGATTATAAAAAAGTAAGCGGGCCCAAAACATTTACTTACCTTAGTTCGTTCACCGTTTGCTCAAACTTATGTGTTACGGCCTTAGATTCCTCTTTCCACCTGTAGTACAAGTTAGATAATAAATCTGCTTCAATTTTTATTAACATTGTATTATTTTTATTCATCACACAAAGACATTTATCAATACACATGCAGTCCAAAAATGGGACGCGGAAGTCGACAGGTGATGAGGATTTATATCCAACTTGCGAAAAACACGAGATTTGTTATAAAGAGCATGCAGGGAAAAAACGCACAAAATATCTGGATAAAAAGCTTAACTTCAGCAGTTTAAAAGAACCTAAACTGAATTTTTAGGGATTTACTAAGCACTGACAGTTGTCACTAAACCAGTTACTTATAAGCTGTAGATAGCAAGCAGAATTTAAGAGACGAGGTGGCCGAGTGGTTAAGGCGTTGGACTGCTAATCCAATGTGCTCTGCACGCGTGGGTTCGAATCCCATCCTCGTCGTTTCTTCTTATGTTTTCCTTTTTATTTTAGTAACATCGCGAGTTAAAATCAGTCAACCCGTTGAAATTATCAAAAAAATATAATCAACAAGACTGAATTTCCCGCTCATAAAGTATCTCAGTTATACCAATCACCCGCAGTTAGAGAACCGATTACATATTGGCGGCGAAATTCAAGAAGGATCACATACAATCAGAGTATTGAGATGAAAAGTAATCTGTCAAGGTAGTTTTAAATAAAATCGTCAACTTGAATTTGACTTTGCCGTTTTCCGTAAACGTGATTCTTAATCTCTACAATCAAAAGAGAGGTAAATACAATTGAGGATTAAAATTTTAATACTGGATTAGCGTCAATCGGGCCTTTCAGGAACCGCGTTTTCACCAGAAACGCGAATCAGGTTGGAAATCTCGTGCAAAAACATTTAACAATAAAACTTAAAATTTCGAAGACTTCAAAAAATCATAAAAAAATCGCGTTTCTTCGGAATCAGAAAATTTCTTTGGGGAAAATCATTGCTTGATGCGTAGATTTGGATGAAAAAATAAAAAAAATTTCGTTATGGGCACTTTAACGTTGTGGTAGAAGGACAAGAAGTAGATCCAAATCAGTTGCAGGGACTAAGATGGTAGAAAAACCTGGATCACCTAAAATCACCGCCCATTTTTTGGATTTTCCTAAAAAATGGATTTGGTTTTGGTTATTTGGTTTTTCAACCGGAATTTCCGGTTCTTCCCTTTATGTAAATGGGGAGAAGCCGAGATGCAACAGGTACCAATCGAAAAAGCGCGGGAAAACACAGGCGAGCAAGTCACGATTGGTTATGGCTTAACCTTCTGATTGGTTGAGAATGTGACAATCACAAACCATAGCAATGGAAAAACAAAGCAATTACGGAATAACTTTCCACACACAGTTGAAGACATTCAAATGAACTAATCAGTCAAAGTAAAGAACTTTTGCATGCACCAATTAAATTTGTTTTCCCCATTGACTGGTCGAGAAAGTATCCAGCTGCACTCCAGGTGATCTGTGACGTCACTGCGGGGGCCTGGGGAAAGAAATTTTAATGCCGTATCCCATAAACCAAAGCTGACGGGAACAGATTGAATTGAATTGAATTGGTGCGCGCGTTGGTTTATGGGATACGGCATTAAAATTTCTTTCCCCAGGCCCCCCAATGACGTCACAGATCACCTGGCTGCTGCAAACAAAACGCAATCCCGTCATTACTTTTATGATAACGTTAATTTTTAGGACGCCTCTATTGAGCACTTCGATACCCAGCAGATGAAAACAGGGTGCGATTTTTACTCACTGTGCTCCGAGTTTCTGCTGCGCCGTCAGCATTTCTCTGAGTTCGTTCACCGCACGCCTGTTCATCTCCTCCATGTTCCGGAGTCGTGAATCAAATTCACTTTCACGTAACTCACGCTGCTGCTTTAGCGATGCAACCTAAATGACGGTATTACATATAAGTGAGCATATTCTCCAATCTTACAACACACCCGTTGCGCACAAACCAATAACGACTTCACGGTTGGGGCGGAGCTTGAACTCTGGGCCTCCGAATAACAAGTCCACCCAGCCGACCCGGCCTTTTGGTAGGGTGGTAACAAAAGAAATGAAGAAAGCAAGCTAGCTCAACAGACAGACGGACAGACGGATTCGAAAGAGCGAACAAAACACAGAATGATTGCAAAAAATACCTCTGTAACACACTGATGCTCAGCAGCTTCTTTAGCTTGTTTAGCGAAGAGAATTTCACGTTTTTGTTTGTCTATTTCATCTGCAAGTTAAGACACAATCCACAAGGCTTAGGTACACAGGTGTAATGTTAGCAGCCTGGGACCAGGCTCCACAGTGGGGGAAAGGGCGAGAAAAAAATCGGCGAGGGCGAAAAAGAAATCGGCAAGCGAAGCGAGCGGAGCGTACGTCTTGAAAAAGGGAAGGTTGGCATCGCTCTTTCCCCTCCCCAGTCCACCATTTTTGCTGTTTCACTCCGTTTGTTGCCTTTTCAACCCACCACGGAGCCTGGTTCCAGGCTATAATATTAGAAATCCTCAAAACGTTAATCAAGCGCTAAAGGGATTATGTCACACTATCATGATAACAAGTCACAACGTGTTTTTGCATCAATTAAATTCCAAAAATAACGGTCCAGTTTTGTTATTTAAGACCACATTCAGGCACTCAAACTGCTTCATGACGTCTGTTGCAAGACGAAATGAAACTCGAAACTATAAGCCGGGCTACTTTTTTCAAGTTTTAATGATATACCTGTAAAAATCACCAAACAATTATTATGGTTAGTGTTCCTCGGTGAATTTGGTTTGATATCTTCTTCCTGTAACTCCACGGGAGTATTTTATGTATGGGTAAAGGCGCTAATTAATACGTTAGCACAGAATTGACCAACCTTGAAAACCGCGGTCTAAGGGCCTGTTTACATGGAGGTGGGAGACCCCAGATAGATGAGGTAACATGTGGCGGGTCCCCCCACCAATCATGTAAACGTGATCAAATTAAAATGAGAGATTGTAATGGACAGGCGGGTTGGGGTTCCCCACTTCCATGTAAACAGGCCCTAAGCCGTTATTGCTAACCATGATATCTAAAAGAGGTTTGCTGTTAACAGTACATTAACCGACTTCATTTAGTCAGTAATATACCTATTAATTGGAGTCTGTTATCTGACATTTCTTCGTTTTCTTCCTCCAGTTGTTTAATTCTTCTTCTTAGTTCGGTGCTTTCGGACGCACCCTGAGATTTCTCTTGTTCATGCCTAGTCCAAAAAAGCGAGAGAACTATTGGTATAAATGCATGCTAGCTGCCTTTTATGACTCATTCACTTAGCACATTTGAAAACTACAATGGAACCAATCAATAAATACTAATTTGGTATGTAGACTTTATATAAGGAATAAGCTGAATACCACTTAAAACTCTTAGCTACGATGTATTTTTTTGCTCCAAAAAGTAAGAACCTATTTAAGACCCTGAATAGCCTAGATTTGCGCTGATTTATATACCACTTATATACCCGCACATGTAAGAATCTCTTTAGGCTACCTTGGGAAAATGCAGGTTTTTACTCGTGGGTTTTTATTGTATGCACAAGGTGTAACCGAGTTTTCATTCCTACGAGAATCAAATCTATCTTACATGCAAGATTACCTACCTAATGGGCCGCATTTTGGTCATTTTATTGGCTAACAGATAAACCACCCATTCATACGTAAAAAAATGAAATGAAAAAAAATTATATAAGTTCACCTTGTTTCCACTTTCTTGAGCGTGGAATTCAGGCTATCCACTCTTCGCAAAGCCTCGTCCCGGGTTCTCTCAGCTTGACCGGCCCGTTTCTGTAATTCGTCAAAGGTCATTCCAGCTCGTGCGATTTCGGCAGGGCCCTCTTGGTATAACTGAAAGGAAAATGCGATGCGTGTTATACCAGCAATAAAAACGATACAATCTTGTAAAACGTCTTAATATTCTCTTTATCCACCATCTTTGCAAGCATGAGGGATTAATGGGTTGAAAAAAAAGAAAGTCAAGAGAAGAGCTGGTAAGAACAGTCGATTCGCTTGACGAAAGCCACTTTAATTTCCGAGAAAGACACATCCACAAAAAGAGGTCGCACCTAAAGTTGGTCTCTGCTGGTCTTCAGTCATTGTCTTTAATTCTCCATATGATATTCTCAGGGTAAATGTTGTATAAATGGGGTAGGCAGTCCTGGACGACTTTTACCCAATGTTTTCGTTTAGGAGGCGAAGAATGAGCTGGAGCAGAAACTGTGCATACTAACATGCGGCTGCAATCCTTGTTGGTAATTTCTCTACACCTCGCATGTTGGGCGCTTCATAGTGTTGCGGAAAACATTGTTGGTTCGCTTTTGTTCTGTAGTGTACCAGGTGATCTGTGACGTCACTGCGGAGGCCTGGGGAAAGAAATTTTACTGCCCTATCCCATAAACCAAAGCTGACGGGAACGGATTGAATTGAATTGAATTGGTGCGCGCGTTGGTTTATGGGATACGGCATTAAAATTTCTTTCCCCAGGCCCCCGCAATGACGTCACAGATCACCTGGTAGGTATTCTTTGCTCAGTGTCTTTTCAATCTGTTGTATTACGTCATTTGGTGATCCATGGTTCGTGCAACTTCAGACAAAAAAATTTCGTGGACTTTTCAAGGATTTTTAAGGACAAATTACAGTTTTCAAGGACTAAGATTTATTCAATTAATCGGCAGTCTTTAACCTCCTTTTGAACACCTTACTTGCTAAAACAGTGATGGAGTCGTTTACGAATTTTACTTCTTCAGCTATGGTTGATCACATTATTTCATGCTACTTTCCACAACGACACTTTGCAAAATGACCGTATTAACTTGCAATTTCATCTGAGCTACAGAAATAGCATTTTAAATAAAGAAACAGAAATAAAATATTGTTCATGCACAAAACTGTTTTTACGTTACTCGTCAGTTTTACAGGTTCTTACACCGAGGATGAGCCAAATTTTCCACGGTAAAATATCACAATCTTACAGAAAACGGTTTCTGGCGTAGAAAACGTGGTGAATTTTATGGACTTTTCATGATCGCACCCATCCGCAACACCTAAAAACTACCCTCGGGTTGAAGCTGTTAGAATGTTCGTGACTGATTCCCATTCTCACCCTTAACCCTTTCAGCCCTAGAACGCATTAACAACAGGTTATCTGTCACTAGTTGATCGATACACACTAGGCGACAAGTTGCAGCAACACGTCGCGGCGACAGACCCCTCCAACTCCGTGTGTACAGGTCGGGCGAATAGTTGCAGCAACACGTTGCGGTTACACGTCGCAGTGACAAATCGCTTCGTGTGTACTGGAGAATTTGTGTGGAAATCTTTGTCGCTGTAACAGAATTTTGACCCTGCAACAAGTCGCAAAAAATCAAATCAGACTGAATTCAGGCACAAAGATTTTCACAGAAATTCTCCAGTACACTCGGAGCGATTTGTCGCTGCAACGTGTCGCGGCGTCATGTTGCTGCAACTTGTCGCCTAGCGTATGTATCGATCTGCGGGTAAAACCCTCTAGTGTTAACATTCAAATGAAACCTCTTTGGCCGTACTTTTGAAGATTACTGTTTATGTCTTTAGGATTTAACAAAAGGATTTGACTTTTTTAAGGAGTTTTTCCTTCGGCTACTATTAAGAGTGAAAGGGTTACCGTTAACGTCTTTCCTACCGCCTTTAACAATGGCTGTCTCTCACCTTTTCAAGTTCTTTTTCCACAGCAGACTTCTCTCTCAGTGATCTTTCCAACTGAGCCTGTTTTTCAGCTCCTTCCTATCAAGAAAAATCATCGTTACACGACACAGCTCTGTCAAGATATTATAAGTCAATACTTCTGAGGGGGACCTTGAAATATTAGTCTGGTTAAGGAGCGAATACCGAACTATGAAGATTCATGGGAGGTTTCGGACGAACAAAATTAACGTGGATTACAAATAGGAAACGTGAAAAAATGAATCAACGTAAGATTCTGGGTTAGGGCTCACCGGCCTACCCTTCCCCTGTCCCAACGTTGAAGTGGAAAGTTACCCCAAGGGAGGGGAAGGACTCCCTTATTTGGCCTAATCGGCTATGTGCCGCTGAACAGGTAGTCTCCCTCGCAGCCGTCACTCGTCTCGTCACTCAACGCTCCTTACCAACATCATACATAGGGAGTAGCATCGTGTGACGAGACAAAAACGGCTGCGAGGGAGCGAGGGAGACCACTGAACAGGGTATGGTATCCAAGGTCTTGAGTCAAGGTATACAAAAAAAAATTCCATGTCAACAAAAAACAAACATACAACATTAATTTATTCTCTATAATAAACGAAATCAGGGTCATGAATTAAGGTCTCTTCTCTGTAACAGGACTGTGAAATGAGCGACTTTTGGGTCACAGTTTAAAGGGCTCGGCGGAAGACCTCTACCCAAGTTTCTCTAAGGGGGAGTAAGTGACGTAGCAGGCGCTTGAAAGAAATGGGCGAAAGAAAAAAGGGAGACAAATTACTTCCAAGCGCCTGCTGCGAAGGTTATCAAGGTAGGGCGGGCAACTAGTACCCAAAATCTTATAATGATCCGACAAAAAGAGGGTAGAAACCAACGTCACCTGGATCCTTTAAAGAAGAATCTTGCTTGAACTTTGCTATTTCAAATTGTCGGCTACTTTGCTTATGTTATGAAGAAGAAAAAATTTGAGCCCCATTGCAATCGCTACTTTTGAGATACATATAAATGCTAAAATCATTTTCCCAAAAGACTTGTTTTCCTGTTAACAGAAAGTTGATCGCGTGACAAACTATTGTAAGCGGCCTATTCCTATACTCCAGGTAAACCAACATTAGAGGCCACGGTTGCATTTGATCAGTAGCCAATGCTTTTCAAATCAAACGCGCTCAATCGACAGAAGTTAGAAAAATAGACTTTCATATAAAAGCGTGACATTAGATAGCTGTCTATGACTGCCATGAGCTGATCCTCTGGAATTCTCTTGCGTTACACCAACTTACATTGTAGTTTCTATTTTTTAACTGAGGAATTTCAAGGGATATGATAAAATAATACTTCCTTTGAGATGGAAATTCTAGCCATTGTTTACTTATACATTTGCACAGCACGATGGTATCAGCTGTGCTACCTAAACTCAACATAAATTGAAGCTTAGAATTTCCCTAATAAAGTGAATCAAGAGAATTTCACTCCTCGCGTATTTTGTAGCCTGCAGAAAACTATCTCGTAAAATGATCGCCAATGTACCATGGCGAGCGAACCGTGGTAGTATTAAAGGTAAAAGGTAAAATTAAGCGGACAATAAGTAGAATGTATGCAAATTACCGGCGTAGACTGGCTCTAAAATTATAAACCTCAAGCTTAATGAACTGGTGCCCGCTGTAAAGTTATTCGCTAGCAACAAAACGGAAGCATATAACCCCTGCAACAAATACAATGCATTCGAAATTCTGGTGAAAGCCAAGAAAACTAAATAATGAAAAACTACAAAACCATGGTATTTTCTGTTGATAATTATTAGTTGAAAGATGTAATCCGTTACTAGTAATATGACATGGAAAATGAAAACAAACGAAAGTTCATACGGCATTTGCTACATTTAAAACGACATGAACAACAACAAAAGGTTATTTACCGGGTAATATTCAAAAATCCAGCTCTTATCTCTCGGCCGGGCAAGGGATTCCGCCATATCAAGAAAAATCGGCTGGCGAGTTTGATGTTGTTGGGTCGGACAAGCGTCTTCTTAATTTTAATAATCTTAGCGTCTTTCGATCCGAAATGTCAACAAGCCTGACAGTATCTTTATTTTTATGTCATCGGCGATTTTCGATGTCATCACTCGCATACATTAATTCGATTATCGTCCAATTAACATGACATAAATGACATATTTTTTTGAAATGTTACTATCCACGCGCACAATTCTGGAAAAGCATAAAGGGCAAAAGGGAGAGAAAATTAAATTAAGACAAAACTACTTACCAACCTGGCAACGCGTGTTTTCAATTTATACATGTATGGGCGCGTCATGCTTGAGTAAACTTGTTAATTCGCTTTGAGGCCAAAAGAAAGCTAATTAAAAACAACACACCTTTATCCTTAGTGTAAAGCCGTTAATGATCACCTAACGCTGAAGTCCACGGCACCGGACGAATTTTCGACCGGTTGAAATTTCGTGCGTTTATGGCGTTGCTTTCAAACGGAACCGGCAACCAAAACATACGAAAGTTAAGATGCCGTGTGAACAAGGAAAAAATAATGAAAGGTCCCGTATGAACGAAGTGTCCGGTCAAACTGTTTTGAATGCGTAATTCTTTGGCCAAATTATACTTTCCCAGAGGCCATCAACGACCGAATATTTCCAATAGTTTGTAAGAGTCTCAAATGGGTTTCTCTACGCTTTAGAGACCCATTAGAGGCCTGTTTGGTTATTAAAAATGCGCTAAGAAGTATTTATCTTCTCGGATGTCATAGCATGTCACTTTTTCGGGGAACTTTGCTCGTCTCGAACGTTTTATATGGCATTTTCGTCTGATCCGAAACTGTTAGCTACCTTGATGGATCCAGTCGGAAGTTCGATGGCGTGGAGTGCCCATACTTTCATTACAAGATCTGGGGGACGATTTGTCTTTATGGTCGAAATTTTCACAAGATCCTTTGTGACAACTACAGCCTCCGAAATTCGAAGGTTAATAAAAGCAAAATTTCGAAAATGTTAGATGAATGGAACGGTTGTCCAGAATTTTTTAGCCTTTCTCGAGCTTTAGAAATGTTTAGGCGCCACTTGCTAATTCGAAAAGGTTTTCTTTTTTTTAAGAAAAAGTCCTCGAGTGCCCCTAAACTTTTGAACTGAGTTAGCTTGAGACTACATGCAGCTCTATGTAGGTCACTTTGTAGCGGGTTGTTTTCCCACCCGGTCAAAATTACAGTTTTACTTTTACACACAAGATTTCCACCGGACGGTTTGTGTAAATGCTAGACATACCATACGTAATAGCAGTAGCTAACAATTTGCATCGGAATTGCGCATCTGTGTACAGTATTAAGCAATTATTGGATAACGCGAATTATGATATAAAGAACTGTGGAGATCGTCTAAGGCGGATAACACCCTCCGAAATGTGCATAATTCTTCAGATCATACACGAAAGCTGAGTCTAATAGTTGTTTTATTATTCGTTCAAAATGATTACTACAAAGTTTTAAAACAAGTTAGAACACAGAAACCTCGACTGATGTTAAGTTTCACTCTTGAGTTGCCTGTTTCTCGGCAAGTTTAGGAGATGAAGTGATGTTTAGTCTAGCAGACATTCTTCAAATAGCAGATGTCCATCGAGTTGTATTAGGAAGTTAGTAACAACGACGAAGGTAGCAGTGAAAACATCACCAAAAAAATGAATTTGCGTCCTTTCAAACTTTATCGCGTCTATTTGGAACCGCTCAATTCAAAAAAGGTAGGCGACTTTTCCTGGAGTTGAATTCTTAAAGACTTTATTCATGTTCAAATAGAGAAAGGAAAATCTGTCCTTGTATGTCCACGTCCTCCATACATGAAACGTCGCATTGCGAGGTTTCACGTCGTAGTCTTGCAGTGGACGTCAAAGAAATGTACTAAACAGCATGATGCAATTGCAGAGCAGTTGTTTTGCTCATAAAGCCAATTGTTTTTTGACCTTGTCGCCGTCGTCGCGTCGTAGTCGCTAAAGCTCCCTATTCTTGCTGTTCTCGCCATGATCTTTAGGCATTAAAACGAGTGAAAGTCCTCAAGTCCTCGTGGTTGCCGTCCCTTTTTGTGGCAATTACTCTGTAATAACGACTTCATTTTCGGATATCGCACGCCTCTTCTAAATTTAGTTGACGCTAGCTGTGAAGAATTAGCCGTGAGATAATTTAAACCAATCAGAAAGAGAGAAATATTTTGTATAAATGATAAATCGAGATATGTATGGCACCGCTGCATCTGTATCGAGATATGTATCGTATCGTTCCTTGTGTATCGAGACGTCGGTCGCAGAAATTATGTAACGCACAAATGCCTTACCATTTCCAGGAAATGCATCTCCTCCATTAGTTTCTGAATATTTTTGTTGCACTGATTGCGAACAGCGTCCACCTAACAAGGATTCCAAACGCGAAAAAGTCAAATCTAGCGAAAAAGAGACTTCTAAACCAAGGATAAAACTAAACAGATTAAAACGTTGTGCGCTTTGACGACAGGATTCTGATTGGGATTCTTCCGTTCTTTTGATTCTCTCCAAATTACTTTAAAGCAACTTATCATCATTATTATTATTTCCTAGCCTATTTGCTCTTTTATTTTGTATATTATTTTTCCATTAGACCTAATGAGAGAAGAACATAGGTCCACCTTGGGACAAGTGGCCACGGTTAAGAACGTTTAAACGATAGACTGCAAAACAGCCGGGTTTTTTTTCTTCTTCTCAAAATCGGTTTAGCGTAGCGTAAAACGTAAAAGAGTCTCACGCGCGCGAACGGGCGGGTGAGGCTTCTCCCCACAGTCTCGCTCTCCGTTTTCAGCCTCGCACCAGACCTTTTGTCTGACAGACTATTCGCAGGTACTCGAATACCCAAAAATACGGTTGGTTGTGCAGTCTATCAGAAATTCATCTTTACCCATCTTTGGTTAAGAAACTGTCCGCGAGAAAAAACGTTTTTAATTAATTATTTAACATGAACATTTTATAGCACATTTCTCGTACCTCTTCTCTTGTTCTTTTGCCAGCCTCTTTCAAGATTTTATTGATAGCCTCTTGTAATCTGTTGACTTCCTGAACTTTCTGTTGCTCGCGAACAAGAGCCTATGAGAAAACAAAAACACACCGCATCATTACTTTGCCATGTTTCAATACAGTGCACCGGGTTTACAGCTACATTTTCTTTGGCTAGGAGATCTCAAGAGACCACACCAGGCTTATTAGAGAGGCCAATTCGAATGCAAATATATTTACAAATAACATAAGTGCTTGGCGTGTGCGGCTTGGCCAATTCAAAAATTTAACATCTGTTTCTTAAAGTCGCACGTAATTGGTGCGGGGAGAGAATTCCAATTTTTCGGACCTTGGTAGAGAACAACAATTAATTATGAAAATAAAGCATAGCTTTGGCTAAATGAAGTAAATAACAAGACTTAAAATTCCTGATTTAGAAAATAAGGGAGCAGAATGTAGTACTCGGTAGTCCAAGTTGGTAATAGCTCGCCCAGCCCGCTTAACTCAAACTGGAACCAAGCCTTGATCAAAATGTGTGGACGTCTCAGGAATTACAATCTCTAAAAAGAACTCAAGTGAAATTCACATATCCCGGCCAACGCCCTAACATTCCTTCTCCGTCCCATTATACTCTCTTCTTAGAACTTTTTAGTGGCAAACTGCAGTGGCGGATACAGGGAGGGGCCCGGGGGCCCGCCCCCCTTATTTTTGGACCAAACTAAGGCCCCCTGGAGACCAGCCCCCCCCCCCCCCCCGCTTATCTAAGGGTCTGGATGACGTTGAAAGGGCAAGGCTCCGTTCCATTAAACTCTCTTCTTAGAACTTATAAATGGCAAACTGCAGTGGTGGATACAGGGAGGGGCCCGGGGGCCCGCCCCCCTGGAGACCAGCCCCCCCCCCCCGCCCGCTTATCTAAGGGTCTGGATGACGTTGAAAGGGCAAGGCTCCGTTCCATTACCTGATCTCTTTCCAGTATCGCATTTTCAACCATCTGAACACTGTCTCTCACGTGGGAAATGGCCTCCAATTCACGCTGCTGCAGTTCTGAACTAAATACAAAAAATAAAATAATAGCAATAATCATAACTATAACAAAATTGTCAAATCTGATTGGCTATCAACTGCCCTGATTTCAGCCTAAATTGGACGGCTTAATAGGACAGTACGCGTGATGCCTAAGTAATTGGACAGTACGCGCCATCACGCGCACGCTTAAATGGCTTTTTTTTTCACTGCTAGCAAAACAAAACTTCGAATTTCTTGTGTTTTGATTTAAAAAATAGCCTATTACATTACAAATTTTGTTAAAGTTATGATTAATTGGTAACAGAACTTCGTGTCGTCCAATTCGGTCTGTAATCATACTCGTGATTAAACAAATCGGACTCCCGCTACGCGGTCGTCCGATTTTGTTAATCACTCATATGATTACAGACCGAAGTGGACTCCATTCAGTCCTGTTACCATTACTAATGATAACGATTTATTGATAGCATTTCTACGTGGTAGCTTTACATATGTCACACTAACTAAAAAATAACTACTTACATAAAGTTAACGGGTGGACTTCCGCTGTCGCGTATTTTTAAGTACGTACGCACGTAAATTTTACGCCCATAAATAAAATAGAGACAATGTATTATTATTATTATTATTATTATTATTATTATTATCACTAATTAATCATAACTATAACAAAATTCTCAAATCTGATTGACTATCAGTTGCTCTGATTTCAGCACTAATAAGACAGTACGTGTCATGCCCAAGTAATTGGACAGTACGCACCATCAGGCGCGCTCTAAAATGGCATTTTCTTTTTTTCACTGCCAGCAAAATTTCCTGTGTTTTGATTTATAAAAGCCTGAAAGATCACAAATTTTGTTATAGTTATGAATAATTGGTAACAGAACTTCGTGTCTTCCAATTCGGTCTGAGATCATACTCGCGTTTAAATGGCTCTTAAATGTGATCGAAGATGATTGCTATTTTGGGGGTGCACATATGGGGCTATCTTGGGCTGTTTACAAATTATTTTCCTATAAAATCACTTAGGCTTCCCTCAAAAGTCACATGAATGTGCTCTAAAGTTAACTGAATTGTGGAATACAAGTTTATTGTTTGATTTAAATTATAAATTTATTTATGGGAGCCTCGCTTTTAGTCTGGCTAAATCTATATATTAATTTTAAGTGCATAATAATTCGTTACTTAAGAAAAAAGAAGGAAACTGGGCTGAGTTAACTTTCGCAAAGGTTTCTGGGACCCTTACAAGGGAAAGGGGAAAAAGTGCCCAATAGCTGTCCGGCACGTCCCCACTAAAGATCCCAGAAACAACTGCGAGACAAATTTCGGCTCCAGTTCCCTTCTCGTTTCTAAAGTGGCGAATTCGACTAAAACAAGGACACAATTAATAATAAACAATGTACAGTTACAAAGGAATTTACAAATACATGATAATGCATTGTCCGCCGTGTTAAATTATAAACCTGGGAGTTGCGCTGCAAAGGAACCTGCACAATTGATAGCTGCTGCACAAGCGAGGAGAATGTCCCGGATAATCATAAACCGTCCAACAGCGCATGCCTACAATCTTACGTCCTACAAACTTTTTGAATTTCACTGCTCGCCAGCAATAATAACGATGATTTTAATCAAGGAGTAGATAATAAGAATGTGAAATGCGTAATAATTGTCTTGAAATGTAATAAAATGCGTTGAAATAATACTGTTCCACTTGTGAATATTTTTCCGCAGGTCATATTGTGGATGTGAGCGTCAAGTAGACGAGTTTTTTAACCATCAAAAGTTAAAAACTCGTCTACTTGCGACTCACAAAACACATTCAATGTCTTGTCAAACAACTTTTAGGACAACTGGTTATATTACGGTAAGGCGTCGTTTATATGGAGAAAACTTGTGCGGTAGAAAAGTTATTCGACGAGCCGAGCTACCCTGGGCGAGCCAACTTTCCTAAGTTTTCTTACAAAACTTGGCGACCCGTTTACAGAAAAAACAATAAGTTGGGTTCGCCCTTTTTCGATTCTAGGGTCGATACGTAACGTAGAAGAAATAAAAGATAAAAAGACGATAGCATAATATAAGTTTTGCAACGTAACAGTACAGTGGAAGTCCCTCCTACACTAAAATGCACTGAAAAGCTTTATTTACTGAATATTTTTCTTCAGGTTATTTGTGCATGTGAGCGTAACGTAGACAAATTTTTTAACCATTATAAGTTAAAAATTCATCTAGATGCAACTCACAATGCACATGTACTCCGTTGTCAGATAGCATAAAATATTGCTTACAATTTTCATGTCCACCGATTACAGTAAAAAAAAGCTATAATGATTTAAGGTACATCATAATTTGCTACTTTAGAAACAAGAAGAAAACGGGCCGAGTTAACTTTCGCAAAGACTTTTGGGACTGTAACTAGGGACAGGGGAAAAACTGGCCAATAGCTGACCGGCACGTCCCCAGTTAAGATCCCAGAAACAATTGCGACAGACACTTCGGCTCCAGTTCCCTTCTCGTTTCTATAGTGGAGAATTCGAACTATGTAGAGTTACAAAGGAATTTACAAATGCATGATAATGTATTGCCAGCCGTGGTAAAATAAGGAGTTTTTATCATTGCTTGCCAGCAATAATAACGATGATTTTAACCAAGGAGTAGATAATAAAAATGCGAAACCGCAATAATTGTCTTGAAATGACATTCAATGTAATAAAAAAGTGGTGGTCTCTGCTGCAATAAAATGCATTGAAATAATAATACTGTTCCACTTGTGAATATTTTTCCGCAGGTTATAGTGCGTATGTGAGGGTCACGTACATGAGTTTTCTAACCATCAAAAGTTAAAAACTCGTCTACGTGCGACTCACAAAACACATTCAATGTCTTGTCAAACAAAATGAAAAATTGCTTTCAGGACCACTGGTTATAGTACGGTAAGGCCTCGTTTAAGTGGAGTAAACTTGTTTTGGGAAGAAAGGTCACTACCCTGGGTGAGCCAACTGCTCCTACGTTTTCTTACGAAACTTGGCGGCCAGTTAACATGAGAAACAAAAAGCTTGATTTACCCTCTTTCGATGGTAGGGTCACCCTCCTAGCCGGGCCAACTTTTCTCCATATAAACTCGGTCAAGGCGAGACAATCAGAGCATGCGCGAGCACTGCTGTCAGCTGTTGGCGGGGGCAAAAGGGTCATTTTTTTTGTCATATAAACATTCCCTAAAGTTGACTCGGCTGGGAGTGTCCCTCTTTCCCGGGATAACTTTTCTTTGTATAAACGGGTCCTAAAGCTTTATTTATACTGCATAATAATTAAAGGAAGGCAGCGTAGCTGAGCGGTTTTTGCGTTGGACTTGTTATATGGAAGCCCACAGAATACAGTAATTAAGTAAAGCTTTTTCCATAGTGCATAATATTCAAGCTAAAACATGGCGTCACATAGTACTTTCTGCAGTTAAAAGAAAATTTACGAGATATATATAAATGTATATTGGTATTAGTGAATGATTACGGAAACCGTTCGGCGCCGGGTTCTTGTTGGGTATCAACTGCATGTTGCTAGGTTATAGTTTCGGACCTACGCTAAAAACAACAACCTTTATTTACTTCACATAAATACATAAGATAGTGCTGACCCGCAAAGTAGCAGGAACACTAATCAAGGCAGATCAAACACAAATAAAATGTCAATACAAATTATGATAGCGATTCCAAATGCATGGTAAGGTGCTGCGAGCAGATGGTGTAGTGACGGTGTATCTCTTGTCTCTATTAAAAATATTGGGTTGTGCTCGTGTCGAACTGAGGTAGTCAATAGGATGAAATGTAACGTTTAGATAAAATTAGAAATTGAGGTAATGTTACATGCGCGCGCTGACTAAGAGAGGTTCAAATAAAATGAAAGTCCTCATTCAGTCCACCTGGGTCTAGTGACCGGTGTCTGAATATCATTCTGCACTTGAATATCATTCGGCATTTGATGACATAAACAATGTTTTCGTTATGGGCTCCTGGTTTTCACTGACACAAGGAACGATACAAAAAGCGCGGAGGATAATGGCATTGAGACGTCAAGGTGCTGTGACGTCTGCACTTGATTATCATCCGGCATTTGATGGCATAAACAACGTTTTCGTTGACACGAGGAACGATACAAAAAAACGCTGAGGATGATGGTATTGAGACGTCAATATGTTATTGTGACGTCAAAATTTTTTAACAACATTTTTTTTTTTTGTTTCTCGCGCTTGGGAACATGCACAGGCTGCCCACAACATCACAGACCAGTAGGGGGAAAGCAGGCCAAAGAACTCGCAAAGGTTCCCAAGGCTCGCGAACAGAAAGCATGTGTTGGAACCACGCGCTGTCATGGTCAGAAGTGCTTTTGAAGCACACGAAAGCGAGGCAAAATGTCCTACTAACATCTGGCGAGATTTCACAACCTACACGAGTGTAATAGGTCTGCTGCTCGCTACTCTCGCACCAATTATTTACATTTATTCATATACATTTTAGTTAAGAGATGGTTGAAAAGGAAGAAAAAAAGTAAGAAAAAAATTATAATTTTATAATAAACGAAATGAGATGACGCAGGCACTTCAAAGCTGTTTAAAATAAGTGGGCCAGGAATCATCCTCAGAATAATAGAATATCAAAAAGTTGTCGATGAAATGTCGTACTTAAATTTATGTTTCGATGATGAACGAATTTTAATATTAGGCCAATCGAGGGGCGAAAATCATAACACGAGTTACGGTCGATTTGGCGAGAGTTCTAATGGAATATAACGTTTTTCGAAAGAAATAACTGAAAAATTGCTGTACCTGCACGAAGAGATCGGCCAGCCTACTAGTTACCTCGAACCATGGGCAAAGTAAAACCTTAAAAAAAACACAACAATTACCGGATTTTACCTTTTCTTCTGCAAAACCTCTACTTGGTCCTCCAGCTCTGTTCTTTCAGAGCGTAACCTAGAGACCTCCTTCAGCGTCGCGGAAAGTCTGCAAACAAGAGCATGAAGTATATAAAGACTGACAATCAACAGAGGCACAGGCTACTAAAAATAGCTTTCGTTATTTTTAGCGAACCCTTCCTCTGTTTAAACGATTCAAGTAAGTTCATGTGCAAATGAATTTAATATGCGTAAACTGACTTACAATGTATGTACAAATACAAAGAGAGAAACAAAATTATAAAGGGAAAAGTTTAAAAAGTAAGAAAATTTACAAAATTAGAAAAGTAAAATCTGAAGAAGGAAGCAATGATCAGTATTGTTACGAACGAAGGCCTCAAAACTGTCATTTTATCGTCCCCAGATTCAAGCGGGAATAAAACAGTAAATAACTGGAAAAGATTCAGGCATGATTTTTTCTCTTTCCACCTTTTTACACCAGGTGTAAAATTATAAAAACAATGTCATGTCGCATATCAAACTAGTCACTTTCTTTGTTTTCTCCCCTTACTGAGCGATTAATCATGCTAGCCTCTAAACTACAAAACAATTTACTCTATAACGAGACATTCATACATGTACATGTCTATACGGATGAGCAAACAAACCAAAAACTCGACAAGTACATTATTAACTGAACGAACACGACTTGACCAATAATAGAACTGACCGTGACCAACGGCACAACAAAAAAGTTTAACATGAAATGTGCAAACAAAAAAGGTAACACAGATGCCTGCGTCGCAGACGTGATTTACCCTCAGTTTGTAACGTCTGCGACGCAGCGCCGAGATACATGTTTTGCCTGGCTCCAGTTGTTCAAACGTTGGATATAGCGTTATCTATTGGATAAATCACTATCCAGCGGATAAGCATTAGGGAAACTAATTGCGTTATACGCTGGGTAGCGATTTATCCGCTAAATAGCGCTATCCAACGTTTTACAAACTGGGGCCTCTGTCGGATGTTACTAAAACGAGGAACGGGAGCGGGGAGCGGAGAGAGGGGAGAGGGGAACGAGCACAGGGAACAGGAAAATGAAAATGAAAAACTGGGAACAAAACCTAACTTGAACCCTAGCCCTATCAGTAACTTCAATTTCCAATTCTCTGTTTTGTTCCCATTTTTCATTTTCCTCTCCCCCGCGATCCTTCCCCGTTCCCCGTTCCACGTTTTAGTAACATCCGTTCTGGGTCACCAACGGACTCAACGAATAACCGGAAGTGCGCTTTGAATTTCCTTTCATCCTGATTGGCAAATCGACAATGGCATTTTTGAAGGGGCTGTGTCACAGCAGTCCAGTTCATTTTGTTTAATTTTGCCAATTACTCGCCCTCAATCGCTATAGAACTTAAAGTAAGCAAAGAAATTACATGTAAATGACAAAATCAGAGATCCGCGACAAACAAATATGTCTCCTGAGCATTATTTTTGAAGTTACAAGCAGCAGGGATCAACTTTGAAAAACTGTTAGGCTGAACAGTTTTCAATCCGTTTCAATCTTCTTCAGTTTTGCCCATCCGTGGCATCTGTTGTTTCTGTTATGTTATTTTAACCTTCCTTTAAAGTTTTGAGCGGTTATTTTTATGTTTCTCTTAATTTAATGGGGATTTTGTAATTTCCTAATTTGGCTGAATTTCGTGACACAGCTCCTTTAACTGACCAATCATGGTGCACACTCGAATCCTGGTACACAGGAAGGGACCCAGAACAAGGATTTCGGCGCTGTTTCGCAAAATTTAGTTTCGTCTGTGGCACAGGCTACAACACAGGGTCAACAAAAACCAATTCTGAAACAATTTTCCTGTTGGTTTTCAGGGTTCAAGATGCTTACGTGTTTGTGGCAATTGCCATCCAGAATAAAACAGCTTTCGTTGCAAACTTTTAGCCCTTTTGGTAACCAACTAAATTTTGTTTTTGTACAGTTATCAATGAGTTGGTCATTATGACGTATAGGACACGTAAAAGAAAAGGAATTTCATTGCGCGCGCACGTTTGGTAAGAATTTACTACCCTCTATTAAGGTGGATTTCCACTGTCGCGCAATTTTCACGCGTAGGTCACGCGTATTTGAAGTAAAAGTTGAACCTCGCTCAACTTTTACGTTTACGCGCGGCCCTTCATACATCGCGTTTTGTGTTATTTACGCCCGTAAATTTCACTTGAGAAAAAAAATCCTTACATAATGTTTAACAATTATTCCTCGAGCCCGAATGGGCTCTAAGTCAATAGCCCATAAGGCTGAAGGCCAAATGGGCTATTGACTCAGAGGCCATGAGGCTACTTAAAGCCAGACTTTAATCCTTTTTTGCCGCCAAAAAGAACGGGCTTTTCGCTACTAGTGGGCTATAGCATATAGCCTAGTAGTAGCTCAACCAATCAGAACACAGCATTGATAATAGACCACTAGTTGGATTTTACAAAATAAATTTAGCCAAGGGCAAAAGCGAAGCTCTCGAGGGATGTTTTATGAAATATCTTTCTCAAGCAATTCAACTTTTGCTGTAAGAAGAAAGCAAACTGAATTCCACCTTTCAAAAATGGACCTGTAAACCAGAAACTTTTCAGTGGATAACTTCAAAAAATACGTCACCTCAATGAGTTGTCTACCTGAGCCCGCGATACAGTCATGTGACACTGGTCAGCGGATACTTTTTTTAAAAGTTGTCAATTGACCATAACATGGATGTCCAATACCAAGTTCAACACAGAAAGTATATGCCTTGGATTCCTAGCTAGTGATTGTGCCATTTCAAATCCGCTAAGATGAAGAGGTGGAAGTATGTACGTACGGACGATTTTGTCAGAACAGCTGCTGGTCAGAACCACAATTTCTTGAATGCATAGATAACCAAATTTTTTTACCCATGGTAATCCGCTGCGCGAGAGAGCTCCGCTAATAAAGTTGAAATATCTCTGTTGAAACTCTTTTGTCGTAATTTTTCGAGAACAACTTAACAATAAACCGCAACATCAAGAGTGTACGAACCTCGACTCCATTTCAATTATAGCTGTTTGTAACTCCTCTACGCGAGTGTCAACTGGTTGCTCTCTGTTTGCTTCCTCTCCTCTTTCTCTGTCCTGTGTGAAAAGACGAAGATCTTTGTAAAAACAATCCGCATCACCCTGGACTTGGTGTTTCTACCTCACAAAAATTCGACGCTGGGTCGTCTCTTTCTTGTAGAATTACAAACAAAACACATGTATCAAGGTTTTACCGTAAGTGGTAAAATAGACCATTTTCGATATATCAAAATTCATACGTGGCTCCGAGGCTTGGGGGAATAAAACAAAAGAATGGTTTATTCATCACTGAGCCTCGAGATGATTTCTTTTGTTTTATTCCCCCAAGTTTCGCAGCCATCAATAAAACTGAACAGAATACCACTGGCACCAGACCGAGGATGACTGAAGGAACCAATAACTGTTAATGTAGAATTATAGCCTTGCCCCGTACATTTTTTGTGACCTCACCGTTTTCAAATCAGCATTAGAGAGGTTAAGCATCACGTTTACGTCAAACGGCAAACCCGAATTTGTATCACGTGACCAAGTTTCCCCTTTACTTGTCGTTTACTGTTCATTATTTCAACACATAAATTAGTAGTTTCACGCAATTTTTCATTCATAAGAATTGTTTTTAGCTGTTTTTATCTGCTCATTTTCTATTTTGAGAAATTCTCAACTTGAATCTGACGTTTGCCGTTTGCCGTTTGCCGTATACGTGATGTTAAAAGAGAGATTAAGGTTCACGTTTACGCCAAACGGCAGACGTGAATTTGTACCACGTGACCAAGTTTCCCCTTATTTTCCGTTTACTCTTTATTGCTTCTACACAAAAATAAGTAGTTTTATGCCAGTTTTAACCATAGGAATCGTTCGGGACTGCTTTTATCTGCTTATTTTCTATTCTGAGATTTTCTCAACTGGAGTCTGACGTTTGCCGTTTGCGGTAAACGTGGGTCTTAAATCTCTAAACTCTCTATTAAAAAACCGCTTAGATCGCTGGTCTTACTTTAAGAGTTATAGTAAGCGTGATAAAGAAATATTCCGCCTATTTGCGCTTTCTCTCCCTATTTTTCTTTTCTTTCTTTGCTTTCGTTGGGGAAGGGGGTCTGCAAGGGTGATGCAATTTTGTTCCGTTTCTAGCGAAATCGTGGTCCACCGAGTTTGTTCACTTTGGACCAAGTCCCTCGAATGTCGTATGGCCTAAGGTTACGTGGTTTTTGACAATAAGTCTCGTCGCTCGTTTGACCCGCACCGAGTGCTGGCAAGAGACAGAATCTCGTCGATTGTGAAAGAATACAGTCATTACGGTTAACGTGACTGCGGCTTTGAGGAGGAGAATCTAAAGTAGACCAAAATTCTGGTTAGTTATAAGGTTCTACGTAACAAACGTATGGTAAACAATTTGCATGATCGAGAAAGACAATGAGAAATTACGTACTCACCCTTGCTCTAATTCTTCCTTCCGTCAACTCAAACGTTCTGCGAAGTTCTTCGTTCTGAGTTTTGGTGCTTTTCAACTCTGTCTTGCATTTCCTAACAGAAGCAAAATTTCGGTTTTTTAAGGAAATATCCATTTCTTACCCCGTCAACGACATCCGTAATCAGAAACAAATTGTACCTTTCAAAATTGAATTTAAAAAATCAGATCAGTTCTTCATTTATGCACATTACGCTTTAGCAGGACTTGAAAACTTTGAATGAACTCGCTAGCTGTTCCTGCTTTATTAAGTCTTACACTACTCATTTACTACAGCCAGTTTAGAACTAGATACATGTATTATTAGTTTACAATGACAGGAAATTATAACAAAACTTTACGCACCTTAGATCATTGCGTACATCATCAATTTCTTGATCTTGTGTATGAGCGGTCGTGAGAAATTTTTCGTGTTCCTTAAAAACAGAAGATAATCTTAGTTTGTGACGCTACATTCTGTTCAATACAAATAAAATACGTCATTGTTGTGAAATTGTTATGTCTGCACGCATTCATCAGTATTAATTAAAGTTTCAATTTAAAAATATGTTCGAGGTTGGTGTTTTCTTAAATATGGGGGAAAACTGAAAATATATATCTTCATAACGAGAAAATACTATACGATGGAAATAATAATCAACGAAACTAAACCATGAACGCTAAAGTTATAATAAATATATCAACAAGATATTTCATTTTATTATTCCACTATTATGTCATTTCACCATATAAGGTCAAGAGAACAAGCAAAATACGAGGCCGTAATACACTGTAGTGTCCTGGTTTAACCGGTTTACAACAGGGCGAATACCGGCGGATGGAGAAGGAGCAACTATGGCTAACAGAATCAGGATGTTTTGGATACTCTTACTAGAAAATAGAAGCCAAAATAACATTTTTCTTTTGCAGTACATAATTAACCTCTCATTCAATGGTTTGGAATAATACGCGCGAACATTTTGCTCATTATTAACGTCATTCTCCCAGACGGAATCAGGATGTTTCTGAATACTCTTAACAAAAAATAGAAACCAATTGCCAAATAGCAATTTTTTTATAGTGGAATAATAAACCTCTTATTCGATGGTTTAGCATATAATACGTGCGGACATTTTGCTCATTGCTCGTATTTTTCCTCGCCCCTGCGGGGCTCGGAAAAATACTACGCAACTCGCAAAATATCCGCACGTATTATACGCTAAACCATCGAATAAGGTGTATAAACTTGTATACAGGGTGTCCCAAAAGTTCGTTCCTCTATTTCAAAAGTCTGTATTTCAGTATGATTGGACTTGGTAAGCAAATCATTACAACAAAAAGTTGTGTCTTTCAATATAATTCACTATTTTCATACTTGTTGTGCCATCTTTTGACTCGAATATTCGATCTGTGTACCTCCGCGCCAAAGGTGCGTGCGCGAGTATATGTTCCAGCCACATATTTTTTGTATTTCATAGCCCGAATTGCTCGAACTCCTTCCTTGCTTTTTTGTGAATATCACGAAAGATAAACCCCCTTAACGCAAAAACGTTCAGCTGCGTGAGAGCATAAACCTGTATACTTCGATTTAATAGCTTATCTGTTGTAGAAATTGCTAAAAACTGGAAAAATCTGAATGCTGGGTGGTAGAATGATCATGGAGAAATGAAGGTTTTAAAGGCAGGAAACTAAGGAGAAGACCAAAAGCCCTGAATAAAGTAGCTAAAATAGTTTTAAAGAAGGCTAGATACAAAATAAGAGACTCGACAAGGAAGCTTAGTCTCACATAGTTAGCAAGCCAAATAAAAGGGTCATGAAAAGCTGTTTAAAATGTTTAAAATTAGTGTCCCCTGAGATTGCAAAAAAAACCTCTGCTTAGTCTGCCAATTAACGCCCAGCTCGTTTCAAATTTGTCAAGAAGTACAAAAGCCTTACTGTGGAAGTGGGCCAGGATTATTATCTTTTTTGGATGAATGCCCAAAATATATTTTTTTTCCGCTGCCTAAACTAAACAAATGTTGTTTGGGGGTTGAAATGGATCTTGCGCACCAGGTGATAAAAAAGCTCAAAATGGATCATTTGTGGGTCTACACGCTGTATCCCACTTCATGCCGCAACGGCTACAGAATGTGATTAAAAAACAAAGAGGGCGTGCCAGTTACTGAAATTCCGAATACACGTACTTGATAGAGAAATAACCACCTTCTAGAAATTTCATGTAAAAATAAAGTTTTGATCAAAAGTTATAGTGCATGAAATTAGAGGAACGAACGTTTGGGACACCCTGTATTATACAAACTTATGTAGCACAAAAAACACAATTCAGTTAAAAAGAAATTTTGCGAATAATTGCCCTAACAATATTAAACAGGCTTTTTTGAAAGAAAGTTTGGGCTCCTTCGGCTGAAAAGAGAAAGCCAATAATTGGATTAATCAGTAGTATTGCAAATTAGCAACCGTCGAGGGATTTAAAAGCCGTAAGGCTAATCCTTCGACGAAGGGCTAGGCTAGACTCGAAACTTTAGCCTCAGAAAGATCTCTTTAGCATCAAGGCCATTTCTCTCTAAAGTCCAAAATAGTGTGTTTTAACAAAAAATTCGATAAGGTCCTTCTTTTTGGATGAAAACGTAACTGAAGAGTGGAGCGCAGTGCCTCATGGCAACGAAGTTGTTGTGTACCGCAGCACAACTCAACACACGACTGAGATTTCGGAGAAGAAAACACAGCAGCTTTTGCCTATGAAGACTTCACCTATATATGAGCCCGAGGGAAGGAGACAATGCATTGAGGACTTGATTTCTCTGTCTCACGTTATTAGGGCTACGCCTTTTCTTACCATTCTCATCTTCCTATTGACTGCTTGCAGTTCTTCGGCGAATTGCCTCGCTTTTTGAAGATCATTCTGTCAAAAGAAAGCAAAGTCGTTAACAAAATAAGTTCTACACCCTTAGGGTTTTCTATAACTGCAAAAAAAAAAAGACATCCATATGAACACACATACGAACGATGGAATTGAGAAGCTGAATTGCCTTAATTTATGGGATCAGATCTGAATAAAAAAGATACATTTTTCTTTGTTGTAGCATATGCTGTGCGAGCTACATGTAGCTCTAACTTTTCAGTATGACCATTCGACGTTTTTCCTATCGCACTGTTTATTATGCTGTACTAGGTGGTTTTAACTTTCCTGAAAGTATTGTGGCCATTCAGAAGGCAATTACTGAGGGCTTCTTTTCTCTGTCACTGTTGATGCTGTCCAAAGTGGTAATAACGTTGGAGACTGAGGACTAAATCCTTGGCCTTGAATTCAGGCGCCACTTTAGAAAGCGACCCAAAATTGTTTGTGGGATCGTTACCGGCGACGCGACGATCAGCTATTATGCTAACTAGTTTATTCATCTGTTTAGTCTTTCAAGGGCTGTGAGGCGAGAGAAAAAAAAACGTATTTTTAGCGTCTTTCCCTAGTCTCGCTCTCTGTTTTCAGCCTCATTCCAGACCTTTTGTTTGACTTTTGAATACGCTAAAATAAGGACTGTTTTGCAGTCTATAAAATACGCGACAGTGGAAATCAGCCCTAAGTAATTGGAAAGTACGCGCCATCGCACACGCGCACTCCGGCAAATCCTCAAATGGCCTTTTTTCACTGCTAGCAAAAAAAACTATCGGAATTTCTTGTGTTTTGATTTAAAAAAGCCTAAAACATCGCAAATTTTGTTATAGTTATGGTCAATTCGTGATTAAACAAATCGGATGACCGCGTACACTCGTATGATGACAGACCGAAACTTGAAACTTTGAATCTTATCATCGATTTATTGAGGAAAAATGCCCCACACGGTGCCATGTTAACAATGAATGCAGATCAAGTGCTACATACCTGTAGGCCTGTCATGGTCCTTGATCTGGTCCTAAGTTCGGCATCTTTCTCCTGGAAACGCAAAAAAAAGAAATTCATATCAAGGAATCTTGTTTTGCGCACAATCCCACAGCTCTCGCCCAACTATTACATTAACGCGCAGCCCTCCATACATTGCCTCTATTTTGTTGACGCGCATAAAATTTTTTGAATTAGCAATTTACAGCTAAGGAAAAGAACCGGAAACAGGGCTGCAAAATCTGTCCACAAAGACTGAACAATTCTTTAAGTGGTTAAAAATGTTGTTTACAAATCTTACATGATTGTAATACTGCATGTACATGATGTATTATACACTTTTAATGGAGATCATTTCCTTTTTTCTCAAGAGATCTCAGTATGCATCTTAAAAGAACTTAAATCCTGAGAAGACATAAAGAGGTGATCATTGTATTTTATGGCTCCAAGGGTAGCTGCAGTATCTCATACCCGTTCAATTTCTTGAAGCTTTTCCAGTTCACTGCAGGCATTTTGCCATAGTTCCACATAACTGTCTCTTTCCTAAAAACAGAACAGAGTATAGCAGTAATATTCATTATTGACGAAAAAGGTGAATCTCGTGCCTTGGTCGCTTACGAGAATTGAGCCACAGATCTTTTTCTACATGTAGGAAGCGGTCCGAATACATGCATTTATAATTGAGAGAGAATTAATTTATTGCATGCAATTACAAATTTATGATAACACATATCCGATATGTGCACTTTCATGTCGTCACTAAAAGTACATTGCAATCTGAGTAGTGTAGTGCATAGCAACCAGGTGATCTGCGACGTCATTGCGGGGGCCTGGGGAAAGAAATTTTAATGCCGTATCCCATAAACAAAAGCTGACGGGAACAGATTGAATTGAATTGAATTGGGGCGCGCGTTGGTTTATAGGATACGGCATTAAAATTTCTTTCCCCAGGCCCCCGCAATGACGTCGCAGATCACCTGGAAAGGTTTTAGGGTCATTTTCAATCTTCGTTCTCTTGAAAGACTGCCTTTTTGTTAAATTACATGTACCTGTGACAGCAGATGAAGCTGGTGACGCATGTTTTCCACCACATCCTTTTCTACGCCGCTGCCTTCTTGCCTCACTATGTCCATTTGCGCTTCTATGCTTCTTCTAAGTTCCTCATGGAGCCTACAGTAAGCACAATAGAAATTAACTAAGGATGATGGGCAGTGTAGAAGATAGGGGCTGATGGCTCCCAAAAAAGCTGGCCTCCTGACACAACAAATCAATAGTGGACTGGTGTCACTGTAAAGGCAGTTTTACACCAACCTTACATTGAAATCGTTTTCTTAAAAAGGCTCCTGGGTCTATTCTTACATGTACACTGTGGCAAGTGATAGAAGATGGTAGTGATTATTTCAAGTGTGAGGCAACAGTACATATTGATAGAACGAATTAACCTTGGGGGCGAGAGTCTGCAGGACAAGTGCAGGCTTCGTACAATGCTATAAGCCAACCCCCCCCCCCCCCCCCTCTTCCTAACTTACCTTGTGTTTTCTTGCACAACATGGTCTGTCTTTTGCTTCAAAGAAGACAGTTCTTCCTAAAATCCAAAAGTTCACCAATCAGTTATGAACAAACCCTTTCAAAATGCAATTAACCTAGAAATGAAGTCTGCAGAATCAGATCTTTTCAAGGCATCTTGAGTTAAAAACACCTGCAAGATATTTTGTTGATCCAAAAGACAAGACAGCAACAGTACGTTAGCCATGGAAACTAATGCAGTGGCGGATCCAGAATTTCAGTGGGAGGGACATGGTCATTCAGACCCCGTGATAAGAGGGAGGGACCTGGTCTCCAAAAACATTTTTTTGGCCCTTCGGGCCCCAGTTTGGTCTGAAAATAAGGGGGGGCCTGTGCCCCCCAGGGCCCCCCTTCTCCTGGATCCACCACTGTAATGCACTGGTGGGTTAGTCTTGTAGAGCCAGGAACAGGAAGTAGACACTGAGTGAAGAGGGACTAGTCATGACTCAGGGCTGTCAGGGCGGGAGATTTCCCTCTGCTACTTGAGTAGCAGAGTATGATTCCACGCGCCTTTTTAAAGAAAGAGGAAAAATAGAACCAAAAGAAATCCCTAGCTATTTGATTCCCTACCTACTTGTTCTACGTACTTGGCAACTTGAAATCTTTAGTAAAGCACCGATGACTATTCTGAGAGAAGCAATGACCAGGTCCACTGGAAAACCAGTAGAGGGAAATCGGGGTGAGAAGGGCAGGGGAAAAACACAGCTACAGTACAACAACAGCAACCCACATAAGATGATACAAAAATACGGCTTCTACAGGAGAACAGTGTCTGTGGCATCTTACCCTTTTTTTGCTTGCCTCGTCGCTTGCCATATTTACATTGCATGCATGAAAAGTAATGTGGGATATTACAGCAGTACCTATCCTCATAATGACCCTGAAAATTTCATACCTTCAAGAAAAAAACTTGTTCTTGAGAGGATTTAATGCTGCTGTCATATTCTGCCAGAAGAGGAGACAAAAGGCTGAGGAAAGACGTAAGAGGGAAAAAACAGGCTTCATACCGAATTAAGTACATCATCATGTAAGTAGTGAAAGTAGTAATGATAAAGTGGCAAAATCAAAATATAACTGTTATTAACTATTATATTATTAAATGTTATTACTCAAGCCATCTGAGTAAGGAGAGGTTCATCAGTGACAGGCCAATATGCGATTACTCTGTTGGTTGGTACTCTTATAGCAAATCTGGTTAACCATGATTTAGCAGCATTGCAGAGGAGGTCAAAACGAACTTGTTAGTGTTAACCAATACAGAGTGCAAACAGACACAACATTGTTAGTTGTTACATGTTACGTACATTTCCACACCCTGTTGCATGTTGTTGCAGGTTGTTGGGAGTTGTTGCGCAAAGTTTGCAACTGGTCAAACTTTTAGCTTTGTGCAAACGGATGCAACTACTTCCAACATTGCTGGGCCAACAATGTTTGGAGTTGTTGCATCTGTTTGCACATAGCTTTACTGTGGCCTGTGCTGCAGATGTGCTGGTGCCTGGTTAACTCAGTTTGGAGAGCGCTGGTCTGCTGACCGGGAGGTCATGAATTCAAACCCTGGCTGGATCAACACTCACGATCTTTAAATAATAGCCAGGAAGAAAGTGCTGCAAACACTTTCTAGACCTTCTAGTCTTCTCAAATAAAGACAAAAAAGCATAGGTCCCATCAAGCAGAACTTTGACTTAGCTGGTTCTTCTGGGATGTAAAGGAACCCACACCACTGGAAAAGAGTAGGGGACGTAGACCTCAGTGGTGTGGCTGCAACCTTTCCTGGCGTGGTGGGTTACATAGTGTATCATAAAATATAGGGATAACCTCATGATCCTCTTTCAGGTGTCATAATAGTCTGCTACACAGCTGTTTTAAGTGTTGTCACACAACGCTCCTCCCCACTAACGGCTGTTGAAAATCGAACCACATTCCTTTCCTTTTGTGTTTGTGGTCAAACGAACAAACCAATCATGTATAAGGAACTTGACAATATGTGAGCCGCAGGGCGCTAGGAGCGAACACGCCTCTCAGTTTTCGACAAATCAATCAATTGTCACTGAATTTTGATGGCTCTGTGTCTGCAAGCAACAAAAAGGGTATTTGGAGAAAAGTTTATTTTAAGCGGTTAACAAAATTCCAAGTGAAAAAAAGGGTTTGATAGGCTTACAAGACTCTTACCAGGATCGGTTGGTTTTTTTTTTTAACGTGCATATGTATGATGAATTATTTCATGTGCCAAATGTGCTCATTGTGTTGTTGTACATGTGAAGACTGTGAATATTAAACTCTCAGGGGTACTGATTCAAACAAAAGCAATCTTATAAATTATAAGCGATTTCCCGAACTATACCCGGCAACTTTATAAGCACATCCACGTTGCACATCATATTTGCTCGACTTGCTTGCTGTTGCTGCTTATCTCAAAAATTTTGAAAGGACTCGACTACGACAACACTCCTCTAGTTGATTGCTTGTTTTCACGCGACGATTTTGATTGTTCTGTCGTTCACACATGGGGCAACGATAAAAGCAAAGCTGTGATTGGAGGAGTCACCAAACCACAAAAATGGTGCAAACACCTTCCAGAAAATGGGAGCTGAATTCTAATTGGCTAATCGTGGGAAAGGAATGTGGTTCGATTTTCAGCAGCTGTTAGTGGGGAGGAACGTTGCGTGATGGCACTAAAAACGGCTGTGTAGCAGACTAGTGTCGTAATGCCTACCTGTAAACAGTGTATTTGATGTATGTGATATAACCTTAGCCCCGTTTTACTGAGGCCAAAGTGCACCAATCCAACATAATACTGGCCTGCTTACATTGTGGAATAACATGCACAGGCAAACCTGGGTACAATGGTCACCCTCGGAAATGGCAAGATGACTGTTATATACAGGGTGACCACTATATACAAGGCCATTATATATGGGTTTGACTGTGTTACCTGGAGTTTGTGATCCATGGTGGAAGAGGGCCATCAACCTGTGGAAATTTAATCAATAAAACCACTGAGTTGAAAGTAAAATTATGGTGTACAGTCTTGTTTTGTGGAGTTCAGCACATTTAGCATTGACCCACACATTTACTAGATACCAAAAACAAGGGTCAAGCCCATGAAAAAAGAAATCAATTAGATACTGCTCCTAAAGTGTGAATGACCAAATTAATTCCATTATCCAATGTTTACAAGCCAGGGCATTGATGACTTTAAACTACCACAAGGAACCTTGTTGTGTAAAAGAATGATTTACAAGTGACATGTTTTTCTAGCTTCCAGAGCTAAAGTGGAGCATTGGAAACTCTAATATTAATTTTGACCAACTGGTTGGATTTTACTAAAACAATATTACCGTATTATTCCTTTCGCCCTCAAGGCCTCTGAGTCAATAGCCCATTCGGCCTTCGGCTTCATGGGCTATTGACTCAGAGCCCATTCGGGTTCGAGGAAGAATTGTTAAATAGTGCACCTTTTCTATATAAATAATGAAAAGCACATTACGGTAAATAACACAGGTGAAACATCGTCACATTACTACGTAAAACTCTCGCTTTCTCCGCAGTCAAGTTATTCAAGATCCCGGATGTAAACCAGTGGTTGAAAAGGAGACATGGAGCCCCCCCCCCCCCCCCCCTTCAAAACAATTTTTAGCTAAGTCTTTGGCCTGGTCAGAAATCAGCATCAATTTCCATCTCACCAAGTAGATTTCACCCCTAGAACCTGCTTTGTGAGGCCAAAGACTCACCAACAACAAAGCTCACAATATCCAATCTTTTCATCTCAAGCCCGGGGTCAGTCTTTCACACATGTAGCCCAAAATGAGACAAAATACAAGAAGAAATTGAACCCAGCAGAATTTGCCAGTCGTGAGAATTGTTCCTTCAATAAGGCTTAATGATGCCTTCCGGAAAACTCTGCTCAAGGCAGCAAAAAAAAACCTAAGACAACCAACTATGAGAGCCAAGTTCAGTCTAATAGGCACGCTGATTGCAAACTGACATACAGAGAGAACCACTGATGGGAAGTTATGAAAAACTTTTTTGGAGGCTGGGGGGTGGTAGGTTAAACTCCAGTGAGAAACTCATCAAAATCTATCTACTGCAGCCTATTCAGTAAATATTCGGTACAAATTAAATGAATAAAAAGTAACCATGGAAAATAAAAACAAGCTCCACTACAAGACTCAGTCAGAAGTATATAAAAGAGATTTCTATAGCCATGGTCGCTATATACATATTGTATGTTCTAAAGATGTACCTAAAATCTAAACAAGATGCCTTAGAAAATAAAAGAGTCTTAACACTTGAAAGAATCAATGTTTTTAGCTTGCCTTACTGGCAAAGGAAGGTTGTTCCATAGGAAACTACCATAAATGATCAATCCCCCATAGTCTTTTTTTTTTGGTTCTAGAACATGGACGTTCTAGCAATATACCATTATCTTTTCAATGCAATAAATTGATAATTGACAATTTGCTACCCAATTTGGCTTTTTTTTCAACCTGGAAAAACACCCCAATTATTTGTTTTCTGGAGAAATTTGAATCAACTTGGCAAGCAACTAGCCAGGCTCTCAGATAAGTGGGGTCCATACAATTTCACATCAGTTTTCATAATAATTGCACATCACTTTTCTGCAGTCCACAACATGCTAAGCCGGCTCTTAGCAACATCAGTGATAGCTAATAAAATTCTTTGCTTGGCAAAATCAATCAGTTCAAGTTACCTATTTTTATTGCAGTTTTATTGTACTATGTACCTTAACTACCGGTTCTTTGACCGGTAGGTACTTCCTTTGATATTCCTCGAGTACGGTATTTAGTCTCCTAACTGCAAGAAACCAGATTGTCCACATTTTTACGGTGAAAAGGAAACAAAGCTTAATAAAATAAACACCAATATTAATTTATAGGCGACAAACTCACACGTTTTATCAACTGTTCACAGACCTTGATCAGTGCGATTCAACCTCGATTAAGAATTGTATCAACTCCAAGTGATTAACGTTTGTCATGTATTTCAGAGTAGGTATGTTTATAATGTAAACTGTTTGTAAAACACCTCCTTTAATATTGATCGACCTGCAGCTGTTATAATTATAAACTATCAACAGGTGTTAATACAAACACTCCTGCTGTTTTGAACATACTTCAATCCTACTTTCTCAGTGACTTATATAAAAAAAATACATCGATTTCTTTAAAATGTTATAAATAAAAAAAATTGTATCAATGTACCTTGATCTTGTAGAAATTTGATGTAATCTTCATCTCGAAAACTGGAAGTCATGGCGAAGCCGAAGGTCAAGGTCGCTTAAAAACTACCTCGTTCAAGATGCTTGCCAGACATTCAAAATCCTTCCTTCAGACCTCGGCATATTTATGTTTGATAAGTTGACTTAAAAAGCAACGCAATCACATTTTCAAATGCCTCAAAAGAGCAACAAACATCGATTGTGAACACTGAAGGCACTTTCCAACGGGAAGGACGCCATCTTGTTGGTAAGATAATCCTCAATCAGCCAATCAAAACTAATAACAAATTCAAGCAACGATTGGTCAGAAAAGAATCACGTGGAAGAACCGTAGAATATGATTGGTTTTTATTGACAAATGTCAAAAGTTCGAATTTCCGCGGCGAGCTTTCAGGTTCCTCTTCATGAAAAAGAAATCTACAGGAAAAATATATAGCTAAAAATATGCGTTCGGATCAAAATTATATTTGCCTTTTCTTTCAAAAATAGAATTAAAACATATTTTAGTGACTGTGATGGGGTCTTTTTTCTGTTTTCTCATCCCTGAAAATTTGAATAAAGGAATGAAAATTCAAACAAATTATTTCTTCGCCAGGGAAAATAACAAAAAAATATTTTGACTTTATCTTTTACTTTTATTTTTGTTATCCGAAACAACAGCACGACAACATTTTCGACTCAAATCTCGCACGGGAAAGTCAATGATCAAAACGAAATCGAGGCATGCGAAAAATACCTTGTTCTGATTGGTTGGCGTTTAAAATCTCACTTCCCAACGAACAGCACATCCATTTCATTTTCACTGCAGCGATTCTTATTCAAAAGAAACCTGTCGATCGTCTCCAATTTTCGCCCCGATTTTCTCATAATTGTAGTTAACAATATGTTTCCAAAGGCCAAGAGGTTTCAAGAAACAGGTAAGACGGGAAAATATAAAAATCGTGCAGGATGATAGATCGTGTGTCGGTCTCCACAACATATGACCGCCAACTTTGAAACTGGCTTGACAAAATGCAAACATTTTTACGTTTAACCCAGCTTCGATAGAGGAATTCTCCTCACTATCTTGAGATTTATTTCCTGTATCTCTCTATACCTGCTCAACATTGCTTCACTCTCAGCCGTTGTCTCCTACGGAACAAGTGAATCAGTTTTGCAGTTCGGGAATCCAGTCATAACTTGCAGTTCTTCGTTGAGAGTCTTTTGCATCCAACACTGCTGTTAAGAAAAGAATTTTCGAATTGCCAGACTTCTATATACAAGATTTTGCTGCCCTTTTTTCTGATTATTGTTTACCCTGCGAGTAGAGGCCTTTCGATCTTATAAAGTTTAATTTGGGATAGGAAAGGGCCTCTGCTGCGCTCGCATGGTAGCTATTGTTAAGATCGAAAATTTAAACAGGCCTTCTTCATGAAATTAATTAACCTGATAAGAGAAATGCCCGTGCATTGTATCTTGGTTAGTTATTGACCAAGATACCTGTATAAGATACATGTACGGTACCTGTATTAATATTAATACCATGGTATTTCAAAATCAAGTTGATTGCTTATTATAGACAATGTTATAAATAGGCTTAAATTTCATTTTGTCCGGTACATTATTTCACATAGCCAGGTGTTTCTTTTTGAAATTAATTTGTGCAATGTGTCAACATCCGTGATCGGTGGCAATGTATTGCTCATTATCACTACACATAAATCCAAAATCTCAGTTGGATTTTTACTTAATCCTCCCTCAACTTTTATATTGTGTTTAGCACCATCATGATTTGATTGTCATACAGAGAGTACAATCCAGAACTGAAAAATGTTTTTAATTGTAGTATCTCAAGCTCCCCCAGTTGGATCGTATGAAATCAAAACCCAGAGACATGGTACAGCACCTGGGTTCGGAAAGGGAAAGCGATTTGCAGAATTGAAAGGTTGGTCTGGAAACTAAAAAGCATTTCCTGAATGGTCAAACCAACAGTCCACTGTCTTCAAAGTAATGAATAAAATGTCAAGTTACATGTAGTTATTTTACAGAACTATCATTCCACTGAAAAGATAATCAATTTGAAAAGAACTGTTTGGAACTGAGGAAGAAACAATGAATCATTTTACACTGTATCTAAAGCAGGCTGTATCGTAAAAATTGGCATCATCTGTATCCTTGTTACTAATTCATTCCCATGTCTCAAAATGCTATTAATAAGTTGTTAGTAAATTACATAAAAATTCACATCATTCTCTTGTGTTGTTTTAGATACTGGACCAGGACCAGACTTTGCTAGCAGTAGTTTGCTTGGTGAGCAAAATAATTATCATGATGATTTTAAATGTGGTTAAATGTAATTTAAGCTAAGTTAAACGTGAAACAATGTTGGCCAGCAGTCTTCCCCTGTTTCGGTCATGCGCTGTGGTGTGGGGTCTGCGGAGGATCTTGTGGTTGTTTCCAACGTGGCTTTTGAGGTCAACTCATTCTCACGTGCATTTGTGCCATTCAGCTGTGCTTAGCGATTTTGCTCCCTGCCCTCCCTCCTCTCTCGGGTAAGTATGAAGTAAGTATCATGGTTCCACTGTTTTTTGCAGTGTGACGGTGCCTGGTGGTTGCCGCTCACAGGGTTGTCATGGTTGCCCTACAACTCGGCACTTGTGGACAGGGTTGTCATGGTTGCCCTACGCACTCGACAATATATTGTGCTCCCCTATCTTTCTGGGCACCTTCCCCAAGCTCATCTATTGTTGATGAGTTTAACAACATACTAAATTATTATAGTCTGTATTTATACTAGAATGGTTGGGCATTCTGATGATAATAAAAAGGTCATTTTTGCTGGCTTTTTTTTTTCAACCTTGGAAGATTTACATGTAGTTGATGGTAACTTGTTGTAAAGTACAGATGAAGCTCTCGTAATCGACCGCCTCGGAAATTTGAAAAGTGGTTGTAACTAGAGCTGGTTGCTTACTAGCAACTGCACGGTAAAACAATAATTCAGGGTGGTTGCTTATGAGAGCTTCAGAATCTTGTTAATAATTCATAAAATTAACCCAAAAGAAAGAAAAAACAAACATGTTAAATGAGTCTCTTTACATCTGATAAAGACAATGGCTACACTTTACGTCAATTTTTTTAGACCATAGTAACCCCAAGATTTTTATCAACTAACCATTAGCACAGTGTGCAGTTCAATTAAAGTGTTAATTTTTATGAATAACACTCTGAGTCATTACTTACGAGAGCTTAAAAACAAAGGAAAAGTCCAGTTGGGTATAATCCCAAACATTGTCAGGAAAATACTCCCTCTTTTACATAATATTATATGCATTGGTTAGTTTAAAAAATTAATATAATAATATAACTTACAATAACACAGGGTGCATTAAGGAAGGTTAAATGTACAATGGAGACACTTTGCAGGGCTGTCAATAAGGCCGGGTCAAATTCCTCAACAGATGTTACGTACATTCCCCTCCTTTGAATATACCCAGCAACTAAGAATCTTAGCAACAGCCTTGCACTGAGTCTACATTTGCATGATATCGTTTTGTCAGTGTAATGCTCTGAAGCCTAACTTTTTTCTTAATCCTGAATGTTCTAGATGCCAGTACTTGTAGCAACTCAAGTCAAAATGGCACCAAATGCAGTGGCTCTGTAAGTAGAATGGAGATTTCTCATTGACATTAATATTTTCATTTTACAATTCTTTATAGGTAAAGGTTTAAGCCAATGAGGGCACATTGAATTATTTATAAAAATTCACTGTTTTAAGTTGTTTAAGATTCTTTCCTATCGTTACCAGGAATTTGCCACTCCTATGCCATTTCGTAAAACCAGGAAAATGTCTTCCTCCACTCCAAACCCCAAAGAGGATCAATCAGCATTAGAAAATGAGGTAATAACTAAGTTGTGTCAGCACTTGTTTATTCTATGCAATATCAGATTTATGCTACGTTCACTCAGTACCAGTCAAATTTTTGACTGGTGGATAATTTTTACTTTTAGATATTCCATTCACATGAAACCCTGCTAATGGTATAAAAATTTGAACGCCTATAAACCATTTAAAAATTGAACCCTAACATCAAGGTCATATTTTCCACCGGTACCGTTGACAATTTGAACAGCAAGGTGTGAACACCGTGGCCAGCTAAATTTTTGTCCAGCAGAGGCATGGTTGCATGGATGTGTGGTTACGAGAGGAAGATTGCAATCAGATTATGAGATATTGCAAACATCATGTATTTACGAGTCAAAAATTCAACCAGTACTGTATGAAAGTAGCCTTACAGACAAACCTAAAAAAGGAAAATGCACAACATAATGGTCTACCCCAATTATCACTTGGAGGGTCTACAGAGCAGTGGCACTGGATGATCATTGATGACCTAAGTTCTGGTATCTTTTGCTTGAGGCCTGAAATTCAGGCAAGCTTGAGACATGCCAAACCAGGCATGTATATGTAGCTTTGCAGGCTACATAAACTTGAGCAGATGCGATCATGATAAATTATTCTTGTTGATTCAAATATTTAAGATTATTATTTAGCTACATGTATTTATTATAATAAAATATAAAAAAATAAAGGCTAATGTGAAGGAGGAGTGTTGATGTTTTTAAAGAGGATTTTAACTCAAGTAGTCATCAGTGACTTCAAGGCATCCTGAATTAAATATCAGCCCCTATAACCATATAATTCCTAAGTACCTATTGTTATTCAGTAAGTTACAGCTGGCCTGAGCTGAGTCAGATTTTGTTGACACCTAAATTTATGGGTCCTCACTGAAAAATTTAATCCCTGCAGTACAAAACGTGATTGGTGGAGGCAAAATTAATCAAAATTGGCTGTCTCCTTTACCTCCTAGCTACATGAATACATGTAACAAAAGGAAATTCTCAAATATTATAATTTACGTTATAGATATCAAGGCTCTTATCAGAGAGAACAGAACTTGAAAACAGACTTTGTATGGCTCAACAGGAAGTCCAAGACCTGGAAAACAAATTTCAGGTATATACATGTACAGGTTGTAATTAAGATTTTTTGTGAAAAGTAAACATTGCAGCAAATTTTGTTGTTCTGTTGTTGCCATCAGCCTTCCAGTAGATGAAACTGAATTTATTTTTAACAGTCTCTGTTACAAGAAAAAACATGCCATGAATCAACCATTGCTGATCTTCAAAAAGAAGTGCAAGTTTTGACAGAAGACAAGGATCAGATACTGGTGAAAGTACAGGTTGGCCATTTGTTTTACCTTTCACTTTGTATTAGGATTTCAAGTTTTCTGGTTCAATCATCAATTATGCCAGCAGTGCTAAGTTGATGAGTAGTCAGCTTTAGATGAAATATTTAACAATTATTATTCCTTGAGCCCGAATGGGCTCTGAGTCAGTGCGCAGCATTGATATATAATAGACCACTAGTTGAATTTTACTAAAATGGAATAAACTAGCTAGCTATCTTCAGTCCTACAAAGTTTTCATGAAGATATACAAAAACAAGCCTTTCCTTAATAGATAACTTCAATTCACCAATTTTAAAGCATCATTTGTTTGTCCAAAATAAAGAACTAAAGTTTAAGTTTGTTTTTCTTACCAGGCCTATTCAGTAGCCAGCAGTAAACTTGAAACACTGGAAGAAGAGCTGCAAACTGTCAAGTCTCAATTACTGTGTAAAGAAGGGGTAAGTCACTATTATTTTTAGAATATAATTGACCTCTTTTAGTTAAATCCATTCATCTGCAAATACATGTAAACTTCACTAATTTTATGAATGTACATGTAAGCAGTACAGAAAAAGCTTTTGGAGTGGCTGTCACACTCATTATCTTTCTCTAAGTTAAATGGCAGATACACTTCTAGTAGCAGTACTTGCACATGTATTGAATAGCTTTTAAAAGCAGCGTCACCTCAGATAATACTGAAATTGGTACCTGCTCGTGGAAGGTGGTTGCTTAAGAAAGTTTCTAAAGATGCTTTGTTTGGGAAAATTTAGTTGCTGATTAAATGAGCCATGTCAGCTCAATCTGCCCAGTGAAAGTGACTTTTATCTCAATACTAGGTTAAGACTCATCAATTAATTTTCATGCAATACCAAAGATGACTTTTCTTGCATTTAGCTAACATGCCATGATCTTGGCAAAGTTCATGCATGCCCAGCTTGTGTAATCAGCCCCTTCTGCCTGGTATTTTGGGTGTGTAGAAAACATCATGTCGTGTTTGAGTCATGCAGTCACTTACCTGAAACTACAATTCAGATAAACAATGAAAAGCTTCATGCAAAAAAGTACCCTACCCCCTCATTTTCTAGAGCCCTTGGATTATTTTAGGCCTTGGTTAGTGTTCTAACAAAGATGTTTCAATTGAATCTTCTGTTAATGTAACCTCAGGTGATTTCTACTCTTAAAATGCAATTGAGTTGTGCAGCTGAAAATTCAAGGGCTGATCTTGAATTGGAACAAGAGAAGAACAAGGCTCTCACTGAGAGAATTTCATCCCTAGGTTAGTAAATTAATGATCGTCAGTAACATGTACAAAGGTGTACAGCCAATGTACACCTGCATTCCAGCCTTAAACTAAGTTTGGATTCTTCCTAAACAACACAGTTTCACACCCTTCAATAGCCTGAGAAAAAGGCAACATTTTGCGATGGTTTCTCCACAAAATGACACCTGAGGAAGGTGCAAAGAAATTCCATACTAACCATGATGCCTTGCTATCCAAGTCTAGGTCGTGCTTCTGATTGGTGTCACAAATTTTCAACCAATCTGAAGCTGTATCATCAGATGTGAGTATGGAATTTCTGTACTCATTCCTCAGATGTCATTTCCCAGCAGGGAAACCAGTGGTGGTAGGTGTAGAGAAAAGAAAAGTTGGCTATTTTCATGGGCCAACTCTTCAAGGGTTTCCTTCAAAGCTTAAACAGGCGGAGGTTCCTGTAACATAGATGCTGTCCAAATTCTCCCCAGAGAATTTAAAAAATGGAATAACAGACAATGCTACTCACAGGCATTTTAGGCCTGGAAAATTTGTTATTAGATCATTGTCTGAAACTGAATCAATTTAACTGTCAAAGTAATGTTCATTTAAACTTCAGACATTTGTTAGAATTTTGTGAACAGCAAGAATAATAATTATCAATATATAACACCCTTCAAGCCCTAGTGACCACATACTAATTCTCCAGCTCTCCATACATTTTCTTCTAGAATTAGTCGGAAGAATTTAGAAATCAAAGCATTTCCCCTTCGGCGATAATACAACCAGTTCTCTTAACCCGGGGGGAGGTGCTTCCTGGTAATAGGCTAATGGGGATGTGCCTGGATGGGGTCACATTTTCACAGCTGGATGGACTATAATATAGTTGCATTTTCATTAGAGTCAGGAGGTTAGAGAGGCCAGCAGCACATACCCAGCAAAAATTAACCCAAGTAACCCCCACCCCGGATCTTAAACTTTTCTCTTTTGATGATGGGAACTCTTTGGACTAGAACAAAGCGCGTCTGCACAGGTTATCCAGGCTCAGTGATGTACTACTGAGCGAACCCTGTAAAATTGCAGTGTTTTCCTAAAATTTGTAAGAAATACCTTTTTAAAAAATGTCAATGTAACTTACTATGCAGTTAACTGTTCTACTCCTTAACGCTCACATGGTTTTTCGTGAAAATTTGTTCAAATTCTTTCTATCACATCAGGTGTAGTGAGCTCGAGTCGCTGGCGATGAAATGTAAACCTCTATCACTCCATCTCCAACGAGACATTTTCACGAAATTCGATCTCCAACGGTTAAAAAACCAATAACACTTCCCTGCAGGCGAAAAGAATCCATCAGAATTTGTGAAACTCGAAGAGAATCCAAACGGAACGGGTTTCGATTTCGCCGAAGTGAATTGGGCTAGATCAATGCGCGGCCAAGCAAATGAGGCCTGGGCACTGTACAAAATCAAATCCACCCTGGGCTCATTAGGTAATGACCCGGCTTTAACCATTGTCTTCGATTCTCTTGGATGGTTATGTTAAATTTTTTTTTTTTGGGCGGGGGGGGCGGGTTAGAAAGTTGCATTATGATCTCGGTGATAATGGTGAATAACAACATTTTCTGGAAGACTATTGTTTACATAAACCAATCCCAAATCGCCAAAGCAAACTCCTTCTCTACACTGTGAGTGTGCAGGAAATAGGAGACGTCTGCACTCAGGCAACTGTTAAGTATGAGTGAATGTGGAATTATTTGCCATTGTTACTGAACAGACAGAACAGTTTCAGAAGTGACAAGTAACAGAGATGAAGTCGAGGAAGC
>JBBMOI010000005.1:19912500-20050000 GCA_038088405.1 Porites divaricata | reverse complement strand
AGTGATTGTATTTTTAATTAATTTTATATCCACGAAAGTATCTCGGTGTTGTTTTATTGAGCAACATTTTATAATTTTCAGGAAGTTCCCCTTGTCGAAATCCTTTTTGTCCTGTCAGAACACCAAAGAAGCTGAAAAAGGCATAGATGAAGCTAGGTACTACTCTATGCCATATCAAATCTTCAAATTTATTTAAGCTTACTGTACAGGGGCTTACAGTAACTGTATATTAAGCTTAACTATTACTTTGTTTTTTTTTTAAAGAGGTGGATGAAAGAGTTGTAGGCAAAGGAAAGAATAAGACCTGTAGGGCAAACCTGTCCACTTTAATTTGACTGTTGTTTAAGGTGATGATAATAAGCTTATTTCTAGTGCGTTCATACTTAGTGTTTTGCTTAAAACAAATTTATTTTTCAGGATGTTCTCCTCGTTTGAAAGTTATGTCCCATGGAAGCAGATGTTTCCATTCGGTCCTTTAGCAAAGACGAACCGACAAAAGAGGTTAAGGGAAATAGGTACATGTACAACTGTACAATGTATTTATCATTGTTACCAGTTTAATTTTAAACTAGGGCATAATTTATTGAATGAGGTAGAGTACGATGTGAAAGATTATGCAAATTGAATGGAATGATGCCCACCTCAGATCAGCATAGTTCTGCACATCACATAAAAACCAAATAACAATTATTGTGTTATTTTTCATTGTAAACATTTCTACATTTGTAAACTGTTTTCAAAAATTTTGGCCTATTCTCAGCACAGTTCCAGGATATCTGAAGACATTTTTTCTTGCATATACTTCACAAAAAGTAGATAATATTCATCCAGAAACATGATTTGCATGTTCTTGCATTCCATCCAATCTTAGACAGAAAATTTAGCTCTTTCATCTTGGTATAGGTGTAAACACACATATTTAGTTCACTCAATCTTGCCCAAGCAGCCTTGTCGCTAGGCAAATATACCATGTACTAACCCTGCTTCTAAAACCATATATCATGGGATCAAGGGTATATTGCTTGCATCCTCCAAATATGAAAAGTACCTGTTGGTTATATGAATTAGCTGGGAGCTTGAGCCAATTGAAAATGGCTACATTTTTTGAATGAACAACAGTAATTGACATATTTATGTAGTTATTTTTGAAAGATCACCTTGTACCTATCCTCTTTATCTCTCTGCTATAATTTAAGCTTAATTCTGACTTTGTATTTTAAATTGAAGATCTGGAGAAGTGAGTTGCAGCCACTGGAAATAAAATGACCTTTAGGGTAAATCTGAACCTATTTAAAATTTGTCTCATGGGCATTTAATGATTTTGCAGGACATTCTTCTCGTCCTTCTTTTATATGTTCTGTACAAAAGGACACATGGACATTGCCAGACAGTCCATCAGTGATGACCAGTCAGCAGAAGAGACTGGAAAAATAGGTACAACTGTGCAATGTATTCATTTATATCACTTTTTTTTACACTGAGGCTAATTCCAACAAATATAATGATAATTTCTTATCCAATCTTTCAGCTGATTATTGTATATCTGGGAATGTAATTCTTACTTTAATTGAATAAAATTAATAGTTATATTTGCTTATTTGAAAATATTCCAACTTTTTCATTGTTTGTTACACAGCACTTTTAAACTAGGTAACCTTAACAGCATATTATAGCCACATTATAAATCTGCCAGTATTTCATTTTTTGATTCCAATGAGTTTTATATTGGGACAGGCAGAAAAAGAGGGGAGGGGTGGGCTTAATGGGGGGTGTGGTGCACTTTGTTACAGGCACAAAGTAGGAATACAATAAGATCGCATTTATAGATCTGCAAAATAATAATATTTTCTTAATAGGGTCTTACATTTGCACTAAAATTCATGGTGTCCATGCATCCTTAATCGGGTAAAAACCTATCATTTTAAAGCAATCATGTTATATTTCACTCTTTAGCTTGAAATATTTTTTATTCTATACAAATAGTTTCAATTTTCTAATCATGAGCCACATTTGTATGTACCCTTTAACACGGTTAATTTTCTACCTGGTTCAAATGTTTTTTGTTTTTAATTTATTAAATTTCAGGTATTTCAATGAGAAACTGACTGGAGAAAAAAGAATAAAGGAACCAAACACTGGTGGCATGGCACAAGAAGAGAAGCCTGCAGGGAGGGAAGAAAAGAAAAACTGCTGCTCAAGTTCATGATTCTTTCAATTCAAAGATGCAATGCCAAATAAAGTATTTTATAAGTGTTTTACATTGTGATATCTGTTTTTCCTAAACTGGGGTTTGTTTGTCAACAATAGCTCACAACAGTTCAATAACCATACCAGTGGGGTTTACACAGTATCTTTTATATCATCAATGCTAAAACACCGAAAATCGAGTTTTTTCTTTATCTAACATAAACTTAAAGCTTAATTCACTACAGTCAAAAATTTAAGTGCGGTAGCGAGACACCCATCTGGGCCCCTAAGATCTGTATTTCGTGAGAAATGTAAGAAAGATGTGCTGTTTTTCTGCTGGAAACCGTCACTTAAGTAAAAAAAATATACATGCATTACGAAGTGAATCAAAACCCGCAACACCTACTTTTTTGTGTTTATTTATTAATTTTTTTTTCTGGAGAGACACTTTTGATGCGTCGTTTTAAAACATTAGCAAGTGCTTGAAAATGCCCAGAAATGCCGTAATGAAGCATATGTTGACAATATACACCTTTGCCTTGCTTCCTGTTTCGACGACAGTCCGTAACCTAAGCTCCTCCATCGTACAGAGATTCATTCGCACAAATTCAAGAAAGAAGCAAGTTCATCGTCTGGTACCTGTTGCTGCGCGTGAAAGTCCACTTTTAAGTTGAACAAAACTTGGTCACGCGGATCCTTTTTTACGAAACCGAAACTTTGTCTTTCGCTGTGGCATGCAGATAGAAACTCTTCCTGTTAAAAAGACGGATTTTCAGCTACTTTCGGCTGAAGTTGCAGTAACCTGACAAAAGGGCCGCCATATTTGATCTGGCAATATTGGCTAGGCGTTCTCGGCGAGTATCTCTCGGTGACGTCACAGCTCACGGTAGAGTCCAGGATTGACCGCGCCGAGAACGCCTAGGGACTAGGCTGATTGGACCCATGATTACTCCCTTTGCTTTGCTGAAGTCGAGACTTGGATTAGGTTTAATAAATGCCGGACCAATCTTCGTGCCTTCTGTTCTTTAATTTCAGATGTTTATCCGTAGAAAAGTTATCTCTTGAAAGCAGACTTAAAGAATGCGAGACTGATTATGAACAGCGCCTTTCTATCGCCAACGACCAAGTCGAGTCACTTCAAGAAGAGCTTAAAAGGTATACTCCTAAACATTTACATGTAGCCTTTATTTTGGTAGATGAGTGTTACTTAGCCTGACAAACCCTCAAGTGTAAATGAAATAGTTTGCTCGGCGCATGGCTCTTTTCATCATCCAAGGATTTGGAGACAGCGTCGTAAGCGGACTCATAATCTCAACGGAATCGGAGTCACAAGAATCAGGACTTTTCCGTTTTTCAGGTTATACTCCGTCGCTTGTGATCTAGTGAAGACCAGATTGTCAGAATCGGAAGTAGAAGTAAAAGGATAAACAAATCGCAATGCTCGTTTCCTTGCGTCGTGATTGGTCTAGTTTGACGGAGTCGTAAGCAGGATTTGCGAAACCCTTTTTTACTGGATCATTACGTATAGTGGACGAGATGGGCTCTCTTCTTTTCGCTTATCGCCTCAACCAGGCTTAACTAACAGGTAACTGGAATGGTAGGGAAAAAAACATTGTGGAAAAAACGATATCGAGGTTGGCTCCCTTCTACATTCCTTGAATGTTTGGGGAAATATCTTTTATTTTTTTAGGTGCGAAGAGACATTGACGCAAAATTTAAGATCGCTGACAGGGAAATATCAAGATCTGGAGGATTCCTACAGTGAGTAAATACAACTGCAAAGCGATGCAGTAGGCTTCCTGCAAACGGGATCTTCGTTGGAATCACTTTTATAGGTTACTCGCACCAATCTCGCGTGGAACGCGAGTGATGATCCATCACGATTCCCAGTGGATGCTTGCATGCAGGCTGTACAGTGGGAATAGATAGTCTACATTCCATTTCTACTTTCTCGACTTCTTGTCCTAGTGTTACACCGGTTTTTTTTCTACGTCTCAGCAGTGTAACATCTTTTCGCGTCTGTTAATGCGAAGTAAATAATATCAAACTGGATTCCACCTGCCATACAAAAAGTAGCCACATACCTCAGTGTATGGAGATCTTAGCTTTTTGAACACAGAGATTATCGAGAGGTTGTATAGTAAAAAACGCCAGAAAATCGGTTTATGAGAGCCGAAGGGAAACTGGAGAGAAGGTATATCCTTCTTTAGTTTCCACTGACTGCAACCGGCTTCTGCCTGAATATGCTCAAGTGTGATTGTTATTCATTCAAAATATTTTGCTGTTTCTGATTGGCTTCGATCCCCCTGCTAATTCTTTATCATCAACTACCGCTTAACATATTTGGAAGATGAGAGCAAAAATATACCATCGATTCGATGGTATAAATTGCAATGTACTGTACCACTAGAGTGTTTTACACAACCCCTTTTTGTCTTAATTCTAGCGTGCTTTCAGTCGGAAGCAGAGAAGGAGAAACAGCTCATCTTAGCAGACTTGGAAGTTACAAAAGATTGTCTACAGAAAAGGTCAGCTTAGTATTCTGTAACATTTTTGGAATTATTTCCACAGGGGAGATTGTCAGCCTGTCAAAAATGTGCCGTAAAACCCAAGTATACTTCAGCTGAGTTGCTGGAGAAATCAAAGGAGTGTAAAGGTGATGTTACAAGGGACGATTCGCAACGACGATTTTTAGAGGAACACAGCCTTGCAATGTTGGAACAATGCTGTAAGTATTCGAAACAATGTCGCAAGAATGTTGCAACGCTGTGTTGCGCTAAAAATCGTCGTTACGAATTGTCGCGTGTAACATCACCTTAAGGGATTCCGGAATCCAGCAAATTTTTACCGTAAAATCTGAAATCCTGGTGTTTGGAATCGGGAATACAGCTCAAAGAATCCTGAATCCCACTAACTATCGCAATCAGGAATCCAAGTCTCACTGACAAAGAACCCGCAAATATCCTTGTCTGCGTTATTTGATTAACATGTTTTATATCTCAATTGTAAAGCCGGCAGGAAAGTGACCAGCTACAAAACACTTACATGTTGCTTAAACAACAAAGAGAAAAACTTGAAGAAGAATGCGACCAACTCAATCAACAACTGGAGGGTTCTAAGGTAAGACAAGTACTTTCCTGGCCCCGAATGCGCAAACTTTGGATAGCTCTATCCACTGAATAAATCACTATCCGTAGGTAAGTGCTGATTAGACAAGGGAAACCAATTGCGTTATCCCGGCACTGTATTAAGATTTATCCACCTTTCATGCAACTGGGTCCAGGTCCTGCCTTACAGTCCTTCCCATTTAACCCTTTAAGCCCTAAGAGTGATCAGCATCTAATTTCTCCTTGTAATATCAATACTTTGTAAAACAGAGTGGTCGTGAGAATTACGGACATGATCAGACAAGATGAATTTGCTCAATATTTTATCAACATCTCCCACTACTTCTTTAGGAAATGAATAGGGGCAACAAATGAGAATTCAAATTTTGATCTTAAGGTTTAAAGGGTTAATGTACAAACAGGCGAGATATTTTGCTGTCTTCAAGAAGATTCGGGGGTTATAGGAAGTAATATAAAGCGAGCCAGTCGGCGAATTTTTACAGCCGTTTGGCGTAAACTACGTAGCGTAATGTACCATTAACATTTTTTTTATAACGAATACTTCGAATCCTGTTTAGCCTGTGATGCAGACGTAAACTTACCCCGACCAGAGGTTTAGTTTTTTGAATACCAAAACTTGTCCCTAGAAATGTCAACCTAACAAAAAAAACTTCCAAAATTCTTCAAGTTATCAAAAAAACGCAAATTCAAAACCCGATAAAAAATCCTTTACACCTCCCTGTCACCATGAATTCCGAGTACCTCGCTCAAGACTCTTTCCCATCTTGTGAGATGATTTTTTTTGTCTGCTTTTTTAGGCTGAAAAAGACTTCATGAGAGATCAACTATCGCAGTATCAACAAAAACTTGCAACAGCTAAGGTCAAACTTAGAAAAGTGTCCTTCATTTTTTAGCCTCAGAATTTACATCTTACATCGCGTTCACACGGGTCCGGACAAATTCGAACGGACGTATTTTTTACCTGTTCAACCCGTTTACACGGGACAGTGCAAATTCTGTTACAGCTTACTGTTTGCCGTTCACAAACTTTCACGGTTCCGCGAGTCCTGTGTAATAGGCCATTTGCAATAAGAGGCATGTGACATCTTTTTTTATGAAAATGAAAGTTATATGATTTTGCCTTCGAAAAACGATTAGTGGGTCATATCTTAAACAAATTAATGGTGGTTTGGTTTTTCAAACCCGCACTATTTTCTTAAAATGAATAAGTTCGTAAATGGTCACGTGACCAAAATGTGATTTTTGAAATTATGAATTACCTCTCTCTGAACACAAATTTTGCACTTAAACTTCAAGGAAAATGCTGAAAAGATGATGTGATAACGTTTACAGCACATCTGAGCGTAACTATGAAACGTTGAACAAGATATAAGCAAGATGTAATTTTGGCCGCCATGTTGGAGGGCAAGAGCATGCCCTCCAACATGGCGGCCAATACAAACCATACTACTTTGCTGAAAAATCAAAGTGCCATAAAATATCTTCCTTAAATACGTTTCCTCTCAAATTTTGGGTGTAAGATAATTTTTGTGTGCTCTAACAATTTTTTTAAAGGAAGCATTGGTCACGTGACCTCTTAGTGCAAGTGGCCTATTGAAAGTGGTCTAGTGCAAGTTTTTGCCCCTTCCCTTCAAAAATTTCCCGGACCGTGTAAACCGGGTGTTAATATATAATTTACTTGGCATGAGCATTTTGATACACCGTTTTAATTGTTTGAATATTGTTGTTTGCGTTTTTGTTTTTAGGCTGAAGTTGAAGCCATTGGAGAGAAAATGGCAAAACAGTTAGAGGAAACGGAATCTACCAAATATTCTCTCAGGAGTTCACTTGATGAGGTAAGTTCCAAATATACCTCTATGATCCCATTACTTTATTTGTTTTTAAAATTTGCCGCCAGTTTTGGACTTCAAAACTGAAATTGAGAGGCTGACTTTAAAACGTATGCAACAAGCGATCGACTACGTTGCCCATATGAAACAGCTGGTAGCTTTCAACTTCCTTTTAACTTGATCACTTCATGTTGTGAATTCTCCACCAGGCTCACAAGACAATTAATGAACTTCATCAAAAAGAAGAGGACATGTCTAAAGAGTTACAACACACACTAAGGTTTGTTCAAGGCAAATTCACATCCGAGGTGATATATTTTTTTAGCTGTTAGCAGTAGTCGAAGTCCTTGGCACTCAGAAATTGATCCACTTTGAACTTTTCAAAAGTCAGATTGATGCGAACTGTGCTCAGTTTATTGGTAGTTCCTTCTTTTTATCCGCCCCATTAATTTGTTTTTGTCATGAATAGCGTTCGAGAACAACGAGATGAGGAAATAGAGGCACTTAAAGAGCAACTGGACAGGTAAAACACGATAACTTACCGCAGGTATATCTGCGCAAAACTTGCTGAAATATTTGCTTTCAACTGGCTGTTTTGTGTGCGCGCGTTTCTGGGTCGTTGTTGCGTCAACTCGAAACTGCAAAACAGCCACTTCGCCGCTAGAAGGGAACTGGAGCCGAAATGACTTGTGTCCCTCAATTTTTTCTGGGACGCGCAGGTCAGCTATTGGCCAGTATTTTCCCCTGTATATAGTAACAGTCCCACTAGAAGTCTTTGCGAAAGTCAACTCGGCCCAGTCTCCTTCTCATTTCCATAGTGGCGAATTAGCCATTTTGCGGTTGCGCGCCCACAAAACAGCCAATTGAAAGTAAATATTCAACCCGTTTACTGCAGACATACCTGCGGTAAGCAAGGTTCTGCGCCCTAAACATTTTAATTTAGAGCCCAAATACTTTAAGAACTGGTTGATTCTTTACACCTGTTTTGAATGGGCACGGCGATCATTCGATTCGATGTCATAACTTTTCCAAAAAGATGTTATATATTTCCTTTAATTCAATCATTTCTAACGAATTTCATTTAGGGTAATAAGCCAAACAAAGGAGAATGAAAGGAGATTAAAGGAAGAAGTTGGCAGGTGTGTGTTGTGTTTTTGTGTGTAGACTGTTCCAGGCATTCAGATAGGAGAGCGCGCGCAAACAATTAACAGCGAAAGAAAAAAACGAGGCGCTCCAGTCGCCCCTCGTTTTTCCTCCTCGTTTTCCCCGCGTAGGCCACGCTCTACTTTGTGTGTAATTTGGATCGAAACTAGCCTGCCTGCGAGCAAGCTCTCTGGCGACGGGACACGGTATAGAAAACTGAAATTTTGAGTAATTCTGCAGAATTACCTCAACGTGTGTCTTCCAGAGCCTTACATTCTGTGCATAGGTTAACTCTTTTTTTAATAAATACATAAATAAATAGTATCTTTATAGTTGGTGCACATAAATCCTTGACCCCCTCTTTCTGAATTTTCTTGATCTGCTCCACCAAACACAGACAGAGCTGTTAAGAAGAGGTTTGCTTATTAATGCACAGCTTTATTTTAGATATCAGTCAGAAATCACTGCATTAGAAGAAAAATTAAAGGAAACCGAAGAGAAATTTACAAGGTAACACCTGTTAGATGCCTGATAGATAAACGCCCTTCTTTTTCGCACGACCAGGACAACCATCCTCAAAAAAGAACTTTCCGAAAATATACCCTTATCCCTCGGTTCCTTAATATATCTTTTATAAGATCTTATGATCTATAGGATTCGAGAGCACATCTCTATACTCTTTCTTTTTCATTAGAACCTCCATTGAGCGTGGACCATTCTTATTTTCTAGGCAGTTTCAGCCTCGAACTTACGGATGTTCTTAATCGATTCTTAAATTTCAATAACGGAAATCTGATAACTTTTAAGCTATGCATTGAGTATAGACAAGATAAGACAATGATTATAGTTGTACAATGTAAATGTAAATATTGACTGTACCCAATAGGAATGTGTTTGAAAGAACAAAATTTTAAAGGCGCTCTGATTCCATGTAGGACATTATGTAATTCAGATTTTCTGGATTTAGGAAGGTAAAAGTAGTGAAAAATAAATGTTCTTCTCTGAGCCTCGAGTATGTTCTTAGCATGTTCTTAACAGTTTTTATTTTTTTTGGCAAATTATTTGACAAAGTATTTGTCCGTATTTGGTGTGTATCTGCCGGTTTTGCCTTTAAGAATGCGTAGAAGATAGGCATTGACATAAGTATGAATTAAATATCATGTGGTTTCTCTGCTTTAGGCAAATAAAATTATATGAAGATAAAGCTACTAAATCTAAAGAAGAGTTCGGAAGGTTAGTTGGACGTCTGTTAGTAACAAAATGTAGAGTTGAGGAGATGTTTCCTACTGACAGGGATCTGTCGTAGCCTGCGAGCAAGCTCACCATTTGGAATTGAAGGAGTCGCGAGAAGTAAGGCTAGAGCCGCAGGCGAAAGGAGTCGCGTGTACGAGGGGTGGGTAAAGAAAGGAGAGCTTGCAACGTTCGCGCGTGCGTTCTCTCGCGGTTCGCTTCGCTCGCCATAATTGAAAAGCTTGGTCGCAGGGTACGGTAGTCCGCGACCATTTTTTCTCCTATTAAAATAGGTCACTTTTCCTTGTGGACAATACGGGGATCCTCCGCCGGAAAGGGGTACAGTGGAAGCTCTCGTAAGCGACCAGCTCTAGTTACGACCACCTTTGTGAAACCCCGTTTGAATTGTGACTTAAGCTTTGTAATGAAAAGCTCTCATAAGTGACCGCGACCATTTTTGATTACCCAACTCGTGAGCGACCACTCAGAGTCTTAAGGCCCGTTTACACGTTGAAAGAGAAGGAACGGCTCGGTTAGAAACAGGTACCGGTTCTAGACGAAATCTCCTGTTTACACGTACAATTTCTGTAATGTACCCGACCGAAAAAGGCACGTTACTTGAGAGCCCCTTGGAACGGGTACTAGACTGTTTACACGTTTTCTTCGAGACCGGTAACGATAGAGCCCACGATAATTAAATAAAACTGCTTCGATTCGTTGTTCATATGCACTTACACATACAGTAGACTGTGCGTATCTCCGACAATCATGGATGCAGGTTTACGAGCACTTTTCTGGTTGTTCTAAAGAAGAGAACACGAAATTCACGTTTGACAGCGCGTGCGATTCTTCAAAGAAGTGCTTCTGAGAGAATGTACCGAATTAGGAGAAAAACAAGGCTTACGTTTCTCCTATTAACAGCCCTTGTATTGCACTTCACAGTCGAAAGGCCGCTTCGCCTCGTCATGGATATTGTGATGCGTTTTTCGGTTTTTTTTTTTTTTTTTTTTTTTCAGAAAAATCGTAACAGAGCGGTACCGAAAAAAGGGCGAGCGTTTACACGTTGAAAAGAAAGCAAAGATGTGGGTACGGAACCGTTTTTTATCGGTTCCGTTCCGAAAGGGGACCATAGCCGCCTATGGACCTTTTTAGGAACGGAACGGATAAAACTGGAACGGGTCAAGTACCGTTTACACGTCAAATTTTGTCGGAGCCGTTCGTCTTTTTATCCGAGCCGTTCCAAATTTTTCGGTCGTGTAAACGGGCCTTGAGGCCCGTTTACACGCTAAAAGAGAAGGAACGGCTCGGTTAGAAACAAGTACCGGTTCCAGACGAAATCTCCTGTTTGCACGTACAAATTCTGTAATGTGCCCGACCGAAAAAGGCACAGAATAAGGTTCAAAAGCTACAAAACAGAGCAGCCCTTGTTTTGACCTACTCAAGCTATGACGTAGATGCTGGTTACCTTTTCAAACTTCTAGGGTGGAAAAACCTAGCTTGCCAGCAACAAATCACAAGAGCTACGATGGTTTACAGGTCTCTGCACGGGTTGGCTCCAAACTATCTTAGTTCTAAATTTGAAAGACGAGAAGTCGCATATAACCTAAGGGACTCTGAAAATAAACTCAATGTTCCATTACCGCGCACAAACTATTACAAAAACAGCTTCAGCTATAGTGACGCCATTCTCTGGAACAGTCTTCCTAGTAACTTAAGGGAAGCAGAGTCCCTTGGGCAATTTTAAACGATTACTCAAAGAACTGTAAGGCACGGCATTCGTGGAAAGCAGCTTTTATTTTTTTATTATATTAGTATTAGGTATTTTTTTAAAGCTGACAAATTTTCTACCGTGGATAAATAAAGATTATCTATCTATCTATCTATCTAAAGGGGTCCATAGCCGCCTATAGACCTTTTTAGGAACGGAACGGATAAAACTGGAACGGGTCAAGCACCATTTACACGTCAAATTTTGTCGGAGCCGTTCGTCTTTTTATCCGAGCCGTTCCAAATTTTTCCGTCGTGTAAACGGGCCTAAAGACACTCCTTAAACATCGATTTCATCTGCTTTTTCTTTATGAATTATTAATGAATTTCTGAAGCTCTCGTAAGCGACCATCCTCTATTGTTTTAACACGAGGTCGCTTACGAGAGCTCATTCTCGTAAGCTCTAGTTACGACCATTTTTTGGAATTTCTGAGTTGGTCGCTCACGAGAGCTTCGACTGTACTACCGTTAAATTCCAAAAGTAACGACCCCCTGAAAGTAGCGATAAAATTTCACAGGAGTTAGAAAATGCCAAAAGTAGCGACCATCCGAAAATAACCACCCGCGACTTCATAAGTGATTTTCCTTCTTGTTAGAAATAACGGAAATTATAGTTACAACAAGCTCTTTACCAAACTGATCCGAGATTTATCTTTTAATGGTTATAATGATCTTTACCATTCCTTTATGTAACTCAAAAAAACGTTCTTTCTTTTTTTTTTTCAAAAAGTCTTCCTTTCGTCTGTGAATAGCCACACCGCAATCAAACAATTCTTTTGAATATTTATTCAAATAAAAGATGTGGGTGTTTTCACAATTGTGGCAATATCATTATCGTAACTTCGTACGGCCCATGTACGATACACGTTTTAGCGAAAGTAGCGACCCTCCGAAAAAAGCGATAGAAAAAAGCTGCTAAATCCGAAAGTAACGAGGATATTTACTTTTGGAACTTTACTGTAGGTTTGGAGATACATAAAACTGTAGCCTAAGGATTTCACGGGTTGCGTTATAGAAAGGGAAATGAGGGATTTTTCAAACGGGTCTTTCTTAGTATCTCGAACGTGACACACCTAACCGTTGATTTTTTTCAGTATTTTGAGAGGTAAGTTGAAGTTTCTCAAGTATTAGCTAAACATTTCTGTAGTCATATGAGGGGTGCCATTCCCACTGAAAGTATTTCTGGACCAACGGCTTTGTTTAACAAATATTCCTCGAGCCCGAATGGGCTATTGACTCAGAGCCCATGAGGGCAAAAGGAATAATTGTTTTAGTAAAATCCAACTAGTTGGTAAAAAATATCGAGACAAAACAACTTTGTCTATTTAAAAGGTAGACTTTAATCCTTTTTTGCCGCCAAAAAGCCGGCGCTTTTCGCTACTAGTGGGCTATAACATATCGCCTAGTAGTAGCTTAACCAATCAGAACGCAGCTTTGATAATGGACCACTAGTTGGATTTTACTAATAAGTGTAAGCATGGTGTAAGGGTTTGGACCTCAGTCACGGCGAATCTTCCCTGAGCAAAATTCTTTTGAGTTAGAACCCTATACAAGCAGGGGATAGAAAAAGGCCTTTTTCCGTTAACATGCCATCTTATTTCTCCCATGAAGGCGCCTGGTGCAAACTCAAAAGAAGCTGTCACAAACAGAAATAAATTTCGACAAGTAAGTAGAATACATGTCCGTACTGATATTGTCGATTTTTCTTGCATAACATGACGACTTTCTTTGCTTTTGAAACTAGATTCAGGAGCGAACAAGAAATGTTAATGAATGAGAAGAACAAGGAAATGGAAAGGTGGGAATCATTAGTAACTCTGTTGTCTATTTTTTGTTTTTGTTTGTTTTGTGACGCCACAGGCAGCCCATGCGCACTATGTGTGGGTTCGGGCTTCAGAGGTCATTTGGTCGGAGTATACTAGAATTATTAGGGTATTATCTGATGCCAAATAAATGCAAAAATCTTAAAGATATGAAGTCTTCTTGTTTGTCTGTTTGTACTAATAGCCTTTAAGATAACAAAGGTCGATATTTCTTGCATTATTACATGTGATTCGGGCCCTTACTGTTCGAGTCTTATCACATGTATTCGAATCTACAACGCTAAGAAAAAAAAAATCATGATCACGCGAAATATTGATTCAAAAAGCTCCTTTACCTTAAGTTCATAGCCACTCTGTGTCCCACAGCCGGTTTAAACGCCGTTTCGTCGACTTTCTTCCATCGAGTACTGAACACTATAGTAAAGGAGCTTTTTGAATCAATATTTCGCGTGATCATGATTTTTTTTTCTTAGCGTTGTAGATTCGAATACATGTGATAAGACTCGAACAGTAAGGGCCCGAATCACATGTAATAATGCAAGAAATATCGACCTTTGTTGTCTTAAAGGCTATTAGTACAAACAGACAAACAAGAAGACTTCATATCTTTAAGATTTTGCATTTATTTGGCATCAGATAATACCCTAATAATTCTAGTATACTCCGACCAAATTCGACCAAATGACCTCTAAAGCCCGAACCACACATAGTGCGCTTGGGCTGCCTGTGGTGACGCGTCATCAGTATGGAATTTCTGCGCTCGTTTCTCAGACGTCATTTCGCGGGGAAACCGTTGGTAGCATCGCCAAATGTCGTCTGTTTTCTCAGGCTAATTTGGAATCAAAGAAATCCTAATGTGATTATTCTGTTTTCTTTGTTTTTAATATTACTATACCATTGTAAATAAATTATGAATTCTTAGACTAATTTCAGCTCAGGTTTGACCCAAAAAGTGAAAATAACCTCGTCATATCCCCTTTACCCTCATTTATTTACCATTGTCACATTCTCTTTATTTTTTTCCCTCTCCCCCCCACCGCCAAAAAAAAAACCGAAATTTGCATAACCATGTGTCTTCGATTTCTCTTGGACGACTACCCAGGAGAAATTGGAAACAATAGTTATGTTTTTCTTTTGGGGGGGTAGGGGGAGGGGCGGGGAGATAAACAAGGTACATTATGGTCTATGTGAAAATGGGTAATAGACATCTTTACCCAGTCTCACTTTTGTTTTCACGTTTGCCTTATAAGGAAGTACAACTGGCTACGGCTGTTGTGATTGGCGAACGTAACTACTTTGGTTTACTATTAATATTCGCCATTTGCACATGTTCCATAATACCCTTTGTTTGCCCCACTAAACCTTTGCTTTGTATAACAATCGTCTCACGAGAAACCGAAGACAATATAAATTATGCAAACTTTTTGGCGGTGAGCAAGGTGTATTGTAGTCTGCTACACAGCCGTTTTTAGTGTCGTGACGCAACATTCCTCCCCACTAACGGCTGCTGAAAATCGAACCACATTCCTTTCCCTTTGTGTTCGTGGTCTAACGAACAAACCAATCATGTATAAGAAACTTGACAATACGTGAGCCGCAGGACGCTAGGAGCGAACACGCTTCTAAGTTTTCGACAAATCAATCAATCGTCGCTGAATTTTGATGTGTTCTGTGTCTGCAAGCAACAAAAAGGTTATTTGCAGAAATTTTTTTTTAAGCGGTTAACAAAATTCCAAGTGAAACAAAAGGGTTTGATAGGCCTACAAGACTCTTACCAGGATCGGTTGTTTTTTTTTTTTTAAACGTACTTATGTATGATGAATTTCATGTGCCGGATGTGCTCATTGTGTTGTTGTACAAGTGAGGACTGTGAATATTAAACTCTCAGGGGTACTGATTCAAACAAAAGCAATCTTTCAAATTATCGATAAGCGATTTCCCGAAACTATATCCGACAACTTTATAAGCACATCCACGTTGTGCATCATATTTGCTCGACTTGCTTGCTGTTGCTGCTTATCTCAAAAATTTTGAAAGGACTCGACTACGACAACACTACTCTAGTTGATTGCTTGTTTTCACGCGACGATTTTGATGGTTCTGTCATTCACACAAGGGGCAACGATAAAAGCAAAGCTGTGATTGGAGGAGTCACCATACCGCAAACATGGCGCGAACACCTTCCAGAAAATGGGAGCTGAATTCTAATTGGCTAATCGCGGGAAAGGAATGCGGTTCGATTTTCAGCAGCCGTTAGTGGGGAGGAACGTTGCGTGACGACACTAAAAACGGCTGTGTAGCAGACTAAGTGTATTATGGGAGATGTGCAAACAGCAAATTGTGACATTCGCTGACACTTGCAATTTTTGTTACAAGGCGTTAGAAAAAACATTGTTACAACGTTTCCGCAATAATTGCATTAAATTAAAATAGAACTTGACTTTATTCGTGCAACTTGTCACAGTGTCGCAACAAAATTGTGTGTAACTGCTGTTTCATTTTAGGAAGATATTTGCTGCAGAAGAGGAATTCAATGTTCTGAAGGCTGAATTATCCAGGTAAGGCTTACAAGGGCGGCTGGTTTCCAATTCTTAGCAGTGTAAGCAATTTGAGATTAATGAATTTTCATTAAATGTGGGTAAGGTTATAAGAGCTATTGCCTATAACTTTGATTGTCAGCCCTTGGTCACCTAGAGTAATTGTAATGCTCGTGTAAGGAAACGTGTTAACAAATTAAGGATTCTATATTTACTTGAGTTTTTCGTCTCCCTTCGTCAACCGACCCATTTTTGAAAAATAACAAAAAAACATAAGAATTTCCTTTCATTAAATGTCCACAACATCCTTTCTTCCGAGAAAACAAATTCAGTTTCATTCGAATACTTTTACGTCAAATAACCATGACTGTCTTATGCATTTACCGTTAGTTAAAAGTAGTTTAAACATCCAAAGAAATTTCGTAGTTTTTTTTAACAGCATGCATGATCTCGCGCTTAGCTATGACTTTTACTTTTCTTTTTTGCCCCACCAGCCGACACACTTACTTTATTAAGGGCGTGGCCATAGTAATTCTCACCTGAGATAAGATTTACCGTAGTGACAGAGTTTTTTAAAGGCGCTTCATGGCTTAGAGTGCTAAACGAACATGTTCTAACGGAAAAAATGTCCAAGCGCTTGCCTCTGTTATTGCCAACCATCAGTGGCTCACATATTCAAGAAAAATAAGTCTTCTGGTCAATCAGATTGTCAGGAGATATTCGAGAATAAGAACCAGAGAGTGATTATTGATAAAAGCAACTTTTTACTTGGAAAAATGAATAAAACATCACCTCTGAATAAGCACAAGTAAAAAACACATGTTACTTGTAAGGGGGCACTTTTTTTGGTTAGCAGAAACAGAGTAAATGTTGAGGAAAAAGCCTCTTTTTACAGAATTGCGAAAACTATTCTTTATACACGTTTGATGCTTTTTTTTTCTTTTTCAGCCAAGCCAACAATGACGACCAGTTAAATGAATACAAAGTGCAGATTAAAATGTGAGTAATGTCTGCAGTGTATTCATTTGTTGTGAAATGTATGTATTGCCCCCATGTAAGGGTTTCCGGAATCCAGGAAATTTTTACATGCGAAATCTGGAATCTTCATTGGAAATTGTTGCTTGTGGAATCCGGAATCCCACCAACAATTGGAATCCGGGATCCAAGTTCCACTTAAAAAGGTCTATAATCCAGCAACTGGAATCCAGAATCCTTAAGACTTTCTTGGATTCTCTTACATGGTGAAAAATGAGAACACCGTTCGCCTTTTCTTTCGTCATGGGGGAGAAGTCTTGAAGAAAGGATTTACATATTTGTTTTAATTTTTAAGGTGGCAGACTAAGTACGAAGAGCTTTGGCAAAAGATTGAGCCCTTTAAGGTCAGTTTAAAATTCTCCTATGTCACGCAGTTAGTTATCTTTTAGTCCCGTAAAAAAAATACTGTCGAATGTCCGGTAAGCCACCTCCCAAGGTGCCAAGATTTAGTGGTTGTTTACAAGAGGTCTTCCTGACAACGTGCTCAGAGATACCCATCCTCGGAGACCCAGGGGCAGTCGGTCGGGTCGGGAGAAAGGGCGCGAAGAAAGTTTTCAAGTACGGGCAAAAAAGCCCCTGGGTACCGACTCTCACCGAACTATTTCCAAAACTTCAAGCGGATGCCGGCTCCTGATTGGGCACAAAAAATGCTTTGTATTATTGTGCCCAATCGACGGCTGACAACCACGAAAATGTCGCATGGAAAAGGGATTCACATTTCTTCAGTTTCTATCGTGATTATTCCAACTCGCTTACTTTGTCAAATGCAGGCGAACTCTTCTGGAGCTGAATTTGTATCAACCATATCCAAGTTCATGAAGAAAATGAATTTTGTCATTGCTTGTTTACGTCCTTCACAAAACATGAAATTACACATTTTCACGGGTAGTCGTGCAGTCGTGCAGTTGACGGCAAAGAAATGTACAAAGAAGTGTGATGCACGAGCAAAGTTGTTGTTTTGCCTTGTCAAGCTATTGCTTATTTGACTTTCTCTACGCCGCCGCATCTTTAACTTCCTATTATTTACAACACATTGTGATGAGTCACAGAAAGAATATTCTCGGGGCAAATTGAATTGCTCCTGTTGATAGCATCCCAAACGTTTTTTCGACTCACCGGTACTTCCTTCGTTTCTGAGTTAGGACCGGTAGAAGATAAAAGTTTCCCGTGCTCGCAGAAGCTTGGTGAACGAACCGGGCAAGCGTGGCAAGACATTAGCAGTCGTGTACGAACTCACGAAAAGAACTCAGGAGAAACTGTTCGCCGATTGGGCACAATACAAAGCATTTTTTGTGCCCAATCAGGAGCCGGCATCCGCTTGAAGTTTTGGAAACAGTTCGGTGAGAGTCGGTACCCTGGGGCTTTTTTGCCCGTACTTGAAAACTTTCTTCGCGCCCTTTCTCCCGACCCGACCGACTGCCCCTGGGTCTCCGAGGATGAGAGACACCACGCGTTGTCCATTACAACGAGAGTTCGAACAATAAAATTGGAATGTCAGGACCAAATAATGTGTCCAGGTTTAAGTCCGTAGCATCTAGAGTCCATAATAGCGGGAGTGTATCTTAGTCGAACTTCTTTTATCTATTTTTGCTTGGGATTTGCCTAATGTCTATATTTTCGGAATGTCCATTACTTAGCTACATGAACGCAAGACGATAGTTGGCCGTACTCATGCGAAACGGGACTTGTAATGTGGTTTGTTGACAGTCAGTTTGTGCGTGTAATCGTCGATTTCAAGAGGGCGCCATGGTGAGCCAACTTTGAAGATCTGGGCCGGGTTGTTCGAAGCTGGCTTAAGATAACCTAGGGTTAGTGCGAAATTTGAATTCAGATATGAGAGCTTAAAAAACAAATCCAGTTTAATTCTCTTTGCCTACAATTTGATGATTGGATACTCTAAAAAGAATAGAGAAAATTATCTGAGAGAGTGCTTTTGATGAAACGAAAAAGAAGCCCGGGTTAAAATTTAACCCTAGGTTAGAGCTAACCGGCCTTCGAACAACTGGGCCCTGCAGCTCAGGGCCCAGTTGTTCGAAGGCCGATTAGCGCTTAACCCGGGGTTAAATTTAACCCTGGTTTCTTTTTCTTGTGTTTAAAAGCATTTTCTCGGATAATTTTCTCTCTTATTTTTAGAGCTTCCAATCATCAACTTGTGGACAAAAAGAATTAAAACTGAAATGCTTTTTAAGCTTTCAAATCTCAATTCAAATCTCGCACTAACCCTGGGTTAACTTAACCCAGCTTTGAACAACTCGGCCCAGGGCGATAGAAAATTCCATGTCTCGCGTTGCGGCCCCAAGCATTAAACGGCTCTGTAACTTATAATTTCTTAGCGACAACGCTGAAAAAGTGAACACTCCGTAAAATTCCATATTTACTTTCCCAAAATTAACACTTGTATGTCACGGTTTCAGGATCAACTGGATGAATACGAAGCTGAAAGGAACGCACTTCTTTCTCAAAATAGCCAAGCAAAGGATGAGGTAGGGCTTTGAAGCTTCACTCTATTGAAAGAGAACATACACATCCTCATGCGATTTACTTTTGTACAGAGCAAGAAAATGACAAAGACGACACTCAATGATTGTGGATCTTTTTGGATGCCCTTTTTTTTTTTTCAACGAAAGCACAGAGGTGCATTGATCGCGGCCTCCATCATCATTTTCTGACTCGCCCCAACTCTCCGTCAGTTTCAATCCGGGGGGACTCCCATATGAAAGGGGCGATGATGCTCTTCGTCTCGCTTAGGAGTGTAAATTTCGGATTTTGGTCACACTTCGGGTGTTCTGGGCAAAACGCCATTATATTTAGCCGTAAAGGTCACTTTTAGGGTTAAAACAACGTACAGGTAAAATTATTCGATGGTAATGTCTTTGCCTTCATTGAAAGTCTGAAAGTCGCTGTATTTGTTATTTGTCTGCGTTTTAAAATGGTATATTTTAGGCGTCAAAAAAAGGTTGGGCCACGCCCCAAGGGACTTCAACCTTCCAGATGGTTGGAGAACATTCATCGTACCATCGTTCGCATTGCAAAATACGCCAGCTTTACAGTCTAAAGGAGCTCGATCTTCTATCCTAGCTGCCTTGGAGGGGTTCAAATGGGGGTAGACTGCGAGAAGTCTCTCTTTTTCTTCAAATTTAGTGAGGAGAGAGTCTCGCGCGTTTGGCTCGACGGACTAAGAACAAAGAGGGACTGCTCGTAGTCTAAAATGGAAGAGGATCAGGTCATTAGCCTTCATCATCTGCTGTGCTTTTTTCATGACCGTAGGTTGCCAAATTAGGACAGCAATACGCCAAGTTATTGGGCCATCAAAACAAGAAACAGAAAATTCACCATGTTGTGAAGTTAAAGGAAGAAAATATTTCTCTAAAAAACGTAAGTATCCAGATGTCATTGTGGCGGGACATGGAAAGAAGTGCGGAAAAGTCACCCAGTGCATATTGTAATTACGTTCGAGGCCGAGAGTGTTCGGTATTCGGCAGATTCGTATCCAGTAGCTAACCATGAATTTTAGTTGACTAAGGACACCAGAAGTCACGCTCGAGTGGGACGCATCGCTGCTCGCTCCCGTTGGCTTGGCAATGACTATTTCTCCTTTTTCGAGAAAAGCGGGAGGAAGTTACTTAAAGGGACATGTTCGCAGAATGAACATGGTGGTACTCAGTAGGAGCCAAAAATCAAACGTCAGCCTTGTTCCCAGGGTCCTACCTCTCGCTCTGGAAAACGAGTATAAGAGGACCCTGGGAAAGAGGTTTTGTTCTTCGTCGTAACTTCGGCAGAGTTCGTCAAATGACTAGTGACCTTCAAACCGAAAGAAGACGTTGTAAAGATATAAATTAGGCTTATTAGTTTCAAGCATTTTGTTGGTTGTAAGAAAATAGAGAAAATTAGTATTAGCCAAGCAATCTTGATGACGAAAACCATTTCGCGGTCATGTTGGATCGTACAACCGCCATCTTGGTTGTGCATGTGACGAGTTAAATGAGGGGAGTGGGGTGAGGAAGGGGGAAGGGCTGCTATTCCAGAGTACATTTGATTGCTATATATGTATAGGAATAATATAAAGGAAACAGATCGAGAGAAATAATGGGATCGACGAAACGTTGACCAAGTGCCAAACAAGGGGTTAAAGCTATACTGCCGGAAGGAGAAAATAACCCGAGTATCTCCGAACTGTCTCAAAGTTTGTTTTATCCTCACAGGAGCTCGCGAAACTCCGAGACCAATGTGAGAAACAGAAGAGAACTATCAAAAAATTGGAGGAAAGAGTCGATCAGATGTCTGGAAAGAAGAGATTTAATCCTGAAGAGGCTTTCTCGCACGCCAAGAAAGAAAATTTGCCCCTGTCAGTAATTTCGAATGGTACGTACACTGCCACCAAATAAGCACTGTTTTAACCCTTGAAAACCCAAGAGTGACCAACATCTATTTTCTCCTAACAAAATCAATACATGAAGCCCTCCCCCCTCTCAAATAAACCCCCTCCCTCCAATAACCCCCCTCCCCACCCCTAATTATTCTTCTCAAATAAAATTAATTAATGATCAATCAATCAATCAACTTCATTTAAACACGGTAAATGGCTCAGCAAGCTGGTTTTCAGACATGCCGTGTGATAATTACAAGTTATAAAAATTAAGCACTAGTGATTAACTAAAAATAATTAGCACAAAAATTGACAATCTTATCTGTTCCTATCGACTCTCATAAACGTGACTGCCTATACAATCATGAAGAACAATATCAATACCTGAAGCCCTCCCCCCTCTCAAAAAAGCCCCCTCCCCGCCCCTTATTAGTCTTCACAAATAAATGATAGACTATTAATCACTCACGACCGTAAAACTTCGTGTGGACTGATCCGGGATGGTTCATTTACCAACTGGAAGTTCGGAGTTGATTCTGATCCTCGGCTGCATGACCTAAAACTTCTTGTACTTAAGCTTTTTCACTTTGTATTCTAGTTCTTTATGCAGAACTGATACCATCGTCATTTCTTAATTAAATAAGCTCCCGGGGGGCTTAATAGAAGATTTGCGGTGTGAGAATTATTAAAATCACTTCAGTGAAAATGCTTTGATCTTAAAACAAATTCTCTTCACTAGTTTTTCAAGGAAACTTATGGAGATCAGTGTGGAGAATTTTTATGTTGATATTGGGGCTTTAAGGGTTATTAAATAAACACAACCAGCTAGGGGAATACGACTGTTCTTTTTATTTTTTATTTTTTGTACAGGAAATGGATCGGTCATGTCGTAATCTTTCAGAAGAACGTTCCTGTCAAGTATCTAAGAACAAGCAACACCGTGACATCGTTTTCTCGGATTTTCGAAACGCGTAATAAGCGAGGTTCCTTGAAGGCGTTCCACTACGAAAACGTATGCGGAAAAGAGGCTACAAACCGCTTGCATCTTCTAGAACGGACCGTCTTACTTTTGAGAAGCTGGTACGGCGGCAATAAACCAATGAGGGTGTTGCAAGGCATTGACATAAAAATATCAATATGGGATCATTTTTGGATCAACTTGGGTTTCTAAAGGTTGGCTTAGGGGAGGGGTAGGTGGCCAGTTTCCTAGAGACCTAAATAGGCCATTTCCGAGTTCCCCCGGGCCTCTATCAAAACGAGGTTTGGTGCTCAACCTTTCTTGTGGAAATGAGTTTTATTTGCATGAGAATGAAAAATCATTCATATCAAAGGTTGAGCACCTAACCTCGTTTTGATACAGAGGTCCGGGGAAACTCTGAAATGGCCTATTGATCCCACATTTCTTCACATGTTCTAACGAGGCGTCAAGTCCCTTATTCGAAGCAAAAGAGCTGGTAGCACTTGTGGCTTCCTTTTAATGACCGGTGCTTTTGTGTTGCGTTTTATCCTTAAATGTCTAATTTTTTAGATGTAATTCTAAGACAGTTCGAGGTAGTATGTCCTCAGTTTTATTGAATGGATAAGTAACATCGTTTAAACCTTGGACATAGAGGGCCCTTGACAGGCTGTAAAATTGGAGGGAGAGTGCTCTGCGCGCGCCTGCGTCTTAGCCCACAGCACCTCCTAAAACACCCCACCCCACACACACACACCGCCTTCCCCCAGTCCACCCCCTTATTCCCAGTGTGTGCTACGCGTGCTTAGACGCCTTTACCACCTACTATAAAGTTAGCACTTTTACAGCATTGACTTCATACGCCGAAGTCCAAAGTGGAAATGCAATTCGTTTGGGTTTGTTGCTGGGGGTCATACCGAGAGACGGTGTAGGCATCAATGTACCATGCTTTCCTTAATGTTTTATTGACAATGCAAATAGTCTATTGAAATGATATTAGGTATATAACCACTATATTTTATCGCTTTCCATTTACGTTGTACAGTTATTTGTTAACCATTTCGATTTTGATTAGACGTTCAAAATAAAAGTTATGTTTTTAAAGCTGTATCTCACGGGAATTTGTCGATGATGATGATGGTACGTATTTTTGGTTATTTAAATTTCTCAAGTCTGTCTTTACCTTCCAGACCCCATGGCATGTTATGTTGATTCACTCTTATTTCGTGACAATATTCAATGTGTAGAGGGAGTCATTGTGTAACTAACAAAGGTGCCAGGCCTCCCTCGCAGACGTTTTTTTGGCTCATCAAGGAATGCTCCCTGAAGCCCTAAAAATGTGTGCGTTGCATGCTTTTAAAGGCAACTTGGCAATCGATCATTTTCATTACCGAAATCATCTCGCCATCACCCGCCATATTGAATTCAAGGACTCTTGGAACCGAATTAGCTAGTCACGTGAGCGAAACCCTGAACAGTGATAGGCTAATAGTTTATTTGGTTTGGGTTATCCAATCAGGGTTAGCAGGGCCCGCGGAGGAGTGAATCCCGGGGTACCACAGTTTGTGTGGAAGAGAGTTGTATGACGACACAAAGAACGGCTGTGAAGCAGACTTAGGGGGTGTTTACATGACACCCGGGCGACTTTCGCGCCTCGATGAGTTCACTCCGGTTCCCTCTCATGGCTCTACATTTGTTTACATGATACCACCACAAAAAGTCATGCCGGTGCGACTCGCCCCGGCGTGAGTTCACTCCGGTTGTCGCACCGGGGCGAGAATTTCACTCCAGTACGAAATCTCGCAACAGTATCAGGCCAGTTTCAAACGTCGTGCTACTGCCGTGCCAAACTCAATTGATCGAATTAAATTCGACTTTAGCACGGCAGTAGCGCGACGTTTGAAACCAAGTCGTGCTACACGGCAGTAGCTCGACTTGGTTTCAAACGTCGTGCTACCGCCGTGCCGAACTCAATTCATAAATTACAAATGCATTAGAATACATTTTAAAGTTTCCTGAAGCGTTTCTGTATTATTGTGTTTTGTTTTCGGCAACAGCCGTTCTATTCACGCTTGGAAATGTTTGCTTCAATTCGGGCCAACTTTTTTCGGGACCGTGCGAAGACTGGTTCCTAACAAAGACAAATTGAAGATGGCGACGTGAAGCCAGACGAACTACGGCTGATTATAACGGCATTGAAGAGCCGTGAAAACATTAGGAATTGCAATTTCAAACCAATAAATGAAATGAACACAAGTTAAACTATTCATACAGTAATATTTCAGCTCAGGAGACATCATGTCATTTAGAGCAGCAGCTCTGTTATGTATATCGATTGTCGTCCTAATTATCGATCTCTTTAGTAACAACTAAGTTTCAAAATGCCTTCTTTAAGAACTTCGCTTCGATAAGTTTAACTTACCTTCATTAAGAAATTTGAAGGGACACCTTTCTTGTTTGGTGGGGGTGTTTTAATGTCAAAGAAGAGACCTCAAATACACTTGAACGTGGCTGAACTGGTGTTGTTTGACGATGGCATGATGTATTATTGTAACTTCCCACTTTTCAACGAACAAAATCCCTCGCTGTTTATTATTATCTGCCACGAAGGTTAGCATTTTGTCTTGACAATTCACGAAGTAGAAATCGCTTTACTGAGAATAGGACAACCTCGGAGCGGAGGAGTGATTTTCTTGCTTCTCGCAAGTCATCCAAAACCTGTTAGTTCATCCATTAACAAGCGTGATGTGAACCTGATTGACCTAAAAATGGTATTTTTTGTAAGAAAAATTCACGTGCGTAAGCTCCAAACTTAAGCAACTAAAGCATCAAAACAAAGGATAAATACCTTCTTCATGTTTTCCTCGTTTCCGTTTTTGAGATATGGGCACCAAACAGCAGATATAAAACCTTTTCCAAAGCTTACTTCAGCCAGACTTTTCTCTCAAGAACCTCGCAAGAAACTCTCTCTTCGCCGACATAAAGCTAGTCTCAAAATATTCCAAGACAAGGCATGCAAGATACCGATAAAAAGCTCTTTCTTCGTAGCTTTTATCGCGCTCGTCAAAACATTGTTTATTAGTACCAGTTCTCTCTCACATGGCGATAAAGCCTGACCGATTTTCGCTCTTGGCGGGCTGCCGATATGGCCGCGCAGAATTTCAAAGAAGAGGACTGGGGAAACGGGGACACGAAACTTGGCCAAAATTGGCACAAAAATTTCCAAGCGTGATTCGACTGAATTAAATTCGACGTCTAAAACCAAGTCGTGCTACAGTCGAGCCAGCTCAGCACGGCAGTAGCACGACGTTTGAAACAGGCCTCATGTAAACACGAAACGACCACCCGTTTCGGTGTGAAATCGGTCTGCCGGTAGACTGGAACGGATAGCGCATACGTAATGTTCGCGATTTTGAATCATAAGTGCATTTTATCAACATGAAGTGTACCTTCAAATAACGAGATGTGAAATAACCCAGTCATCATGTAAACGCGATACGAAATCAAAAAGTCATGTCGGTATGAAACTCGCGCCGGTGCGAGTTTTCCCATGTAAACACCCCCTTAGAGGTAGCCTGAATTTCATAGGTTTACTTCGAGTCGTTTTTGCTCCCTGACTCGGCGTAATTGTCTGAAATTCAGGCTAACTAAGAGGCACTTGAATTGAATCGGCAAGCTGGGAAGCCGAAAATAGCGGCCGGAATTTCAAGTTGTGTCTCGAAAAGGAGTAACCACACTTCGTTCAGCTTTTCGGCGATAATATCAATTCGTTTTTTACTAGAAGAAATCTGTTAATCGTAGAATTCTCATATTAGTTAGAATTATTTGAACCGGCATAAAGAAATCCTCGGACCATCTCCCCCATTCCACTCCCAGCGGCTTCCGCACTTCCGCACTACGAGTTTCTGTTCTTAGTGAAATAGGAAATATCGGAGATTCCAACAGTAATCGCACCTTAAAGGAGCTGTGTCACGAAATTCAGCAAAATTACAAAATTACAAAATGCCCGTTAAATTAAGAGAAACATGAAAATAACCGCTCAAAACTTTAAAGGAAGGTTAAAATAATACAACAGAAACAACAGATGCCATGGATGGGCAAAACTGAAGAAGATTGAAACGGATTGAAATTAGGATTTTTGAAAGCTGTTCAGCCTAACAGTTTTTCAAAGTTGATCCCTGCTGCTTGCAACTTCAAAAATAATGCTCAGGAGACGTATTTGTTTGCCTCGGATCTCTGATTTTGTCATGTACATGCAATTTTTTTACTTACTTTAAATTCCGTAGCGATTGAGGGCGAGTAATTGGAAATTTAAACAAAATGAACTGGACTGCCGTGACACAGCCCCTTTAAGAAATGCTATCCTCAGTTTTTCAGTAGTAAAAGCAGCATTTCAAACGCAGTGGGTCTTTCGTCAGTTTTTGCCAGGATATATATATGGGCATGAACTGATGGGCTACTGACGTGGGTAGATTTCAGGAAAACGCGCACGCGGCCGCCGTTTTTCTCGCTTTCCCCGAAAAAAGACGCCTGATCGAAGGTTACATCCGGGTTACCTGGGCCCTAAGGTAAGGCCCCGTTCAGACGCCGAACTTTTCATGAGCCGATCTTAATTCGAATTAAGGCCGACTCAGACTGCCTGAATTGATTCAGACGCCGATCTTGATTCCAGCCGAACTAAATACAAAAGGAGAAAAACGCTCGTTTTAGTCAAACTGCTTGCAAAATTGTATTGTATTGTAACAGTTTTAGCCAAACTGAAGAGGTTTGAATAAACGATACTTGTCTTAAGGCTAAAATAGAGGCTAGTGCGTGAAAGACTATTCGTAAAACTCAGTACGATAGCTATGAGGATTGCTTGCAAAATACGTTATTATAATTTATGCATCTAGGCACATAAAAAGTGCGGCGTCTGAATCAAAGCCTTTCCAAAGTCGTTCCAAATTCCCGGCCGGGCTAGGCGGCAAGAACGGCTGAGCCTATTCCAAATTGAAATAGGAGTTCCAAATTGATTCAGAAGCCGAACTTTTCATGTAGTTCTTTTTTTTAATTAAATTAAAATTCAGTCGGTTTCGGCTCACTGAAAACTGAGTTCTGCGTCTGAACCGGGCCCGAGTACTTTAAGGACATTTTTCGCTAAGCCTAAGGCCTTTACGGGGCCGTGGGATTTTCATTTTCGCAATATAAAAATTCACTGCTTTAAAAGTTTTTGCTCTGAAATTTAGAATCGATATTGTAGCAGGTGACCAAGGTCCTGCTTTCGGCCTTGTTTTTGTCTTTGCTTTTTGTGTGTGTGGGTGTGTGTGTGTGTGTGTGTGTGTGTGTGAACACAGACAGTCCAAACTCTGTGGGAATTTGGTGGATTTTTAATTTATAAGAGAATGTATGAAAATAAACAAAATCCGTCTTAAATTCCAATTTTTGACAAAAATAGAAATAAAAATAACTTACCTTATGTTTGTGTTTTGTTATTTACTGTCTCTTCGCCTCTAGAGCCATTTGGAGAAAGCCATTTATCGACGTTTAAGATTTTGAGCTTGTACTATTAACTGTAAGAAAAATACAACTCAAAATCTTAAAGGTCGATAAAACGGCTTCCAAATGGCTCTAGAGGCGAAGAGCAAGTAAATAACAAAACACAAACACAAGGCAAGTCATTTTTATTTCTATTTTTGTCCAAAATTGGAATTTAAGACGAATTTTGTTTATTTCATACACTTATATAAATTAAAATCCAACGAACTCCCACAGAGTTTGGGCCGCCTGTTACATAGTACTTTCAGCTGTTGGCACGTACCATGGCACAAGTTCAAGCGGTTTCTTATGTAAGGTAAAGGCACGAGTCTACTGCACGTGAATGACCTGTTACGTTATATAACTTAAGCGCTGCACGTGCCGAGCAGATCAGCAGCCAATCAAAATGCAATGTTTCGTAGCATTTTCATATTTTGCTTCGAAACAAATCGTATTGTACTAGGATTTTGTTCAGTCGAAGGGGATAACGCAGCAATCATGTCGAGACGTACTAGTCCCTCTGTTCCCAACCAAAGTAAGTAAAATTTATCGGTTGATTTCATTTCTGTCTCTCTCTTAGTGCGTAAGCTTAATGAAAATTTGGTCAAGTTACGATAACATTCGCGCGAAAGTAAGAAAACTCTCAGCTAGCTGATGTGCAATCTATGACCTACTAAGCGTAGTAATATTAAACTTTTTGGGATGTTTCTAAATTTTTTAATTAAAGTGTGGATGAAATCAAAGAAAAACACAACCTGAATTTTGGTGTATTCACTGTCTACATTTTCAGGCGACAGCGAATCGAGTGATTCTGGCCTTGATACTATGTCTTCCTCTACGGGAAACAGTTTTCCATCCGATTATATGGATCTGGACGAATTCTTGTCCGCTGCAAACAACCAGAACGCCCAAGAGAGTCAAGAGGTCCCAAAATCCTGCGAACTGGCCAAAAATCATCCGGCAAACGGAGCTGTGAGGCCGATTGCGACCATGACCTCTAAGGAGGCAGCTGGTACGCAGGCCTCACCGTCGAAAACATCAACAGAAGTCAGTACTGTTCTCAACTCAATAATTTTGTCTAAGGTCTCTTCTATGCCTTTGAACGTAAATCCACCCGCTATTCAGCCTTTTGAAAGCACTTCGCAGTCAACGGCCACAAACGCTATTATCCAGTGGTGCAAGTCTGTGGGAATCACACGGCAGGAGCATGGAGAGGCAATGGGCCCCGAACCGGGAAAGACCCCAGCGCGAAGGCGTAGAAATTCTAGATACGTGTACAATCCCCTACCTATTGCGAAAAAGGCAGATAGAAAGTTTGTCACGCAATCTTCCAAAGATGAAAAATACTGGGAGCGCAGGATTAAAAACAATGTAGCTGCAAAACGTTCCAGGGACATGAGGAGACAGAAAGAGATTGAGCTCAGTGACAAATTCAAAAACCTCGAAGAAGAGAATACGCTTTTAAAGGAGGAAGTTCAGAGACTTCGAATCAAAGCAGCTGAGCTGGAACAAAGACTCACGCAGATCGCTCAGTTTCAATCAGATATGTGATCAGGAAGTGGATATGGATCTGAGTGCTCTTTTTAATCAATGCAGCTCCCACCCTCTCCAAGCCTACATCCCACATCCCTGTAATCAACTCTTCCTTCCCAGTGCAGTCACAAGCACAGTGAGATTAAGTGTGCACTGACGCACCCCGCAAGTTAATGATAACACTGTTTTTCGTGCTTGTGTTTGCATTGGCCTGGTACAAACTTATGCACATATTCAAATCAATGCATCTACTGACGAAAGAAGTTCGAGATTCTCGTTCATAATTCAGAATATATAGAGATTGCGCCTTGTTTGAACCAGCTTGACCTTATGGTACATGGTTACTACTCTTGTGAAAGTGTAAAAATTCCATCTAGATGACAACTAGGTAACGGTACTTTAAATGCACTGTAGAACCCCAGTAACTCAAACTCTGAAGGGAAATAAAAAAACAGTTTAAGTTAGCGGGGAATTCGAGTTATCAGGGTAAATTTCAGTAAAATTTTGATCAAGGGGAAGGAAATTTACTTTGAGCTAGTGGGGAATTATTTGTGTTATCCTACTTTAAAGCAAAAACTGCATTCAAGTGAACAGGAAAGGCCCCAGGGAAGATTCCCGTATGTAACACGAGTAATTCACATTGTCTCACTAAGGGATAAAAAAACTTTTCTCACTATTGTGGTGTTTTTTAAGAGGTAAATACATCATTTTACCTCTGTAGGTATTGCCTATGAAAGTGTGTAAAGAAATATCCATGTAACAGTAAATCATGGCCTCCAAAGGCCATGGTAATATCTGGTCATAATAACCAGTGTCAGATTAAAGGAAAAACATTATTATATAGGATTTGTAAACATAATAGCAGTCATACAAACAGGGTAGTGAACACTGGAGTGCCTCTTTAGTGTAGGCTTCTATATATGTACTTGTTAATATCTTTTCTCTGAGTGTGAATAGTTCAGTACCCTGTAATTTTGTTTATATTAAAGTTAAAACTCTTTTAATCAGGAGTTATTCTTTACAACCATAAAGCAATCTGAGTTTCCTTATGTAAAAGACCTGCCGACTTTCACAATTCTGCCACGAGTCTCACGTTTTTTAACTTTTCTCATGGCCTTATGACAAGACTTGCACTGTTCACAGCTTTTTGCATAATTTCTGAAATGTAATGTCACCTTTTAATAGTTGTTGAATGAAAATGGAAATTTAATGGGGAATGTTGGTGCCTCTTTAAGCCTTTATGGAACTTTCTCTGACATTTTTGACCGTGAAAAGTTCGCTCATTTGGCAGAATTGACCGCTTGTGTTAAGTTTCATACTAGTGATGACCTCTCAGTAGAATCATCAAAGAAAGCAGCATCTTGTTATCTGTTTATAAACAGAGACCAACTCACTACTTTTCGTAGGATCTCAAATTTTTTCCACGAGTCTTCAGATTTTCCGAGTGCCCAGTACATCCAGGGCTGGGGATTTCCCCTGGCTATCATGAGCGTGACCTCTGACTATATTCATAGGAAACAAAAGGTTAATGAGACCAAAAGAACCCCTTGGCTTTTCATTTCCCCACCTACTGATTGCAAGCATCTGGCAAGTTACGGTTGTACCATTGGTGAGGAAGTCTCCATCTTTGTTTTGATAGCAGGTTTTTTTGTTTGACCATTAGAACATTTTGAATAATTAATAAAAGATGGTATCAAATATACCTAGGGTATTTACCATTGGTACAAGGGCTCCTCATTGTATTGTGGAAAAGGAGTCATTTGAATATTACTTCAACAGCATAGAGTTCACTTTTGTAGGTAGGTTAAGGAAGTTGTCATACCAACCAACCTGAGTATTGGGGTGCTTACCATTTGACACAAAAATCTGGTTGGGGTGTCAAAAGCATATTGGTAAGCACTTTACCAGGTTTTCACAAAATTTCCACATCCATATTAGGTCTGTTTCCAAAAACGGGACAAATTTGCGTGGTGCCAGTCTGGAAGCGAGAAGGAACAGAGAAAAGCAACATTCCATTTTGTTTGTACCAACCGAAATGAACAACATGCTGCATTATTTCTGTATGTCATTCAAATAACTGGAAAGACAATGTATGGTGTGTTGTTCTGGCTTTTGCATGGCTTCATCTTGGATTTCTGGTAGAAGGGAGCTTTTCTCCCAATCCCTTTCAATGAAACTCACATGAGGAGACTACTCATTGGCCTAATACCTTTGGTTGGAAAAAGGTACCCATGAGGATTACATTTTTACAGAGAATAGTGTTAAGTTTATTTCATGTTGCTTCTTAATCATCAAAATTACAATGTTTCAGTTACAACATCTAAGTCTTGGGCATCTTGAGATCACTCTTTAATTAATATTCATCAAAACAACTACAACATAGAAACTAACTGGCGTGTTTGCTGCAAACCCTCAGACAAGGTAGAGAAATGTTTGTCGGTAAGAAACTTAATTCAACCCACAAGAGCCAAGATAACAATCACTGCCACATTGTGATCAATGCAGTGCACCACTCACAAAGAAAATTCTTCCTAGGGATATGCAATGGTGGACAGTGGTTAACAGGTTTGAACCAACTGTGCAAAAATCCTCAAGATTATTGTCAAAAATAATGCAAGGAGATTAAACATGTAGGAAAGGACAAAATTGTTTCAGGGTGCAAAGAAAGTCAGTTTTACAGCCTGCCATTCGGGCAAGCTGTAGCTAGCATGTACTCGCCCACAAGTCATTATAACTAACCCCAAAACCCTTTTTGATTAGCAGGATGGATTACAGTCCTTCTGTAATTTGATTTTCCCCAAAAAACAGCACTTGCCTGTCAGGCAAGGTAAGAACAAAAATAACTAGCCCGGTAGCAAAATCCACTAGCCCCGGGCTATCTTTGCACACTGTTTTGCTTAATAAAAATGAACAAAAAACCTTGTGGACAAGTCTTGCTGCAAGACTAAAATTAATTTACTTTGACTGAATGAAATAATTTGTCAAAGCTACTAGCAATGTTTGCCTTTTAGCTACGGCAGGTTTACAGTCTCCCTTTTAAGAAAATTTATCCTAAACTGCAAACAGTTTGGCATAATAATATTATGATTATAATTATTATGTCGCCCTTTAAGAGCCCTTAAGCTGAAAGAAATTATTGCTTTGCCATGTTCTCTGTTCTCAGTCAATGGCATTATTCATACTTGGTGCCCAGGTGCTCAGTGGACTCAAATCTTTGAAAACACACCCTAAATTTTCCTGTACATGACAAAATTTGGGCTTAGTGCTGATGGCCTGGAAGAAGATCAAGGCCTTGCACTTGTCCATTGTCATGGGCACCAAGTCCTTGTGTGCACACACTTACAAGTTAGCTCTGACGTAATGCAATGATTTGTATACCCATAACAAAGTAGGAAGCAGGACATGACTGTTACAACTACTCTTGTAAAAAATGGCATCTAACAGGATGAAATTGAGCAAAATAATACATTTTTTAACACAATAACACCAAATAAAATTCTACCAATAATTATTATTAGAATCCTGGTGAATGGATACAAAATAATACTGAGAGTCTTTTGTTAATTTTCCCAAGGGTAGATATTTGGTACTTCATATAGTATGAAGTGAGCCTACATTTTCAAAATATGATTTCCACATTTTTGGATAGGTCAAAATAACTTAAGGACAAGAAACACTTTGTAAGCCATGTTATAATTAATCTTTGGGTACTTAAGGTAGCAGTATTTCCATGTGGCACAAAACAGAGTTCCTCACATTTACCTTTCTTAACTCAATGAAAAATAATGCAAAGTTGTTATAGTGACAACAATGCACTCAAGCAAACCTACCGTAAAATTCCAAAAATAAGCCCCTTCATGTACAAGCCCCTCCAAATATAAGCCCCCCAAACTCATAACCCAAAACACCCTCCGTTAAATCGCCCCTCCAAATATAAACCCCTCGGGGGCTTGTACTTGGAAATTGCCCTCAAATACAAAGTAAAACAAAGGAAAAATGGTAAATTTACTTCCAACTACAAGGCTAGCCCAGTCAATTTCAAAACGCAAATTTCCCTCCATAGATTATAAGCCTCCCACTCAGACGTTCTTAGGGGTTCGTCGCGTGTTCCTACGCGTGACGAACCCCTAGGAACGTCTGCGTGGGAGGCTATCCCTAGATAAGCCCCTCCAAAAATAAGCCCCTAAAAAGGGCTTTGAAAAATAATTATAAGCCCTAGGGCTTATTTTAGGAATTTTACAGTAACTATTCCTGAATTAGGTTTTCAAATAATAATTGTCTCATGGAACATAGTCCAAAGATAAACGCAAAAAACAGCACAAGCATAGTAAAGACACTGGATGAAATAACCAACCTTGTCAAGACAAAACAAAAGATAAAATCAAGTGGAAACTATCAGTCAATCAAGCTGAAAATAAATGCTAGTGAGCATGGTCTTGTAAGAACAGTTCACTCACTCTATATAAACCTACAGAACAATAATCATGGCTCTTTAACTCTTGCATTAACAGAGAAGATAATATAAAACCTATCACTAAACAGGTGAACTATCAACTAACATGGCCATCTGAAACAAATGTAAAACATAATATAACAATCTCTGGCAACATGCTTTTCTAAGAATGATACAGTGCTGCCACTGAAGCAAATTTTCCGGTAAATTAACCACTTTTTTTTCTGTTGTTAAAAATGTCCACAAAATATTTTAAATTATAGAGCAAATATGTTTTCCACCATGACAAATCTTATCTCAAATATACAATCTGCAGAAGACAAAGTCTCCATTCTTCTTGTTACAAATAAAAAAATTACAAATCTTCGTAAGTATCAAATTTCTCATACATAAACAAACGTTAAATTTATACTCCCTTTAGAAGGGTTCAATGAACTGGACACTTGACACACACACTGTGTCAGAAATTGACCATGTTCCTTAATGCAGAGTTTTACTCTAAACACAAACTGTTCAAATACAAGCCATATGAGCTGCACAAAACTACTTTTCAACAACATCTATGAGCAAAACCTCTTCCGGCAAGGGGAACTCCAGCTTCAATCTCCAGTAGAGTAGGATACATATACAACTTGCAGACTACATTGTTTTAAGTTGGCCACATCATCACTGGGCAAAAGAACCCAGAATCACCTTTGTCAGCTGGTTTCTAATACTATGCTGCAAATTCCTTTCTCAGCATCATAGTTCAAAAATATCAGGAAGGTATCCTCATCATCAAAGCCCTTTACAGCTTGGTCATCGATTTCTGAAGATGTCCTGCAAGACAATAAACAAAGAGAACAGCGCTTAAGATGGTGATCCAAAAAAGTAGGTTTCCACTGTCAAAACAAGTCAGGAATACATTAATGACCTTAATGAATTTATTCAGTTACAAATTTCAGAAGTGGTGAATATATGGTTGCATCACAATGGTGTTCAAAAATTCATATCTGCAGAATTAACTTTCAACTCTGATTTTGCTCATCTCAGGGTTCTGGAGTATTTAACAAAAGCTTAAAAATCAAACAATTGTGTTCATTCAATTCCACCTGCACTCAAAACCTCTACATGGACTGAAGATAGTATCAATTTTATTATCCAACATCTACTTTATCTTCAAAAGCAAGGCTGTGCTCTACGGAAAATTGAAGGGAGCCCAGTGCTCTGAAACTGTAAAACCTAGGGTTCCCAGCATATGATTTGTATGAAAAATCTGGGACTTCCTAGTCGTCCCGAGGGCAAAAGTTAGGCTCAGGGGGCCACCGGGCTCTGCTAGAACACAGCCCTGAAAAGGTCTCAAAAATTGCAAAAAATATCAAAATAAGGTCAAAATTAACTTGAAGAATGAAAGCCTAGAGGTATATTTATCTTATCTGATTTCATTATGAAAAACAACCATATATATATACCATCAAAGTTTGCTGTATACAAGTACAGGGACAAGTAACAAAACAGCACACTAGCCAGAAAAGTATGAAGCAGGAATTTTTTGTTAATAATAAATTATCACTAATCAAACCAAAATATTATTTTTATGTTTGCCACAAGACCCCTGCACATGTATAACATACAGACACTGGAACCTCTATTTAATAACAAAGTTTTGGTACAACAAAAGATGTTCTTCCCCCCAGTAAAAGCAAACATGTAAGAAACAGAACCTCGATTTAACAAAATCTCACTTTATCAAGCACATTTTGCAGGTCCCTTGGCCTTTTTGTTACATCGAGGTTCCACTGTAGACTTGGGAAGATGCGATGAACTGTCAGAATGCCCCCACAGTAACAAATTATACACCACACACAAACACTACCATTTCACACACCTCCACAAGATGTCCTTGCAATAGCAAATGAAATAGAAGCAAAGCCATTAGCACAACTTCTTCGCAACATTTTTCCTTTTCATGTTAGTAATTTATTGACTTATTTTTTTGCCATCTTTCAAGTCCAAAAATGTTGAAGTAATACAAGAAACTGACATTTCACAGTCATTGCAACAACATCTGATACAGAATTTAAGAAAAACAACAGCTACACACTAACACCAAGGTAAAAGCAAGGAGAAAACACTGCATTTGTTTGAGCAATAGACAACCAAGCCGACAGAGCAAGGCTTCAAGTTTGTACCCCACTCCAACAAAACCAAAATTTGTATATATTTCAATTGCAAAACATGCGACCTAACAAGAAACTCAATGAATGTGGTTCTGGCATGGTTGCGTTTACTCAAATTAACCCTGCCCAAGCATGCTTAAAAACAAAATAACAAAAAAAATCATATTTTAACAAAAAAATGATTTCATTATCTCCAGCTGAAACATGATGTTGGTTTATTTTCTAATTCTAAAATTGTTATGCTACCCTGCAACTGCGTAGGTGTGCTAAAGTCCATCTTGACATCTGTGAGGCCCTACCAATGGTCCCACATCAGCTGCTGCAAAATTCAAACAATAAACCAACGTACAACACCTACTTATGTGAGTCATTTTCAATAAGTACCTCAAGGAATTTCAATTTTTTTCTTTCCGTTTCACTAAACAAGCTTCCCTTCATCCAACAGGATCTTTACTTTAGAAGAAAACATTCATGCCTAAATATCAGCCTTCTTTTATTAACTTATTTTTAATGAAGGCATGCCAACAGTAAAACAATTTTTACGTTTTATCAAACAAATAAGACAAAAGTTTCTTCAAATTTTGTTGCAAGAGAATGTTTGAATAATCACAGAACTCCACATGTTTCTCAGAAACAAGTAAACAGCTGAACCAAACAGCCCAGTCCCACAAGATTTTTATGTTCTGAATTGTTGAAGACAAAATAACCAAAAAGATATTATATAACAAAACATTTCAAAATACACAAACCAACTCTAACAAATGGGTACTGTACCAATCTGGGCAGCAATAATCACGAACACTGAATATTAGCTACAAATCAAAACAACATCAACATTATAAACTAAGATAAAATAAAAAAAAAAAGTGTAATTTATTATTAATTGTACAGGTAACTTATCATCCAAATTTCACAGGACCCTCAAACTTGTCTACAGTTTTCAAATCTATCTCGCAGTCTCTTTTCCTCAGAGACAAAAGCACTGTATCCTGTCACAGGGTCATATGATCTTGCCATTATACCCATTATTGTTACAATGGCCTAAAAATAAATTACCTCTACCCTTAAAAATAGTTACATACTATTAAATAACCCATAACAAGCTCTAAGCAAGAAAAATAACAAAAGCCCACATTCAGTATATCAAAAATCCAATCTGAATTAAAGGTCTGGGTAATAATATTTTACTATTACTAGAATTGTTTCCAGTCTAAAGGTCGTCTTAAAACCTTACTTAAAACTTGCTTAAAGGTCTTGGAATGCAGAGAAAAAAAGGAGCAGCCCTCAAATATTTATAATAATGTAATAATTAACACCAGGGAGTTCTGACATAAAAATGTGGGCTTCTGTGATCTTTCTATCTCTGCAGCCACTCCTTATTAGCATAAACTAAAACAGAGAACATTTGCAACTCCCCAGCTCATACTCATACTACTCTTACTCATGACATAGAAACAAAGTTACAAATCCAGTGAATTAAATGGAAGTTATCGAGTCGCCTCCCCAATTCAACAATAATAATATTGTGAGATAGAACACCAGAATTATTCTGGTTTTCTAGCTCACAATAATAGCTTTTGCTATCAAGACAAGGTGGCTGAAGCATTTACAGAAGAGACTGAGTCCTTTCTCCCAATTTGCAGCACTTTGGAAAAATCCTGCACAAAATACTATGAAGTTTTCGAATCAAAGAGAGCAACAGTGTTATGGGCCTATGTCATGAATAAGGTTTCCAACACACACAAGAATTAAGGTGAAACAACACAAGCTTCAAGTATTCCAACACAGCAGTCAACAACACAACAATGACATAGCACAATAATGCTCTTGAAGAAGGAAAAAAATAACAAAAATAATGGTACAATGTCAAGAGCAGGAAGTTTCAGTAGAAGCAAACCGGACAAAACTACTTTTGCATTTGCTTACTACATAACAAGGATCAGTATTGTCAATGGTATCTTGTTTGAAAACAAAAGTGAAACTCAAAAATAAGCTGTGCGGAAACAAATGAACAAAACCCAGTCTAGTGATACATACTTAATGCTGTCTTCATTGGCAAGGAAATGGCTCAACCAAATAACAGAATCAATTTGAAAATTAAGGAGTTTACAACCAGGTTGAATCTTGTGGTCCCTACAACAGATCTACACAACTGAATCTCTAATACATTAAAAAAAAAAACAGTGGAGCCTTCGGAATATTCAATAGGGGCACAACTGTGGAGAGTATTGAACAGACAGCACTCCTGAACACCTTGCAAGTCTAGTTTGTGATTCTTTTCTTGGTACTGTGTTTGTGAGAAAGAAAAGACCAAAAAATTGCCTAAAAGTTCTTGTAGAAATGTTTTTGTTTTAATTCCTTAAAAAACCCAACCTTTTAGCCAAAGACCTAAAGAACAACAACTTTAGTATCAATTTGATCTTAAATGTCATGGTTTGTAATATTTTTGCTGGTGGTAATGTTTCACTGACCCTTGTTTAATTAACTCAACAAATCATGCAAAGTTCCATTGTGATCTCTTAAAAATAAAAGCTTTACTTTCATGGTTAATGGTGCATTTGGATATATCACAGCATCCAACTTGCTCACAAGCTGCTTTTGTACAATCTTGACATTGCGGTTATTTTTATTCAAGTGCAGATCATTATTGGCTTTGAAAAACTGCATTGTTGTTCTTCAAAAACAATACAAGCCTGTGGCAGGGGCAAAGTTCATAGAATTCTAAATTTCCTGCTGCCCTAACTGTGAAATGTTGAATTCATTAAAAAAAAAAGAACTAATGATACCTGGCACAGTTTTAAGCCCACACAACTTGATTGGAACTTGTTCTAGTTTCCTTTTGCTTCAGGATTAGTCATGGTCAGTACAAGATTCGTAATCATGCACAAAATCATGCAACTGTTTATGTGTGATTTACTGTCAGCTCAAAGTCGAGTTTCTTAAGCAGATAAGGAGAATCTTTACCTAATCTTTGGAGATTAAGTATAATTTTTATGTGACTTGGAAGATTTTTTGTCCTCTATTATTTTTTTTTTAATAATAAAGAAATATGCTTTGAAGTTGGTAAGATGTGATCGTTCTGTTAAAAGAAATTGACTGAATTTTAAGGATGCCCCATCCTAGGTGTAGTCAAGAATAAACAATGTGTTGAAATTTCTAAAATTCAGGCAGAGAAAATGTAGATTATTTGTATTTTGATGATGTCACATGATAATTCATGTTTTATGTTCTATTCTGCATGTACATTACTAAATTACCATGGAGATCTTCAGTTGAAAAGTTCTTAAAAGCTACAACACTAAATGTATAGAATTATTATTAGAATTATGTAGAGAATATTGGGCAATGGCTACGTGATTAGCATATGAACTTTGGCTTCCCAACAAAAACTATCAAGAGTTCAGAATAGAATATAATATACGCATGGGACTGCAAGAAAAACAAAAATAATAAGTTGTACGAACGAAAATAACGACAAACGCCACAGAAAAAATCTAAAAAATATAAAAGCCAAAAGACAAGTCTAGTGGTATAGCTTGTATGAATAGTTGTATAGCTCAAACAAGTTACGAACTGGTAAATCAAGAGAGCACGTGGCAGATCGCACAAACTAAAACGTGACCCAGTTCCTCCAAAAGAAATTTCATTTCCTATAAAACATGGCAAAATGCACATAGAGCCCATAGAAACCTCTAAATGTTGTCTTCAAAAACAACGTAATCAGAAATTATTTCCAAAACGAAACCAGGGAAAATATAGTAATCAAAAAAGTAAGCTATATGGGTTATGTCGTGTGTGACTATCATATTGAGGAAATGTCAAGCTGCAACTGTAATTCGAACGATTCTCCTTTTGGTCCAGGCAAAACTGACTCCTAAACGATTACAAAATTGGACTAGCTATGTTAATGAAGATTCTGATTCAAGCGGAACTGACCATTGACAACAAACATTACTCACGCTAATGCGGTACGAAAGTGCAGTGAGAAAGAACAACAGTTCACCGATCCGCTCCTTTTTGAAACACTTCCTGCTTTCCACATTTCAATCCAACATATTTTTCTCTGACCTCTAGAGGCACAAAATATACTTTACTTGACTTACCCTTCTTTGCCGCGAAGCGCAAAACTCGTGATTGAATCTGCCGGTGTATTGTACTTCTCCGACACGGCAAGTTTCAAACTTTCAACGGTTAACTCTTCCAGCATTATTGCATTGTATGCTTTTTCCTTCTCTCGCCGTACATATATCGTTAACGCAGGTGGTGGTCGCCTCGCCACACGTTTTGTCCTCGGAGCTAACTCGAGATCGTCAAAAGCGTCCGCGGCTTTTAGAAACGCTTCGTTTGCAGTTCTCTTTTTGGCTTTCTCACGCCAATGCCTAAGCAGCGGTGTAGAGTACTTTTCAAGATCAAAATGGGTAGGAACTCCCGTCTGCATAATCTTGACAACCATATCCATACACTGAGGACTCCTAACAGTCCAATTCTCGCCCCGCGTAATCGGTTATTCAACTCACAAAGCACGACAAAATGAATGCAACGTCGCCGACACCACAGTGCCGTCTAAATAAATACGGAAGAAACTGGTAGATATATCTGCAAACGCAACTAGTAGAACGAAATTTCCAAAATTTCCCCTTAACTCACTTACACTATTCAAACGAAAGTGAAGATTTGACGGTATTGGACTTACGAAATGTGTATTTGAATCACATCTTGCCACAGAAAAACCAGTTACAACAACACACTTCGATCGAGTCCGCCTTGATAGTGATAGTCGAGATGCCATCCAGTTTTGACGGGATCGTACGCCCCACTGGTAGGGACATGGGTAAATTATTTTTATGTTTACTAAGCAGCCATTAACCACCAAGTAAAATAATGACCGGTTTTTAAAGTAAATAATGATGACTAAAATCGTTTCTGTAAATGTAAAGTTATGCTTAAAGACAAAATAGGGCCTTTTCTCAGCACAAATAATTTTCATGTTCTACCCACCCAGGTGATAATTTTTGTATTGGATTCGGTAATTAGCATGTACGTCATGTTCTTCCGTATCCAGGTTCTCACGGCAATGCGTTTCAACCAATCACGAACGAAGACGTTCATGTGATTTCACGTGCAGTAGTTTTACTGAGAGAAACAACAGCATTTTCAAGTTTCGCCGGCTGTCTGGTCCATCTACAAAGAAAAACTTGTTTTGACGCCCTTGTTTCCTTACAACACTTCACGAATATAATTCTTATGAATTTTGTGATTTATCACTCCTTAAACGAAAAGTAAAAAACTTGTGTTTTTCTTGTTACGGTTTTATGATAAGGTATTCCTTGGCTGGCGAAAGATGTCGTGGCGAACACGTAACCTGTTTGCGGTAGAGGTCGCCGGCACGTGCAAAATTAAATTATCTGCGTAACGCGGGATGAAAATATCTGTTCGGAAGACGATTTGAGATCTAGACTTTTTGGAACATTTGTTGTAAAATTTATTGCTTGCCTGCCTCTCCTAGGATTTTCAAACATCTAAAAAATGGTACAATTGTCCATTTTTAACGGATTTTTACCCTAAAAAGGTCACCTAGAATTTTCGGGAGCCTTTTTTCTGGCTGAAATTTTCGAAAAGGTAAGTTTTGATCCCTATAATTTTCGGATCACAAAACTTTCAGCTAGGAAATCCGAACAGATGAAAAATTTTCAGGGGTAAAAATATGCCCATATCTGCCGTTTTAATACTAAAATACCTTTAACAATGCTATGTTTAAGTGGTTTTGAACCATAGTCTCGTTGGGTGCCCCTGGAGTGCATGTGGAGTGTCTTAATGATGCAAGGAAAAACAGGTTATAATCGACCGTTCTTGTGTTCAATAATAATAGGTCTTTATTGTTTTTTAAGCAAAACTACATGCTAAAACCAAGAACACTTACATCAAAGATGGCAGAAGGAATTACAAGGCTTAAAAAAATTTCATGTGGAAGCATTGAATCCACATTAGATTATAAAGCTACTCTACATTTGAAAAATAGCCTATTAAAAAAAACTATTTTTAAGACGCTTGGTATTATTAACGTTAGGGACGGTTGACTGCTAGGAACTCCAGTTGGAGGAGAGCTGAGCTTTCTTTCGTTTTGGGGACGGAAGGGTAGGAGGGTGACAGCGTACACTGGAGATCTTCTTGAATGAGAGATCTCAGATCAGCAAAGCCTCAAAGCCGTTTAGTATCGGGGGTGGAAGCGGAATCATGAATCATGAATCATACTTGCAAAACATGTAAGAATCTTGAATCTTTGTTTTAAAAACTTGGAAATCATGAATCTTTGCACTTCGGCTCGGGAATCATGAATAACGAGACTCAGAGAAAAGCTCAACAAAATATACGTATAAATTAGTTGTGTTCGATCCGGGAATGCAGGATATGGCGTTTCCGAGAGTCCAATTTTCCAAAATTTTCCCGGGGAAGCATGTCCCCGGACCCCCTATATAATTCGTGGAATCGGGGCTGATAGTCTGTTTGTTTCTCCTCTAACCTGGTGCTTAACATTCAGTTACAAAAACAACCTCCATACCTACGGCAAACAAAATGATGATACCGAGTTTGGATGAAGTAGAAAGTTGAACGCCGAAGAAACTATACAAAACCGAGACTAAGTTACCACTGAGAAAATTAAGTCAGTAAGTGATCAATAGTCTTCGTGAATAATGAATCTGGAAGAAAATTCTTGTAGCAATCATGAATCATCGAGGCAAAAACGGCAGGAATCATGAATATCAAGATTCAAATGATTCTGCTTCTACCCCCGAGTTTAGTACGTGAGGAAACGCAAGGTTTCATTCACTGATTCAGGTCGATGGTTCGGTAAATTAACAGCTATGATCAAAACATTCTCAGTTTCGAGGATAATTCAGATATTTCTGATTCTAAACTATTAGAAAAGATTTGATTAGAAGCTGGAATTTTTCGCTGTTTACGTACAGTGCATTTTATTAGCCGGGAAGTAAGCCTTAGGAATTAAAAAAAGTTTGAAAAGTTTAAAAAAAGTTTTTTTTCACGCTGTCGAGCTCTAGTCATTTTATAATTTAAAAAACTGTCTATTGACAGGTTTGAACTGATTATTCGCCAATTTGTTCAGTAAAGTAGACCGAATTGTTTACAAAACCGCTAACAAGAGCGCGTCGATACATAGTAATCAAATCCTAGGCCTTCTTTCTAGCAATCGGCTGAATCTATCTCCATGATCTTTCACAATGTTTTTACAAAGATTTTTAAAACTACTATGATGAGACGAAATTGCATTTCAAAAGCGCTTCGGCCAAACATCAAGACTATCCATTTTTTACCGTTTTTCTAACCATAAAAACTTCATCCCATCCCGCTTAAATGTCGCGAACATCGAGGCAGCTATTGGAGGAAAAAGCTCCTGTGAACGATTTTGGGGAAACAGTTGCCAGTGCCGAGAAAAATTGCTGCAAGTAAAATAGGTAATGGCGTCATTTCGTTGCCATCACAACTCCGATATCGTTGCAATCCTGATCATAACAAATTTTCATCTTTATCTGATACAATTGTGGTGAGATTTTTTCCAAATCTTTGTTTATGGTGACGTAGTTTATGCTCAAACTTGGGAGGTGTGACTCTGAAAAACTGTATCGAGCCACCTTAACTAATATTGCCAACTGAGCTTGCCTTCAATATCCAACTGTTATAATAACAGGCGACTTAAACCTGAACAAGATGGAACCCAGCAGCCCTAAAGGATCTTGAGGAGGATCAGGGCCTTGAATGATGATAACCAAACTCACTGACTCGGATACAAATGAGAGGCCCTCTTATCACTAGGAGCTTGATCGATCTTATTCTCACTAACCATCCGGAACTATTTGAGAACGTGTGGGGTCTATGATCCTGCGCTGAGTGACCACGGCCTTGTTTATTAATTCCTGAATGAGACGGTAAAACCTCCGATGTCATTGCAATCCTAATCATAACAAATTTTCATCTTTATCTGATACAGTGTGGTGAGAATTTTTCCAAATCTTTGTTTATGGTGACGTAGTTTATGCTCAAACTTGGGAGGTGCATGTTGACTCTGAAAAACTGTATCGAGCCACCTTAACTAACCTTAACATGTACCCACACAAACTAAGTTACAGTTATATAAGGCAGCTGTTCTCCCGTGTTTAACCTACCGTCATCTCATGTGGCATTTTTGCCGTTCTAGCGCGCGACTCTAGACGATTAGAGCATATACTGAAAGAAAGAGCACTAATTAAGGGCTATATGTTGTGATAAACATTCGTCCTATATATGGTCAATTACTATCTATGAACGGGCTATCTACTCTACAAAACCGGCGACTAAAGGACATAGCTATTCTCATGTATAAAGTTAAAAACAGCATGTGCCCTATCGAGCCCTACGTACATTATCACTCTATTGGAACATCCTGCAATTAAGTACAAATTGCGCAATCATGACTTCACTATACCCAGATTTAACACAGTACAGTCTCCTTTGGAAAGCACTCGCTCCAAGTATGTGGGCCAAAAGGTATGGAGCTCTGTTCCTAGTAACGTGAAAGAAGCTTCCACGTTGTCCTCTAACATCGGAAAAGTGGATCTTAGTGTGCTATCAGGAGACAATAATTGCTCAAACTGCTCTCTTTGCCGTTCTTAATTTAATATGATTATGGATACATTTGTTCATATTGTATATAGTTCTCCAGAATTTCGTATTTGCACATATACTGCATGTAGTTTTTCCTTATTTCTTATTTCTTAACATTCTGATTTTTTTCATCTTTACTTAATTAATTAGTTAGTTAGTTAATTAATTAATTAATTAATTCTTTTTAACGTATTTTAGTGTCCCCACTTAATGGTTCTACACCGCTGTTACAGTTTGACACTTAAAGGGGCACCTTCAACCAGTGTGTACTGCGGTCGTGCACTTCACCGAAATCATGTGCTGTAATACAGAAATCACGAACGTTCAGGAGTATAGGCTCTGGAACGTTCTGATTGTGTTTGAAAATCAGATTGTATCTTCACAACCTAAGGAAATAGCACCCAGGCTAGACACCCTTGTTCAAAGAAACATAGATACATTCCTGTTATAAAACACAGAAATCGCGTTCGTGATTTCTGTATTACAGCAAATCATGACAAGCCGCAATCCTTAGAAACGGCCGCCATAATGCACGACCGTACACTAAGGTTGTCAATCCAAAGGAAAACCTCCATTGTATTAAGAGTCGGTATTGACAAGGATATAACAGATTTAACATATTCACCCCTGGCGGATTAAAGCAATTTGATATACTTAGTCGCTAACAGTCAGTGTCTGTTTTGTCGAAGTTAGGTGTCTGGGTCACGATTATTTGTTATTAGTATAATTACATCGATGACTATCGAAAATAGGGCGCTGTGATTGGCTAGGAGCTTCGTACTATCCCGCTATAATCATCGCGCGGTGATTATAGCATTGAAGGCTAGCAGTTTTCAAAATGGCAGCCAGATTTTTTGATGTTTCGGGGTCGGAAATTGATCAATAATTTTATTTTCTCGAATAATCATCAATGTAATTATACTAAAACAATTAGTCGCCTTCGGCGACTAATTGTTAATTATTTGCAGAGACGCGGCATCATTTCAATGTCGGCATTTAGCAACCAAGAATCTGAAATGATTTTGGTGAAGTGCACGACCGCAATGCACACTGGTTGAACGTGCCCCTTTCAATAAAGGACGTAATCATCATTATCTTCCGGATCGTCCCAATCGTTTCAAATAATGTTCAGACGATTGGGGCGATTATATGGAGACATTACCCGCGGACGACAGCGAAAAAAACCGGAAGACTGCATGGGACGGCCTCGATCGGTTTAGTCCCCGGGATAGAATTGAGTTCCATCCGACCGGACCGGATTGGGACAATCGTGCCGAAATTTGAAGAGATCATGAGGAAACATTTTGAGAATATCGAAGGCTATCTCTGAAATCATCACTCTTATTCCAGAAATCGGAGAGAAGTTCGGCCTGGACGCTGCTGAAATCGAAAAATGAATAAATAAACAATAAATCGGAACGATTCGGACGCAAGAACGCTAAGATCATCTAGACAAGTTATGTCACTGGTGCGCCATTAGAATCAGGCACCTTCCAAGCCAGCGCTATCACACTATATATCAGGAGTTCCTCAGATGTTAGTCGTTTCAAGAGTCAGTTGACAAAGCACCTTACATATAGAACTAAGGCAAGGGAAAGGCTGCGTTTTTAGTGACGTTTATTATAGCATTTTTTCCAGTTTTGAAGATTTCGTTTGAACATCATTTCACTAATCAGGATGATTTCACTGGTAATTAACGATAACTTATACCCAATTAATTAGTATATGTGTTTATAGTGTTGTAGTTAGCCACAGGTGAAGGGCCACTTTTCTGGTTTATCGATTTACTGAATGTGAATAAATTATTATTATTATTATTATTATTATTATTATTATTATTATTATTATTATTATTATTATTATTCAAAAAGAGCATGACTCATTAAATATCGAAGCCCGTCTGAGATCGAAGAAAACAATTTTTCCTCCCCAGGGTAAAAGAACATTTTAAGCAGAAAATAGATAGTCGCTAATGGTAATGTTGAGAACCTTAAACATAAAGCTATCTATTGCGTGAAGGTTAGTCTTATATGACGTGTATTTCGAACGTCGTTCCTCCCGGCGAACCCTCTACTTTTCATCGCTTTCTTTACTTCACAACGCTTTCCTCCATGATCTGAACGCTTGGAACAGGCTAGGAGCAAGGAGAAACGGAGGGCTTTTCATAAAGCATATCGAAAACCAAAACCATAAATCGTATCGAACACCAAAGCCAACTACAATTTATCGACGTTTATTCTACCAAAAGTGAAATCATACAAGATTGAAACTATACACCGATCTTAATACACGCGGTGAGGAAATCACATGATATATTTTGTTACTAATTCTTACAGGGCTAACATTTCCCTTCTATAAATTTTTTTAAGGCCATGCAGTGCACGAATCTGTTTAGGCAGTTACTAGGCGTGCATGAGATAAACAGCAATCAGGCAATTATTTCTTTCATTCATTCTCTTTAATTCTTTTTTGGGGGAGCGCGAAGGGGAGAAGGCCCGCCTGAACTCAGGTTAAGGCCGGCGCTCTCCCCAACGCCTTCACTGTTTAGAGGTGTCTGAATCAAGTGACCCGCTTTCTAAGAGGCAGAAACCTATGGTACGTACCGCCATGATTACCAGAGGGATACTCTTCAAAGTTCTTTGTGAGATGTCATGTACCAGCCGGTTTTACCCTGACGTAATATCAAGAGCCATTCCCAGCTCATCACCTTGTCCAAGCAAATTCTAGCCAACGTATACGTAGTCCAGCGCCGTTTTTTTTTTAACCGCTAAAAACCAACTAAATCTTAGCAGGTCACGATTCAGACCAAAACGGCTTACTAAAGACCTTATCCTTTGCCATAGCACATACAGTACTGTGTAAAAGAAATGCAAACGAAATTGGCCGAAATCAGCGAAAATACACGAATTTCGGCAATCAAATTTCGAACTTTCGTTTCAGACGAAAATGCGGCGAAATTTCGGTTCTTCTATTGTTCTAAAGTCGGCGAAATTTCGCAAGCAATGTGATGAACTGATGAGTCGAAACGAAATTTCGCGGCATGAAACGAAACTTCGTTGCGAAATTTCGTGCCGGTCGGACGAAGTTTCGTGTCATTAGAACGAAGTATCGTTTTGACGAAACGAAATTTCGCTTCCACGAAAATAAATTTTGTTTCCACGAAACGAAATTTCGTTCAGGTGGGGCGAAATTTCGTCCACAGGAACGAAATTTCGTCTTTGAAGAATTTTTAGCTGACTACACAATGCAGCTGTAATAATCACCTATGCATAAGAACATGTACATGTAAGCTCCATAATTATTTTAAAAAGAAACCTCGCAACGATTGCTGCAATTGTGGACTCGAGAGAATTTGAGACAGAAACGTGGTGTTTGACTCGTCTCGTCTCGCTTGCGAATACATGTATTTCTGCAATTAGCTTGAAGTTATCCATTGCATGCTGATTCACATAATGCAAAATAAATAAAGAAAAAGATTTCTGTCTTACATGTTTTTTAATTCGCGCGTGTTCCCCCCCCCCCCCCCAACCCCTCGCCAGTTTTGTACGGTGATAAAGGAAAACTCGTCAAACTATAGTGAATTTTTTGTTGCGTTGTTTAATTACTTTACATGTAAACTATTTCTATCCCTTTATCGAAGACTAGACGTGGCAGATGCACTTAAGATCGAGACATTTGCAACAAATGCTTGCACGCGCGCACTTGCTTTGACTGCTCTTTTAGAGTACCGCGTCATAGTAGTAAGTTGCTTAACAAGTAATTATCGAACTAGCGTTCCCGTTTGGAAATTTCTGTGATGACTTAAAATCCCGCATGAAGCGATCGAGTCATAACAGTCCTAGTAACTGTATCTTGGGGTGGTTTTCCCGCCATCTATAGTAACAAAAACCCATTCTCTCCACATTTTTTTATGGCACAAAATAATACCAAAGCAACCTTTCCAAGTACTTTCTTTATTCTCCTTGCTTCCGAAATTCAGAATCAGGTCTTCTTATAGTATTATAGTAGTCCCAATAGGAACTATACTATACTAACCTGTATGATCATATACCCTACTTACTTACATATATGACCATTCTGCATCAGGATAGTATAAAACATTGTGTCAGGAAATATTCTTACTCTTCTGACATGCCATTCTAAACGACACAATTTTCTATGACCAGTGCAAAGATTCAAATGTAAAAAAAAAAAAACATAAAAAAAAGTATGGCTACAGTTTTACATAATACAAGTCTGCTAAAACTGTTTATGTTTCATATATACTTTTAGGTCACTTCTATGCTGAAGTCATTACTTAGTGTCTTTACCCCGGGGGGGTACTCCCTTACAAGAGCCTAATGGGGATGTGCCGCTGGATGGGGTCGCATTTTCACGACTGGAGTGACTATTATGGGGTCGCATTTTCAATAGAGTTACTAGAATGAGGTCGCAAATTTTCGATGACCGGCTTTTTAAAGGATTGACAAGGTAGATGCATAAATAGAAAGTGACTAAGTTGGGATCGCAAAAATTACATTTTCCAAAAGTGACTAAGATGGGGTCTATAATTGGCCGAAAAATAGACTAAAATGGGGTGGGGGCTCTGAGAGGCCAGCGGCACATACCCAGCAAACATTAACCCAAGTGCCCCCCCCCCCCCCATGGGGTCTTTACCCATACACAAAATGCTCGACTTGAAGAGTTATGAAGAAGATACACGTACATGTATCAAACCAATTTTATCACGAAGCACAAACCATAATAATTCTTGGTGATTTATGCAGTCATGGCATTGAAGCCTGAAGTTGGCCAAATTTCAATCCATGTTCATCCTTGTCATTCAATGTACATGGCAAGAGGTGATGGAAAACAGTCCCAATGCCTTAATTAAGTATTACATAACAAAACTGGACCATTATTTTTGGAACTTAATTTACGCCAAGATACATTTAAGCCTCTCAAAGAACAAAATATAGCATAAGCTGGCCCTTTTAAAGCAATATGAAATGCCTTTCTGGAAAAGATGTTTACAAAGTTCTACGGATGTAATAATTATTATTGTTATAAATGATTACCGGTATGCCTTATTGACCAACATTCGGTCAAGATGGCTGGATATTGGCCAAGCTCTTTTTTGCAAGGCCAATACCCTGCTATCTTCACCAAACAAGCTTGGTTGGTTTGCCCACTAGCCAATCAGAACACAGGATTTGCTTCATCTTGCCCGCTCACAGATTCAACCATAAAATTACAATAAATATGCTTTATTGACCAGGTTTGAGGTTAAGGTGGCTGGATATTTGCATTTTTACTGACCTTGCCTTCCTCTTCGTCAATAAAAATGCAAAAAAGAATGAGGCCAATATTCAGCCATCTTGAACGAACAAACCTGGGCCGGGTTGTTCAAAGCTTGGTTAAGATAACCCAGGGTTAGTGCCAAATTTGAATTTAGATATGAAAGCTAAAAGAGCAAATTCACTTTAATCCTTTTTGTCTATAATTTAATGAATGGATGCTCTAAAAAGTAAGAAAAGGTTTATCCAAGAAATACTTTTAAACAAAAGAGAGAGGAACCCAGGTTGAAATTTAACCTCGGGTTAACGCTAATCGGCCTTCGAACAACTGGGCTCTGGTCGATAAATACGTGGCCAAGAAGAGAACTTTTACTTGTGGGACCAACATGGGAAATCCCAAGTGGACAAAATGGCCCAATCTCGCCTGCTTGGGTAGCCAATAAGAATGCAGGGTTCGCTTCATCTTGCCCACTTGAGGTAGCAGTTGGACATTTTTTGTCTTTAGCATGGAAGTAGTATTTCAAGATTTACATTTGCAGAACTTGACTTGTTTGACTAAGCATACAGCACAGTAACTTGAGTCTGAAATAAAGTTCCATGATCCTGCTTGCTTTGAGAGAACATTCTGCACCAAAATCACATACCAACTGAAGGTGATCTGACTGTTGTATGAAAAACAAAACAAAGTGCTATAAAAGTAAAACACAGAGGCTATTCCCTAGGCTATCGTGGGGGTGGGGGAAACCTTTTAGCTGTAAGAACTAAGCTGAACTTTACTAAGGTAGATATTCTCATAAGAACAAAAGATACTAGATAAGTAATACCAAATCATAATTTATCACATCACATTTACATATATACAGTTGTGTTTCATGATAGTAATAGCCCGTACATTATGTTGCCTGCACACTACAAAGTTAAGACTGTGGACCAGGGGTGAAATGCAAACGAAGGCTGTCTATGATTCCCGGTATCAGTAACAAAAAGCCCATTTTTCCAGGGCACAATCTCCCTCAGGTTACACATTGTCATCTACAAGTACAGGGTCAATACCAGGGGAGGCAGGGGAAGGTAAGAAGGTCTGAGAGCAAGACATGATGTTCTCACAACTTGTAAAGCGATCACCCTAGTGGGCAGCAGATAATTTATTGCAGTAAATGTATACTTGAGGTGTATAATGTATTACACAAGACAAAATTGCCATCAAACTCTTCCGAACAAAAAAGATTGGCCATCAAACAATATCAAACCAGCTTTTTTGAGAGTTTGATGCCTGAACAAAATCGAAACAAACCAAATTATATTGAAAAAAAAAAAAAAACTCAAAATGTGAAAACTGAGTCAACTTTAAGAAAGCAACAAGCCAGGCAAATCCTACAAGTGCTGGATTCAGGAAGAATATGCTACAATTGAGGCCAAGGTGCGAAGAGTAATAATTGAAATGATTCCCAAGATGATTTCAACTTGCAGATTTCAAGACTTTTTCCTTGGTAAACAAAATTAATAAACATATTGACATTTTCACAGAGAATGTTTATTTCAGAATTTGACTCTGAAATGGAAATAATAAAAGAGGCAGGACCTTACATCGCCTTGACTGGTTTGACACTAGATCAATAATTAACACACTTGCCATCAATTATTGTTTGGAATTGAAACATTTGATTTTGTTCCATTCGAGTATTCCTTATGAGAGTTCCACTTTGTTTGATAACCCAACTCAATGTTTGATTGACTTCAAAAATCAAATGATCTATTCAATTTCTTTTTTTGAGTTGGGTTTTGTTGAACAGCTGAGCTGTATCAAACTCTTTCATTCGAAAGAGTTTGATCAAGTTTGAAAACCAAACATTCAATGTGATATGCTGGATATACATGTACATGTATTTCCTTATTAATATTTTAGCAGTGAGAGGCGAACCGACAGAAAATAAATCACTAATTGACAAAAATATCATGCCTCTTTGTTTTTCTCACATGTTTTATTTGTTTCTTGGTATTGAAGTTGCAAGGGAAACTAAACAACAAAGTGGCAGTCACTGCAACAATGTAATGTCATAACTGACAAAAAATGTATGCTGAGCTACAAGTGTGGATATGAGATTACTATAGTTATGTTGCTGATAAAAAACACCAGAGAAAGTGTCAAATTTAGTCAAACTAAGTCTATTATATGGAGCTTATAGATTTGAATAAACAAATTCACTTCTCAAAATTTCACTCTGTTTATTACCATCAGTTCAACATCTTACAGTGGTCACCACTAACAAACGCCCTTGAAGGGTTTTTTCCTGTCTGTTTAAACCTGAGTTTTCATGGATGTCAATCAACTGTTTCCATGGTTTTCCACACACTCTGACAGAGAGGGTTCCCTCATCGCTGAACAAAGGGCGAAGACTTACAAGATCAAAAGACGACAGCTTTTTAAATTATTTTTCATAGGATGAAGGATTACATTGTTAAAATGAGTTCTCTGCGAGCAGAGTGAAGTAGCCAAAACATTCTCTAAAGTTTACGTAATGGTCAGTCAGGTTGTTTATTTATTTGACTGCATGAAAAAATGGGAGCGGTGGATGAATTGCCAAGAAGCTACTACAAATTCAAAGAAACGAAAGATATCACACCAAAAAGGGAAAAAGTTTCCTTTGAATGGAGGCTGTTTTTGAAAATGACTTTGACTACTTATCATTCTTCATGTTATCAAATAGAATCTAGAACAGGCAAGAACTCAGACGAGTTGCGAGCGTGTATTGAGAATTCTTATGTGGTTGTAACTTATAGTGTGTAAATATGTCAATAATTTGAGTTTCCTCAGAAAAACACTCAACAAATATACTCCTCGTAGTCTTGACATAAACCGGTGTCAGATCCTGTAGCATAATATTTTGAAACGCTGACATATTCTTCCGAGTGCTCGAGAAACAGAGAAAGAATCTTCTAGGCCAAGGCGTGAAAAACCATGGCAACAGTTGATTAACATCTACCAAAACACAGGTTTGGTATAAGGGGTAACCGCCGTAAATTCAAAGTTAAAATTCAACACCCCTAGTAAACAAAGCAAAACTATTCCTGAAATCTCAGTTCCTTGAATTATTGAAATGATCTTAAACTGCCTGTGTCACAGTTGTGTACTAAACTGTTTTCACTTGTCTATATTGCCAATAATGTGTCCTTATGTGGTACTATGCTATGTCTGAAAAGCGACATTAAATCAATACACTTGTGAATAACCAAACTTAATATAGAGAAATTGTCCCACCTTCAATTTCCCTTTTTCAGTTTTTATCTCAAAACCACCAATCTTTCGTTATTTACTGTATGATCAGTAAAAAAATCTGCTGGTTGCTTTGCAAGTTGTGGGAACATTGTTGGATTTCATTTAAGAGAACATATGAGGAGTACCCCCCTTCCCCTTGGTCAATATGATGCTTGCATAGAACCACTGGGTAGTACAGGATAAATAAAAGTACTTTTACTCCACTGCTGGTATTGCTGTTCACTGAAATGAAGACTTAAAGGGGCTGTGTCACAATATTTAGTATTGTCTGGATCACTCTGTTACAGTCGATTTCACATTATTTACTGCACCACTTTGAGAAGTTAGTTGGGAAATTGGGTACTCTGTTACAAAGTAGCCAATTACATAGCGAGCTAGGGAATCAAATTGTGAACTTCGAGACATAGTTGTCAACTTTGGTGCGACTGAACTTCACAAGTTTGCTCAACAGTAACTTCTTTTTCAGTTGTTTTAATCACTGAGCTCTCGTCAAAGAAGTGCTTATTCAGGACTGGGATCACAGTTACTGCAAACATCTAAACATTCTTCAAGTTTTTCTTGAGCGTTCTCAGTCAAGCATTATTATATTACTATTATAAGCTCTCTGTTGGAACTATTGTCAACTAATTGTACGAGTAACCCAAATCACGTGTCAATACACAACTTATCGAGCCTTTGCAGGTCAACAACCTGATTTTCGATTAAATGTCTTTGTATTTCCATAGCATACATACTTGGTCTTTGCTGTTTGCCTAACTCTGTGTAGGGGCTTCCTGGATGTACATGTAGAAACCAATCAACAATACTTGTTAACATCTTTCTCAGTAAATTCAACTGATGCACTTTTTGGAATGGTTTCGAACCCCCTATTTATTTTAGTCTTTTTGTGCTTTAAAGATATAGAAGGACTACATTTCAGTTTCAGTAAACTGTTACAAAGAGTTTTGGCGTTTGTCTCCAGATTATACCAAGCATTTTCAATTTAGGACTCTTAGTTTGTTTTTTTTTAACTGGGACTCACTGGTTATGGACAGGGACTTGTGACTATCCACAAGATGAGTCCCAGGACTAACCACATACTATTTGTACCAAAATCACTGGAACCCTCTAACCATTTTTCTACAATCATTTCACAGACCTCACAGGGTAGTGCCTTGCCCTGTTTAGTAAAAGGATCCGGGTTCATTATGTTGCAGTTTCCTGCTTTCAAACAAAGATATGAAGTTCAGTAGCACCAAAGTTGACGTCTTGAAGTTCTGCTACTTTGTAACGTACTGTAATACCCAATTTGCCAACAAACTTCGCAATGCAGCGTAGTAAAGCAATGTGAAATCAACTGTAATAGTAATGTCACTTACACGTATATGTCTGTATCATATTTGCTATGAAACTTGGGAAATTACTTATCAATCACAGCTTTGTGTCAACAAATATGTCTACCAAGCATTATATCAAATGCTACAGACCACAAAAATGAAATATGGAAAACTATTAAGCTTACCTCGTCTTACTATCTGTATTCTCCATCACAATCCTCCGTCCTGGATAGCCTTAGCACAATCAAACACTCCAACTTCCAATTATACTTGCGCATCAAGAAGCTTTTTGTCTCACATTCTGCTCAACTGTGTCCAAAAAGGGTCGCTTTACGAGGGAAGCGATCGATTACTGAAGGCCGATGGGTCGATAAATATACATAACAACCCTTAGATGTCTTGTGGTGCCAACAGAAAGCAAAAATATACCGACTTCATGCTCCCAGAACCGGTAACCAATCACTTTCAAAATGGACGCCAAAAAGAATGACCACAAGGAGCATGAGCAAAAGAAAAGTCCGCTGACCAGCACTCCGCTCTTTTCTAGGCCCCAACCTCTCTTGTTTTCTCCCTCTAAGATAATTTTATTTTTACGCCAGTACCGATTGAGATAAATCTGGCAAATATCGAAAGCTGTTGGTATTCTCTACGATTTTTATTACAAGAATATTTTTATCACTTAGAATCAAAAGCAGTGGAAACCTCGCACACTTCAAAGCCTTTGCATCAATGCAACGTGCGCGAAAAATGCATGAGAACCGTTTAATGGCCCGATCTTCGTAAGTTGCTGTGCTGCTCGGCTAAAAACAAAAAAGTTAACATTGATGTACGTTTTACTGTAGTAAAGTTGTATCAGAAAGAATAAGTCATAGTTTTTACATTGTAAAACTTTCAAAAATGTTCTAAGCATCTGTGCTGCTCGGCTTAAAACCATTGTATCTCTTGTAAATAAGTTTTTTACTTTTTAAAATTAAAACTGTTTTGTGTTGTATTGTATTGCATGGTCTTGATATTGGTGCATGAAAGAAGAAAATTCTTTTAAATGGAGAATGTTGGTGAAATAATCTCTCGTATAAGAGCAACTGGATATTGCTTAGCTATTTTTATCTTCAAGAGAGCGAAAACTAGACAAAAAAATTCACTCTTGTGAGCCTTAATTATTCGTTATTCGCATGCTTGGTCATGTATCGCTTGTCACGCCCCGAAATTTCACAAAGAATCGAAAAGATTAGATTCTGACATTTATTTTTATTTATTTTTTTTTTTTGTCAACTCTTTGACTAGGGTAGCTTTAACGATTACCAACGTACTTGACCTTTCAATTTGAAGACTTCGCTTTAAGCAATTACATGTACAAGTACAGCAAACGCAACAATCAACAAGAGTTTTCATTACAACCCGCTTCCATTTCCAGCGAAATTTCGCTTTGTGGAAATATCGCCAATGCGAATTTTCGCCCTCGCGAAATTTCGCGGGTGCGAATTTTCGCTGGAGGGAATTTTCGCTATTCCGAAATTTCGCTTTAGTTGATGCGAAATTTCGCCAAGATAACGGCGAAATTTCGTTTGACTCAACGAAATTCGCGAGCGCTTTGACGAAAATTCGTAGGGAAATTTCGCCGAATTTTCGCGAGAACAAAGAACGAAAAACACCGAATTTTGTTTGTATTTCTTTTGCACAGTACTGTACCTATATAGCTCATATAGGGAAGTTCCCCGAACATCATTAAGTGTCTTTCTAAGCTAGGAAGATGTCCGTCACAGGAGACTGCGCTAGAGAATCAAACAATACAAGTCTTCCTCAGAGTGGCATACCACGGGGACCACTGCCCTAAAGCTAGGCGTCCAATTTTGATGGGTACCCCTTCATATAGGGGTGATGAATGGTCCATCAAACTTTTAACTGCTCGCAAAATTTTACCTTTGCTCGATTTGCTCGCAAAATTTAAACGAGTGCTCGCCTGCTCGTGCTCCCCAAATTTTTGCGTTGCTCGCAAGCTCGCAAAGCAAATTTTTTATTTCTGCTCGTGCTCGCAAAAAAATCGCAGTGCTCAGCATGCTCGCGAATGCTCGCAAAGACCATTCGTCACCCCTTCATATGATAAGCCGGTTGACCCGTTGACTGATTCAGCAATAGAATGCATTGATCATGATTGGTGTTCATAGGTTAAAATTTTATTTAAAATTGCTCTCTCAAACAACAAAACCAAGAAGCGATTTTGAGCTGGATGTGGCTCCGACACCTCTCTCTTGGGTGATCTCACTATCGTCAGTATATATATCCACTCATCCTGACCAGCATTGCAGACCCTCAGTCATAATCGATCCCTTAATAAAAAATTAAGGGTTTTTATTGGTTATTTACTAAGGTCGGAACGGTCGCAGGCGGGTCACAGACGTGAAAGTAAGGAAACTGTGAATCCCGATATGGTGATACTTATACATAATTGGCTCTTTTTGTTATTCGGGAATCATTAATTCAATAAATTATTGTACGTGTTCCATGGCCAAAAGGTTGAGCGTAGCCCGTGAAAAACTCAAATTATAATAATAGATTTTATTACGATGACCTCTTTACCAGTGCACGATTTTCTGTTTCGAGACGTCCCGAAGATGAAAACTTTTTTTACACCATAAAAACATCAAATGAAAATGATGAAGGTCTGAATTTGCTTTTTGCAGTCTTTCTTCTTTTCCTTTTGCCACTTTGCTGTTTTTTCACCAAACACGGCTTGCAAAAGAACAAGATAAATAACGGTATAGAGGGGGACATTGGGGGGTACCCAATACCGCAATACCGTACGAGAAAATGGCAAATACCGAAATACCGCGTAGAAAATCGACTAAATACCGATACCACATATTTTGATTACACTTATAACCGGTTCCGCATACTTATGGTTGCTTCCATCTAAGGGCGGAGTTTAATTATCTCATTTATGCACAAAGATGTCTGTGTTTTTTTTTTTTTTTTGAAAAGTAAACTTCATTCGTTCAACTTTTTGGACCTTTTGGTAGGTGTATACAAAACGAAAAGCATGCAGTCAGGTGTGAGCCGTAATAGAGTCCTAATAGTGAATAGCAATTCTCTTATCTTAATCTGGTTTTCTAAAAGGCGATTTGCATGATGGCGTCATTATTACTACAACCAGCAGTTCCCTTTTTTTGCGTGAAACCGTCGAGATGGAAGACTTTGCGTTACCCCCTAAAATCCCCGACGACTGCTCCCTCGGTAGATATGAAACCAAGATGGCCGCCAGTAACGCATAGCCTGCGTAGCAAGCAGTCGAGTTATGCCGTAAATCCTCTATTAAGCCCCCCTCCCCTCCCCTTCCCTCCCCTATTTTTTCTTCACTAATAAATAATAGACTGTTTTAATTAATCTGTAAAACTTCATGTGGACTGATCCTCGGCTGCATGACCTAAAACGTCTTGTACTTGAGCTTTTCCACTTTGTATTCTAGTTCTTTATCGGGTACTGATACCATCGTCGTTTTTAAATTAAATAAGCCTCCCGTCTCTATTAAGCCCCCCCCCCCCCCCCTCCCTCTCAAATAGAGGATTTACGGTAAGCTAGTTATAGCGCGAAAGTTAGGGCGGGAGCAAAAAAAAAATGGAAGAAGGAGGGGGAGGGGAGAAGAGGAAAGAAGAACTTTCCTTCTCTCCCCTTCTCCTCCCCTGTAATTTATCTTTTTTTTGCTCTCGTCCCAACTTTCTCGACGAACTAGCGCGGAAACGCTTGCTACGCGGGGTAGTAACGCAAAGCGCTCGATCTCGACGATCTTAGGGAAAAATAGGGGACTGTGAACTGTCTACAACTACTATACTCATATACTATACTCATATACCCTTGCTTTCCTATGTACCAACGAATCTAAATTACGTGTATTTCAATTAAACTTCTGCATAGAAAATTGGCAACGAACCTTTTCCTTTTTAAAATTGGAATCAAATCTAATGATCAATGCAGTTTCTGTAAGGAAAGCTCGGAAACTCTTATGCACCTCTTTTGGGAATGCCCTTCTGTTAAATCCTTTTGGAATGAAATCAGTAACTGGAGGGAAAAAAGTTCTTGCTTTCTCAACGAAGAATTCTCCTTTTTGTCCTGCATAGGCCTCGTAAACCATACTACAAACCTGCTTTTCCATCATGCACTTTTAATTGCGAGGTATCACATCTATCTCTCCAAACAAAAAGGCCTTAACCCTTCATGGGAACTCTTTTTTCGAACCATTCTAAATTGTCTTGATTATGAAAGACGTTATGCCATTAAAACTGGGACTTTAAGAAAATTCAATGCAAAATGGGGAGCTTTTATCCGGGAAAATGATTTTTAGCCTTTTTCCTTTATCGAGATGTACGGAGAACAGCAATCGCGCTAACTCTCTAGAGGCTCTTTCAGTTTTTATGCGGATAATCAGTAATCGTGCGTGTGTGTGTGTGTGTGTGAGTATGTGTGTGTATGTGTGTGTGTGTGCTACTCTGTATTCTATAGCTGGACTGTTAAGTTATCACTGTATAGTAGCAATGTAAGTAGTATAAATCAGTTAAAGCAATTAAAAAGTAGTGGTACTCAGAACACGTCATCATTCATATCGCCTATTTTCCGGTCAAGTGTCAGAAGTGTGGGCCAGTCTTACCAATTTACCAAATCCTCTCTTTTGACTTTACAAGCCGTTTTTCTGTACTCGAAACCCGGCATCTAAACTTATTTTTCTTTCGATAATGTTCGCCTCCTTTGCCCTCTTCATAAAAAATTGCCACACAGTCAATGATGACCTTGCCGTCTTCAACGTCAGCGACGCCATTGACCTCGAATTACCAGCACACGTACACAGATTGTAAAGTCTGGTAAGGTGACTTGAGACAACTCATTGTCATTGGATGCAACAACAACCTTATTATATATTGACCAACATTATCGACCATTAACTGTCACAAAATGACCAACAAATGGTGTAATCATTTACTATTATGTATAAAGACTTCTAAGTATTAACTTTTATTGACCTTTATGTCTTACTGTGTTTTGTTTTGCGTATTGCATATAAAGGAAAGCGCAAACAACCGTACCGCAATACCGTAAACAATCATATTTCCCCGAATACCGTCAGCCAAAATGATGAAATACCGCATACCGCAAGGCTAGATGATACCGCAATATCGCACGTTCAAATCAAAATTACCGAAATACCGCATGAAAAAAAGCCCAATACCGCAATACCGTAAACCCCCATGTCTCCCTCGGTACACTTTAAGGCGCTGCTCACCGTGATTCTAAAAACTGACAAAAATTTTGTTATCCGTGATTTGAGATTAGTTACACCGCTGATTAGTTACCCACTCGACCTTAGATGAACCTAATAGAGAGGAGAAGTGTGACGTCATGTTACCATGGTAGCAAAATTTTTGGATCACAACTAAAGGGAGCTAAGGCAACGGCGACGGCGACGGCAACAAGAACGGCCAAAAAAACAACAACTTTACATTTGCATCACACTTTTTTGCACATGGCGGTCCTTTTCGGGTTCAATCCAGAAAATTTCGCCAACATTTGACAGATTAAATGAAATTAAATTAAGATCGATGAAGTTTTGAAACAGTTCTAGTGCGAATTTACTTTTTACTGAAGTGAATTTTCGGTTTGTTGTCATCCAAGAATTTTGCTACCATGGCAACGTGACGTAACGACTTCTCCTATCTATTGAGATAGTTTTAGTAGGTAATAGCATGATTTGTAGTGATATTTGGCATAAATACCGCGTGTGGTATTTCGAATTTGTTATACGTAATTTCTACGTGAAATATATTTGGCACAATTTTGAAATATCACGAGTGGTATTTATGCCAAATATCACGTACAAATAATGCTATTATTTGTTTATAATACTAGGTATTTCAAATTAAGCTGAAATACAAATGCTCTAAGGCCCGTTTCAAACGTCGTGCTACTGCCGTGCCGAACTAAATTGATCGAATTAAATTCGACTTTAGCACGGCAGTAGCGCGACGTTTGAAACCAAGCTTTGCCGTGCTACACGGCAATAGCTCGACTTGGTTTCAAACGTCGCGCTACTGCCGTACCGAACTCAATTCATAAATTATAAATACATTAGAATACATTCAAAAGTTTCCTAACTGTTTCTTTATTTTTGTGTTTTGTTTTCGGCATGAAACCATGTCGTGCTACAGTCGAGCCAGCTTAGCACGGCAGAAGCACGACGTTTGAAACAGGCCTAAGGCAATCAAATTGCAGAAATTTCTCATGTAGTAGTATAAATTACGAAAACTCTCGCAGGTAACTCAACTAGAACCCCCCCCCCCCCCCCCCCGCCCAGACTTAGGATATTTTCAATTTTATCCGCTGCAGCCTTTGCATGTTTACACGACTCATAGTTCATTTCCTTTGTGAGCGAGTTAGAGGACTGTTTCGAGTGAACATATTCACCGCTGAATTAAAATACGAGAAAGTATATAAACATTATAAATAGCGGGGACGATGGGTAGGGTCGGTGGTCTCTTCTTTTACGTGTTGTGTGACAGCCAATTAAAATGGAATCCAAGCAGAAGTGCAGTTTTCAAGATAATTTTAACTAAAATAGCCCCATTTATTATATTTTCGCGCTCATTTTTTGTGAGGTACTTCAGTTAGCAGCCGAATCGTAAATGAAGTCCGAAGACGCGTTTCGCGTCAGCGGGAACTTTCTTTGAATCAACGCCGATCTATCAAAATTAAAGAGTTCCTCGAAGGCTTGGAAGAACTTGCAGTAACAAGAGATATCACTTTCAATTCAATAATGATCTATACAACTTCCTTTGTCTTAATTCTCAAACCTTCTCGAAGCCTCGTACGACTTTCGATATATCTAAATTGATCTCTTTGATTGTTTTGCTCATAACTCAGAGCTCGATTTGTGGGTACGTCCACCATACAAGCGACACTACTTTTAGCTACTTCTTACTGTAGAGTAAGCGGCCGGTTGACGCTTGGAGCTGGAGCGTTAGTGCCTGGGGTCCGGCCTAAAGGGGTTAGAGGTTTTTAAGGAAATAGGGCGAGCAAGAAATGGTTGGTGAACCGAGAAGAGGACTTAAGGGCGGCGGAGCCTGGAGACGTTCCTTCGATGCCGCCGACCCGTTCTCCTACGGCAATAACACTGCAAGAAGTCAATTAAGTTGGCTCAAACAGACGTTTCCCTGCATGCTTGAAGTAACTCCCCCAGGGGAGGGTTCTTGCGTGTGCGCGGAAATACTGCCACGCGAAATGCAGCGAGAACGTTACCGCCTTTCCCCTCCGCTCCCCCTATCCCACCGACTTTTCGCGTCCGTTTTTCGTCTTTCTTTAACCCCAAGGAGCCTTACTCCCATCAATCGTGTACCGTGCCAAATACTACAACCACTTCGTAAGTTTGACTTCGAAAAACTTTAATAATTTACCGCACAAGTTTAGAAAAGTATACATCTGATCACAAAATGGTGGAACTGAGTTAATAATTACATTCATTTCATGGTTAACAAAGCTTGACAAATCCTAGCATGAGAACAGGCTCCGCATTGGAGGAAAAAGAAGAAAAGAAATTGGCGAGTGAAGCGAGACTAGAGGTATTCTGGGGAGGGGACAGTGGGGTGGCCCTTTCCCCCTCCCATCCCACTGCTCGCCTATTCAATTGCTGTTTCACCCCGTTTTTTGCCCCAATGCGGAGCCTGGTACGAGGCTAGGCAAAACCTTCATTTGCAGAACAAGGAATGCTCCCGATTTACAAGTGAGCAATCAGTCGACCTAAATAGTCTCCAGAGCTATGGCTTAACTTAACAGAAGGACCGAGTCTACGTAAATGCTTCTAAAATAAATAACAATTTCACTGATTAAAAAGGAAACAAAAACAGAGAGAAAATGCTGAAAAAATAGGTAATCCTAGGCGGATGTTTGGCCGATACCGGCATCTCACAATCTGTGACTCATTCTTCGTTCTCGGGTTATTTGTTTTCGTGACTTATGACCGCTCTCCTAGTCTTATACTCATATCATAATACGCAATTTCTTTTCAGTCTTTTTAATGTCCGCTTTAAGCTTGCGGACTAGTTTTTTTAAATTAGCGTTTTCTTTCTCCAGCGCAACAGACTTTTTTGCGATTTGCATTTCTCGCGCGCGTTTCGCCTCGCGAGATCGCTTGGCCGCTAAATTGTTTCTTTGGCGCCTCTCCCAATATTTAGCGTCTTTGCCTTTGCCTTTCTCGGCAGAGTTCGAGTTCGTTTTGCGGGATTTCTTCGCCGGGCATGGAGCCGTGTAGTCTTCATCGTCATCTGACACCTCATCGCTTTCCTCATCAGCCTTGAACTCATCCTCCGAATCATTCAGATCCCCAGATTTACAATAATCGTGATCAATATTTACCTGCACTCTCTTTCGCCTCGTTCTAAGTTCGCGTTTAAAAATGTTCTGCTCGATTTCTTCAGTAGTTTCTCTCGGAGTAGTCACGAGTTCGGCGACAGTCGAAGAAATGTTTGAGCAAGTAACAGAATTTGTCACATCAGCTAGTATGTCCGAGGAAACAATTTCCCCCTGGGAAGGCTTTTCGAAAGCTTTAAAAATATCCCTTGGGTTTACCGTTGGGCCAAACAGTTCGTCTATTACTCCAAAATCGAGGGAGTCCATGAAACTCGAACTGTTGTTGACAGTACAAGACGGTGTTCCGGGGACTGGTTGCCACAGTTCATCGTTGACGTCATCCTCGGTCTTAATTTTAATGTGTGAGAGCAACTTGTTCGGAAGATCGCCATCAAAGAGGCTTACGTTCAGACTATCACACAAAGAAGAGCTCAAATCAAATATATCTGAAAAAGATTCGTTGTCTTCTGTTGTCGTGGGGGTTGAAGGACAGGAACTTAAACCGCTATCGTCTCCTTGTTGAAAACGGAAACACTCCTCATCTGTGGGGCAGAGAATCAGTGTTAGCATGAATTACTCATTAAGGCTATATTTCCTTTCATTTGGTAAGCCCAAGCGCTTGGCACTGCTACATCGGCAACCTTCGGAAATCATCGGAACATCTTCGGTAATGTTCGGGAGTTGTTGGAACAAACGGAAGGTGTCAGATTTCCTAGGAAATTCAGGTAAATATGGGTACAAAAATACTCTACCGATGCAGGGAAGGTGTAAGAGGACTCCATGAAGCTACTAAACCAATAAAGTGCCAAAGAAAAGTACCTCTCTTGGCCAAGGTTTATTGTCCAGTACAGAGGCCACTATACATGTGGCACATCTACAGGGAGGGATGGACTCCCATGAATGTATCTGTCGGTCTACTGAATTTCCCAGTATTCCAATGATGTTTTGCTTTGAGACTGAAATTGTTACTACCAAAAGGCATGTAGGAAAATGTGTTCTTAATTTTGTAAGAATAAAATTCATAGCAAGAAAGAAGTCTAGACATAAAACATTGTCATTAGATTTGACCCCTCTACTAGAAATTCTGGCTTTGCCCCTGTGCCAGCAGATATGCATCAAAACATTTAGTTCTATTTAACCCATTATCAAATGTAATCCTCTTCACATTGTTGCTCTATCAACATTTTTTAAAGGTACCACTGAGAATATAGAGACTGAGACATAAGCATGCAGAGGTATGGAATTAATCAAACCAATATCTCAGAAGTTGGAGCAGTGAAGAATCGCAGCTGGATTTCTACTTCAATACAAAAATATTGTCCAATCTAAGTCTTCAAACGTCTACATATAATAATTCTATTTGTTCTACATGTATGAACAAACACCGAGTATTTTGTATAAAAAATTATTTCAAAGGATAAATAAGTAAAATCCAGCCAAGCCCTTTCAGTTTCGTCCCTCCTCTAAGAATTGCACTGAACACAAAGGTAGTTCAGAGTTATCGTAGAAACAACAGAAGGTCACTGATTGGCTGATAGGATGCTCAAATTGTCACATGAACAATATAAATTTATTATCTTACATCAACATGTGTTTCAAAATGGTAATTCTCAGTGGCGCAAATTGCTGTAGTCTAAATCATAACATTTGTTTATTATCAAACATTTACAGTGTATTTCCTTTACTTTTCTGAGCACTATGTTTGAGGACTCAAAGATATACTTAAGGAGAAATAAAATTCTGATCAGAATCTCATCCACTGGCAACCAACAAACAACGACGTCCCCCCCAAAAAGCCAATTTTTCAGATTGGTTTGAATTCTAATACAATCGCATATCAGAATATTCCCTCCTTTCCCTTTTAAAATTTCGTCTCCTTTCCCCTCCCCTGTGCAGTATTAGTGCTCGTGACTGCCACTACCAATTCTTAAGTCAATATAGGAAGGAATGGTAGAATTGACACAATCGTGAAAACTAAAATTGCTGCTGGAATTTTCAATGGATCTTTCACGTAAAGCACGGATAAGGTAGTCCATTCAAAGAAAATAAATTTTAATACTTGTAATTAAGACTATACAAGCGCGACCCTCCCCTTGCCATTTATAGGGAACGGTTGCAGTACCGGTGCGAAAACGTGTGCTTTAATAATTTTAACTTGCCGCTTGCTAATATATTTTTTATTTTACTCTATGCCGTTAAGAATGGCTTGCGATTACAATTATGCCTGATAACTAAAGCAATTAATTTACTATGGTTTAATTACAACGAGCACGTTGTAAATTTCAAAGCGCCTTCTCGCTCCTGTCCAAAGCTGGTTAACCATTGCATCGCCAGTAAAATTTTTAGCATCAAACAAATAACGACGTTCTTACCATAAAGGCTCTCTGGGCTTGCTGCAGTGAGGAACTCCATAACAATATGTTCAATCAGATTCGAAGATAAAAAATTTGAGAACCTCAAACACACACTGCCGATCGCGGACTGAGTCTTTGGGTCAATGGCTAGTTTATTTACTTCATGTATATCCGGCAAAATACACGTGCGTGTGTATGCCGTGACAGGTGAATTACAAATTAGATTGCCTTCATTACCAATAAAGCATTACGTAACGCGATATATGATTGGATGCTTCCGGAGGCCTCACACTTGAGCTCACGCGCGTTAAATTTGTGGTCGAGAAATTCCACGTTTTTCTATGGTTATGAAACAAGAACAGGTAAAGAGCGCGTGCGTCGAGCTGGTGATTCGACGGGGAATGTAGGTGAGTTTGCACGTGAGCTGACCACAGGCTTGGAATATTCTCAAGAAAATCAGATGAAATGTCGAAAGAAAATATTGAAATGATTAAGGTAATATTTTCTACCATTTTTGAAGCGACTTTAATATATTTAGAGTTGTTTTAAAATTTTGTCTCATCATTGCCGCGTGTCGGGTCTCGTGTTCAGCTTGAAAAACACTTGATTACCGGATTGGAGCTGACGAATTTCGTTCTCAGGTTCTCTCGATCTTTTAACGGGATGAAATTTATACCCTGGGAACAAAGTAAGGACAGAAAAAAGCATTACGGAATGAATTTTGCTTACACTTAGCATGAGACAGGGATTTTTAGAGAGGTTAATAGGCTTGGATAAATTCTGCCGGCAGAATTTAGAACAGAATAAGCGATTTTTGAGGCGAGTATTCTGCCGGCAGAATAAGGCATTTTCGAGCAGAATTTGAGCAGAACAAGGGCAAATTGAAAACAATTAAAAATAAATAAAAAACAAATGGAAAATAATCTGTGATTAATTTTATTATCTAATAGCTACAAAGCACTCACACTAAAAGTTAGCCTGAATTTCAGACGATTACTTTGACTCGTTTTTACTCCGTCAGTAACGTGTTGCGAGAGGAGAAAACGACTCGAAGTATTTAATCATCTCAAATAGTCCAGTTTCGAATTAAAAATTACCGCTGAATACAAACATTAACGACACATTTATACACGGTTGGCCTCGACGTAAATTAAAATATTCAGACATTCCGGCAAGTAAGTGTTTGAAATTTGAATATACACAATAGACAGAGTAATAAACAAGTCTTTTTCTCGTTGGAGTTTGTCAATATATTACTTCAGATGGAGGCTAACCCTGTAAAAAATGCGTCTTCACTTGTTTAATTCAGCGGTCATAGCGAACTCGAAACTGGACTATTCAGGCCAATTAAAGTATCATGAATTACAATTTTGCTACGCATAATGAATATCTAATTGATTAGTTTTTAGGGGCGGGTTTGGCTTGGGCTGTCCACAAGTTGCTCGAGATTTCCCAAAACATTTCCCGTAGATTCCCAAAAAATTGCCCAAAAGTTGCTCAAAAAAATTGTCAAAAGTTGCTCAAAAAATGCTAGAAAAAACCAAAGCACTTTTTGTTGTTCCTTTACGCTCCTTTCTTTTGCTCTGATGCAAAATATGCACATTGTACTACAAAAGTAAGATTTCTAAGCATTTTAAGCAACTTTGCAGCGTAGCCAGCATAGCTAAATAACTCAAGTTGTCCTCAATGAAACCAAAAAATGTATGAGTAAAGACTACGGATAGATCATAAAATCGATCTTGCAAACTGAATTCTAGTATAAGCCAATAATATTGTTGTTGCTGTTGTCAAGACTTCTAACCATTTTCTTCTGCTATTTTGAACTCATTATTTTCTTAAAATAAAACTTTGACATATAGCAGCCCGACTGCATGCATCTTGTGCCTATTATCAGCGACAGAGGTGAGGATCTGGATCCTTTCTCACAGGAAATTCATCAGTATTGTCTATTAAAACATTGTGAAATATGGAAGAAAGGCCAAGTTAAGCACTAAAAGCTGTTCTGATACATCAAACTTGGTAGAAAACATAGATATTGCTCAGAATGCAAAAAGATGCTCGAAATACAAGAACACGAACTCCGGGCCAAAAAGTTGCCAGAGGCTCCCTCCTATATTTGCGAAAATAAATACTGTCCCAAGAGCCGAAAAGTTTTTCGGATACCTCGCAGAATTCGAGCTGAATAAGGGTGTCCGATCAGAATTTTGAGCGGAGAAGGATTTTTACGATTACTGCCGGCAGGCAAATTAAGCCATTTTAAGAGCAGAGTTTATGAAAGCCTAGAGGTTAAGCATCGGCACCTTTCGTCATACGCGAATTTGTATTACGTGACCAAGTTTCCCCTTTAGTTGTTGGTTACTGTTCATTATTTCTTTTTCATGCAATTTTTTTACCCATAAGAATTGTTTTGAGCTGTTTTTATCTGCTCATTTTCTATTTTGAGGAATTCTCAACTTGAATCTGGGAAGAGAATGAGTTGGGCAAGATGTCCGGGTAGATGTGTTTTTGTGAAGCAAAACCAGAATCAAAGGTGGCACAATTAACAGCTTTGGCTGGCCGCTATTTTATTTTTAAGTATTGTGCTAGTTCTTTGTGGCTATTGTTATTTTTCGTGATCATTGTTTTTCGTGTTTTTACGTATTGTTTATTTTTTTGGGCCGACTCTTTATGAGCAGAGAAATGTGCAGGATACATGTATGTCTAAGGGCCTCTTAACATAGAGGTGGGGGACCCCAGGTAGGTGAGGTAACTCGCTTAAGAGAGGGTAACCTCCCGCCTGTCCGTATAATCTCTCATTTTGATTTGATCACGTTTACATGATAGGTGGGGTGACCCGCCGTGGGTTACCTTTCCTATCTGTGGTCCCCCACCTCCATGTAAACAGGCCCTTACTTTGTCTTCTACCGTCTTTCAACTGTTTTCTCCAGAAATTAAAATATATGACTAGGAAACTTAATTTAAAACTATTACCTTTGAATGTTCGAGGGATTCGATCCATTGAGAAAAGAAAAGCCATTTTCAATTGGTTATAGTTAAAAGCACTCGGATATCATTTTTTCAGGAAACGTATAGAGCACCTCGGAAGATGGAAAATCACAATGCAAAGGAGACGTTTTTTCTAGTCACGGATCTGCAAAGGCGTCATCATACTTGTAAAAGAGAATTTTGGAAGTGAATTGAAGGTGTGACATATAGTTAGCGGTGGGAGATTCAATATTTAAAAAGGTCAGATGCAAGAACATCCATTTGTCCTTATTAACATCTCTGCACCAAATAAAACAAACGACCAGGCTAAATAAACAAAATATAGAGAGGAGAAGTGTAGCGTTACGTTACCATGGTAGCACTATTTCTGGATAAGAACGGCAAAATATATGTTTATTCAACAAACAACAACTTTGCACTTGCATCACGCTATTTTGTACATTTTTTTGCCGTCGTTGCACCACTACGACATGAAACTTCCTAATTTCACGAGCCCGCTTTATGGAGTAGGTGAACAAAACACAAAAATTGTCCTTTCTTTTTTTAAACTTAGATAACGATAGATACGGTCCCACAGAAAATTTCGCTAAGATTTACCAAATTAAATGAAATTGAATAAGGTCGGTGAAGTTTGAAATAGTGCGAATAGATTTTTAAGTGACTTTATCGGTTTGTTGCCATCCAAAAATTTTTCTACCATGGCAACGTGACGTAACGACTTCTCCTCACTATTCTTTGGAATTCGTTCATACGAGGACGTCGCGAACCAAGTAATTTGGAACAATAAATACATAAACAGCAAGAAGCAATCTGTTTTCGAAAAGCATCTCCTGGAGGAAGACTTTTAACTGTAGGCGATCTTTTCTTTAGAAGGGTTAACAGGGACCTCTCTCCAATAATTGACCGTTTTAATACCTGTTGAATGGAGAAAACGTGTTAAACAAAGCGCTCACTGACACGCGCCCCGAATTGAGGAACATGGTCCACCTTAAAATTGAGAACACTGATGTCGATCTTTCTTCCGTCACATCGAAATCTCTTTACAAGGCATTCAAAATGAAGAAACAAACTCCTCCACCTGCTTAGGTTTCAGGATCAACTTCCTGTTGTCCAATTTGATTGAAACGAAATAGTGATAGTCGCTTTCATTTAAAGTGTCGTTAGAAACAAAAATTAGAGAACTCCAATAGACCTTTCCCGCATTACGTTCCAGTGGGGAAACATTGAGAAATGAGGACGAGGTTCGGGTGGACTCTTTCATACAAAGCGCTATGTATTTCGTCCACTCGAGCCTCGAGTTGGTGCCTTTGTACACAGGAATGCGGGAAACGTCTATATAAGGTTCTGAACAACATTGTTTTCTCGAATGAAAAGTTATTTAAGATTTTAAGATGATTGATTCGCCACAATGTACCTTTTGCAAAAACGAGATTGAATCCCTTGAGCATCCTTTTAACAACTGCGAAATAAGACCTTTTGAGTAGCTCTCCGTTCTTGGCTTACGGAATGTAGTATCAATTTAGAACTTTTGTCGGCTTTCAATGTTTTATTTGGTATATTTAGCTATTTAATGCAGGAGAATATTTTGTCATTGTAATATAAATCACCTTATTCTAGTGGCAAAGTTTTATATTTATCGCTGTAAATTAAATGGAGTTAAACCAGTAATGCGGTTTTTTTAAAAAAAAATCGGAGCAATACACCATATAGAGGTACAATAGCATTTATGCGGAATATGGTAGAATACCATCAAAAAATGGGAAAAATCATATACCATTTAACGTAATTTAATGTTCTCTAAATTGCGTCTATCCCGGCCCCTTCTCTCTAGATCTGTTTTTATTGTTATTTATTTATTTCTGGTGTCGTGTATAAATGTTGATTTAATTTCCAGGATAAAGTGTAGTGTAGATCTTATTTTTATGTAAAGTTGTAAAAAAAAGACTTGAATCTAACGTTTAGCTGACGTTTGCCGTTAGCGGTATACTGACGTGAAGCTTAAATTTCTTTATGGCTCCGTAAAAAGGCTTTTCAAGAGGTACATTTGCTGCTCAATCATTTCCATATCCATTCTGCTGATTCTGCTATCAGAAAAAAATTGTTTAAGAATGCCACTTTCGCCACGCTCAGTGCTCGCTTCAGAACCACCCTGAGATTCGTAGCTAGGTCACACAAGAATGAGCTGCGAATTGTGGAGAGCTTGTTCGCAAGATACGCTGGAGGGAACGGGTATGGCACATACCCGTTAAACTTCAGGATTGAAAAATAGTCTCTTGAATGAAAATGGGATATACAGCAGAATCAAGGCTGATTTTACAGTCGGGAATTAATATTTTTTGTTATACAAAAAAAATAGAAAGTAAAAAACAAACAGTCAGACAGACAACCAAGAAAAAAATCACACTAACAGACAAACGGAAAATTATGAAATCACTGCTGGAATCGCCACATATATTGCAAAGTTCAGTATTACGATACGATATTTGTCATATTTAGATTCAGGGGCACCCAACGAGAGTATAGTTCAAAACCACTTAAACATAGCATTGTTGAACGTATTTTAGTATTTATATGGTAGATATAGGCATATTTTTATCCCCTAAAAATTTTTCATCTGTTCGGATTTCCTAGCTGAAAGTCTAGTGATCCGAAAATTATAGGGATCAAAACTTACCTTTTCGAAAATTTCAGCCAGAAAAAAGGTGACCTTTTTAGGGTAAAAATCCGTTAAAAATGGACAATTGTACCATTTTTTAGATGTTCGAAAATCCTAGGAGAGGCAGGCAAGCAAGAAATTTTGCAACAAATGTTTGAAAATTCTAGATCTCAAATCGTCTTCCGAACAGATATTTTCCGAAAATGACGTTGGGTGCCCCTGTAGCTTCACCTCATCCCCTCACTGCCTCGGTATATGTTATTGAACATTCACTGATCATGATCAATCAACAAATCCCAGGTGACATTTTGGCAGGAAATCAGCTGTCGGATAATGGCTTTTTTAAATAGCTAGTTTTATCAGCTGTGATGACTTGTTTTTTGGCCACCGAGACAAAATTGATTCATAGGCTGATATTGAGAGAAGTTCTCTAAAACTAAGCTCTTTATCCAAGGTTTCTCTGCAGTTATTAAGAATATAGGAAAGTCACTATGCGATATTGAATCGTGATGCATATAATTCATGACACCAAAATTCAGGCTGTCTGCCAGGGAAGCAGCGTCATTTGTATGGGTTATTTTTGCAATAAAGTATGATATCAGAGATATCAATAAATGCATTATCGAGAAGACACCCCAATGTCGCAGCATTTTAAATATATAATGCCGGGGGTGCGTTTAGTGTGATTCTGGTCTCCTATCGTTGTTTTGGGGAGATGTACTATTTGTTTTGAACTTTTATAATTATACATTTCTCATTACTGATGAGCAAATCAAAGACAACTACTAGGCAACTTATGGAAATACAAATTCTCAAGGGAATTGAGATGATTGTTCACGATTGTGATTGATTTCTATGGAGTTGTCTTTAAAAGGATTCCAGCTTCGTGCTAAAATTTCTTTTTCTTTTTCTGTTAAGTTATGCATGTGATGCAAATGCACAAGCAAGGATCAAGGAAAAAAGAAACAATTAAAACTAACACGTCTGCATGACATTTAAAAGTGACGTCTTCGTTGATGGCTCTTATCATTCCGTCAAAGAGTTGCCGGTATCTTTAACCGATGCAACAAGAAATGGCCGCTCCTATTTCTTTGCCAGGTAACTTTTGCATTTATTTCTTAGAAAACTTTTAGCAACTTAAGATAACCTTCCGGGTGAATTAAAGTCAGGGTACTTGTGTTAAATGTGGAAAAGGATTATTGTCATTGTTGTGGAATTAGAGAAGGATTGGAATCAAATGAAGATTATATTTGCTTAGAACTAGTCAACACGGTAAATTTCTCTTTAAGGCGTGGTTTAGTTTTCCATGAGACTTAACTTTATCAAAATATTAAATTATTTGGCTGCCTCTAGCTGTTTTGTTCAATATAGTTATAAAAGATACTCTGCTAGTATGGTGCAGGATTTCATTGTCCTAAGTTTAAAGGTCCAGAAAATAATTAAGGTAATCGATACGTTCCGCTGCCCATATTTTTTATACTGCCTCCTAATTTATTTCAGGGTTACCTTCCTGGATGGTCACGTTCGTTAATATTTCTAGTTCTCAATGTGGAAAGTAGTTGTTTAGCTAAAAATGTTAATTGAAATATTTTGGGTCAAATTCCAATTTCTCTTTGCAATTCAGCCGTTCAATGAACATCAGTGGGCGGCGGCATTGAAGCACAAAAAAAAAAAAACAACATTTATATGCGAAACTATTGATTTTGATCTTCCTGTAGTTTTATTCGGCAAGAAACCGTTATTTACGCAGTCTCGATATCTCTCTGATTGACAACGATTTGTTTTAAAAAAATCACGTTTATAGAAAGCTGGTGTACTGAGACTTTTGTCCAGTAATCCAGCCCACTTCTTATTATGCATTTTTTTACGCATCGGTTCACTCCTTAGAATAGAAGCGAGGTCAAATAAAAGAAGTAGACTATTTAAAGATCAACTGATATATTATAATTATATTCACCGGCCTACTTGTACTTGCATATTTCAGCTAGAACAGGCTGACAGAAAATTCAACTTTTTGCTACAAAAAACGCAAACTATTCTATTTCTCCTTTAACAGAAAGAACGACCAAAGCCTAATTTATTTTCATTTGTGCCTTTAGGCTGGGACACATGAGGCAGCGGAGAAATAACATTTTGGATTAGCCAATTAACAATTTCATACCTCACTGGTTGTCGTTATCTGTTTTTTCTCCCATATTAGAGAGATTAAGATTCACGTTTACGGCATACGGCAAACGGCAAACGTCAGTTGAAAATTTCTCAGAATAGAAAATAAGCAGATAAAAACAGTCCAGAACGATTCTTGTGGACAAAACTGGCATAAAACTACTTATTTGTGTGTAGAAGCAATAAACAGTAAACGAAAAATAAGGGGAAAACTTGGTCACGTGGTACAAATTCACGCTTGCCGTTTGGCGTAAACGTGAATCTTAATCTCTCTATTAAAATCATAGTTGCTCGAGCCACAAAACGACCGCTGAGTTAAGCGCTCGCAGGCTCTCAAGTTCAGTAGGTGGAGGAGGAGAGGGTAGGCTAAAGGGGCTTCTGTCCGGGAGGGGGGTGTTTTAGCTCCTGAAGAAGATTTGTCTTCAAACCGAAATTTTAGGCAATTTGTTTAAATACATATTTTTTTGTTTTATTCTTTTGTTTACGTCTTCATCGCCTTGCCGTAAGGATCAGTTTGCCGTTTCATATTTTTCTACAAGTTTAATTTTACTGATTCAGGTCTACAACTGGGAGATCCTGCACCACTCATTGGTTTGTTGCTGTGGTTTTGCTGAGATTTTAAATATTTTGGGAGGGGGTCAATTCGAAAGGAGTTGTTGTTGAACAGAATCGATGCCTCGAAGCTTATGGACCTAAAAGTTTATTCAGATGCGGATCATGTAGCCGTGCGCAAAATATTATGGGCAGGCTTCCCGTCTCCTCTCAACACTAGCGGTTCTGCCTGTTTTACATCAGAAAATTGGCTCAAGTTTATTACTACAGAAAAAGGAGTTATCTTAATTATTTTCAAATTTTCTTTCATCTAGGAATGAAAAGCTTTTGCCTGAGCCAACAAACTTCCACAAGTGAATCAAGCAGTTCTCCTTGTTCAATGATTTACTCAGAAGACGGAAAGGATGACTTTGTTGTCGATGTCAGCGACTTCAATGTTCCCTTTAATTTCCAGGCGGAGCTTACTAAGCTTGACATGGCATGCTCAGCAATTGAATGGCTGGAGGGTCAAGAATTGCCTTATCAGATAATGGAAGATCCCATTATAGCTAACAATACAATTTCAACACCAAGCAGAACACATTGTGATATGTTAGCTTACAAGACTAAAGACCGGGATGTTGTTATTAGTGCTGCTGTTGCTTTTCCCAGTCCTTCTTTGGTGGTGAAAGATCAATCGGTTTATAGACCTGAAGTGATCCAAGGCTCAAGTCAACCTCATGCAATGGAAACCTGGCGCCGCGAGCCTACCATCTCCCATGATTACCATAGAAGTCAGATTCATCCTCACAATGTGACGTCATTCCTTGCCCCCGAAGTTCCTTCTTACCATACACCTCAAGAATGGAAGGAGACAAAATCCCCGGATGAGGAACTCAAAGGGGCGAAATACACGGTCCCACATGATTACCACGGAAGTCAGTTTCACCCTAACAACGTGACGTCATTCCGCGCTCCCGAAGTTCTTTCTCACTATACACTACCTCAAGAACGGAAGGAGACAAAATCCCCGGATGAGGAAATCAAACGGGGAAGACCCTCGGTCCCTGATGAATTCAAAGATGAACGTTACTGGAGAAAGCGATCAAGAAACAATATTTCCGCGAAAAAATCTCGACAAGCCAAGCGAGCCAGAGACATCTTAATTGCGCACAAAATTGATCAACTTGAAAAAGAAAATGCCATGTTGAAAATGATGCTTGCGAACATTATGATGCCACAACAACAACAAAATCACCGTTTTCAATGGCAGTAATAATTACACTTGGGTTTTTCCAGCATTTATTCTTTTGTACGGTTGTGTTTGGACGTGCGCACTACGTGCGAGGACAAGTGCCAGTATTGCAAGAACTCCCCAGCTACTCTTGCAATATTCCTTCATCGCGCGCGTGGCACACGTAAGAACCGTGTTATCGGCCAAGCGGATTAAAAACGCGTAGTGAGGGAACTTCTTGCATTTAACTGAGGCCTGGTTCAGACGCAGTACTTTTCATGTGCCGAACGGCCTAATTGAATAAGTCCGACTTTGGAGCGACACTAGCGCGACATCTGATTCAGACGGCGCACCGTGTGTCGAGCCTAAGTTAAGTTCGACGGACTCTGTCGACCTTAACGCTTTTGCCGCACCAAACAAAAACTGCCGTAGCAACTGATTCAGACGCCGCTCTTTTACCGTACTTAGTTCAACAGTTTGGTTCGGCACGTGAATGGAGCGGCGTCTGAACTGGGCCTGAATCATCAAAAGCCTTCTGTATTTCTGGAGCCTGCCATCTCCACTATCATCACGGTAAAAATGAATTGATTCAAGCCCATAACGCTTAAGTTTAGCCTTATTAGTCGTTGCTGAGCCTTTCACAAGTACATTTTGGTACGTGGCCTTTAAATTAAAAGATAGTGTCATTTGGCCTGGTCTTTAAATAATGGAACAGTAAGGGTAAAGAATAGAAACGACTGCTATTCAGAGGTGCTTGTGTTCCTTGTCACTGAGAAGAAACAAATTTAACGAGAATGACTACAAGATAATTTATCGACTCAAGTTTGCATTATGTTTAACCATTGTACACGTATTGCCGGCTATGGTTTGGTTTGTCCAAAAAAGGAGAAATAAGTTTTGAAATAATTTTGTAAAGATACGAACATCGACATGAATAAAATAAACAGCAAAAAATTTTTTCCAGCTCCACTTTAAATAGGACAAGTCGGTTCCATAGCAGTAGAGGGCAAGCTTGTCGGCCATCTTTAACTGCAAGGAGAATTCTGTTTATAACGGAGTATGTTTATCTGCTCCAATAATCCATTTCGCCCCAGGAAAGGGAATCCGGATTCCGTAATCCGGAAAATTTTGTTGTGGAATCTGAAATCCTGGGCTTTGGAATCCGGAGTACAGTTCAAGGATTCCGGAATCCCCCTAACGATTCGAAATCCAAATCCCACAGAGAAAAAATCAGGAATCCAGTACCTGGAATCCGGAATCCACGACTGTCTTGAATCCCTTACATAGGGCGAATCCACTTAAGACACGACTACTTTATGAGAAGTGGCGAAACTTAAGAAAAACTGCAATCCGCTACGTGGAATTTATAATGATTTAAGACAATCTGTCCTATAAATGGATCCTTTTCCACCTTTGACAATAGTAAATTTTAACTTCCATATACTGTGACGGTGGTAACAAAGCCTAAGGTCATGTCCTCTCCCTTTTATCCCCCTACGGTTGCCTAGTCCCTAGGCCTCATTATTCCGCGCGGCCAAAGCTTTTTGGGTCACGTGGTCCGATCGAAAAAGTGAGTTTCCCGACCTTTCGCCTCGGATACGTCACCGAAATGAATTGACCGAGAGGGACTGGGAAAACGCCGTACAGGGACTAGGCAACCCCTACTGCAGGTTAGTGATGAGATGGATTTTAGATAATCATACCAACATTGATGGGGAAAGTGGGTGTAGGGTGGACTAATTATTAGTTGTTGCTGAGCCTTTGATAAGTACGTTTCGGTGCTTTTAGATCTTTTTTGATGAGGAAAGTGGGTGAAGGGTGGACTAATTCTAATTGTTATGTTCCGAAAGGTACGCCGGTCGAGGGGGATGGGGTGGGGGGGGGGGGGGGGGAGTGCACTAATTATCACCGTTTGTAATTGCATGGTCATACAGAATTTCTGGGAAAAAAATCAAGGACTTTTCAAGGACTAAAATCACTTTGTCAAGGACTTCTTTTCCCCAGTAACATGAAGTAAAGACCTTTAAAATGCATAGGTGGAGGGATGTCGCTTATTGCACTACTTTCCTTCATTAAGGCACGGTTACTAGGGTACTTCAAATAAGGGATAATGGACTATGCCGGGAACACCGAAATCATAAGAAAACACTTGCATGTTCACCAAGAAAATTTGTGTCGCTGTACTTTCAATCATTCCACTGCGCAAAACGTTTTTTTAACGAAGGTTGTTTTTATTCAAGGAGCCTTCAAAAATATTCAAGGACTTCTGTGGGAAATTTAAGGACTTTTCAAGGAAACATCCCACAATTTTTCAATTTTCAAGAACTTTTCAAGGCTCGTGCGAACAATGAATTGTTTAACCTCTTGACTAGGCTTTTCCAAGGGCGGCGCATCCGTACCAACTTTGGAAAGAACAAAATGGCGGCAGGCTTATATTTATGGTGTGTCAATATATTCTTTGACCAGATGGCCGAGCGCCTTAATGAACTAGTAAAGGATCCGCAAAATATATATTCCGTGTAACCTCTTAGCTCCAAAATCCTACAGTTTTTTTACGGGGAGTGTTGCCACTGTTGATGTTATGAACCAAGCATTTCAATAACCCTTGAGTTAGTCGGACAGCAGTTGGAAAATACGTGAATCATAATCGATGGACAATTCGGTATCGATTTAAAAAGTCCGCGCACAAACAGGTCTTCAACGCTAAACTACGTTAGAGTTGATCAAAGCCTGGTGTTTGATAAGAGAGATTGCGGCAAACGTGTGTACCACGTGACCATCATTTCTCAGTTTTCCTCTGGTAATCACGAATCTCCCTATTCCCTCTATTTATTTAATGGATATTTTGGAAAAGGTCATAAGTCTTTGATTATTTTTTTTACCACAACTTTATTTTATTTGTACTTTCATGTTAAATACGGAATCCTGGCCTTCGCTAAATTTAAGAGTCTTACACCAGATTGTATGTCGGAGTACTTGAATGTTCGGCAAAATTTTTCGAGTCCCCATCCAGTAAGGTTACCAAAGAATGAGAATAAAAAAAATGAAAATTGTTGGGGATTAAGGCAGAAAATCCTCGGCATTCTCGAGCTGCAACTTTATTTTTCCTCAACAAATTATTTTATATTACAAAGTTTCTTCTTTATTCACAGGGTTTCGGGTCTTGCAGTACGAAACTTATTGTAGTTAACCTTCATTGTTAAATAACTTGATGGATAGTGTATCAACTATTTGGATATTTGTGCATCAACTGCCTGCAGAATAAATAAGGTTGGCTCAAAAAGACTCAACCACGAATAGGGGTCTCATCAGAGGAAAAGTCTTCGCAAATCTCACTTTCCAGTAAAGGGGTTACTTCAGTGTTTGCCGTTCCCGAGGCCGCGGTTTCACGGCGTTTGTTTCGCACGATTGTCCCCCGCACCGTGCTTCCCACGGTCTGCACGTGCTGTAGCAGGTCATCGCGCACGTCTGACACATCCCACATGGAAGCAAACGAGGCACAGCAGGGGGGAGGGGGTGAGAATGGATCCACATAAGGTTTGTGGGAGAAGACGTAGTAATGAGCAATGGCAAAGATGAACATCTCCAGGCATATAACAAAATTCTGCGAACAGAATAAGAACACGTCTGACTAATATTGTAATAAAAAAGACGTACAAATAAACAGTTTATTTCGAGTAGCAACTTCGATTCAGGGGCCCCTCTCCTGCTTCAGGGGGAAGAGATAAACTGAGTCCCCGAGTCTCGATGCGCCCGCGATTCTTCCCACCCACCGTGAGGTGGGGAGAATCGCGGGCGCATATGATTTCCACGGAAGAAGACCAAACATAACGGAACTGAATAAACAGGTTACATTTCAGCTTCTTTCAGTGGATTTAATATCTGCCCATGCGCAGAGTGCTACTTTCGCAAATCCGAAATGGTGTCTTGCAGTTGAGTTACCACCTATCCATGTAACCACGCCTTGACCGTACGAAATTTAGACGGTTAGGGTGTTCACACCACGCCGGTCAAATTTTCAAACGTTCAAGCTAAAATTTAACCTCGATTTCTTGTTCAAATTTTTTAACGGCAATGTCTAAATTTTTGTATGTTTAGCGCGGTTTCGTGCGAACGGAACACATTTACGCACGATTTGTTAATAGTCACACCCCAATGTAGGGCGCGGTTATATCAGACCTTTACCCCAAAGCTCCCCTTGGGGAAATAGCTTCGGTTGGTTTCGATCTGGGTTTAGTCACTCTCACGTTTGCGGTTACACATTGATAAATTGCCCATGCGAAAGAGCAAACTTGACCCGATTTTGCGGGAAGCTTCACATTGAAGACTGACATATATCATAAAACGTTTTCAACCATTTTTACCCTCTAAATAAAACATTTGTAATTTGGGGACTAAAAACGAAGACGTCGACTTCCTTCGCTTTTAAAAGAAAGGGAAATTCTGGCTAAAAGTCAAAAGTACGGGTTTTTAAAAATGGTTTTAACCACTTCATAAGGTAAGAAATCTTAAACACTAGTGTAAAGAAAACTTTCCACTGTTTCAAGGTGCTTTGAATTTATCAAACATAAAAACATTCACAGCAAAGCTCAAAATCCTGCTGTGATTTCGAACTTTGAGTCGGGTTTCGCGTAGGATTTGGCGCCAAGACGGGCGCAGCACGCAAATAACACGTGATCTCGACTTTTTGGTGTATTTCACTTTCTCGTGATTGGTTGAGACGCTTCGGGTTCTTATTAACCCATAGAATTTACTTCGAGAACTGTCATGGGTAATTCTTTTGTTCTTTTTGACGTATCCATGGAAATTTCCACGAGGCAATTTCACCTTGGGGAAATCTGCCACACAAAAAGTTGTTTCCCGGTGGGCAACAGAAATACCCATTGGTAAATCGGCTAGTGTCACCGCACCTGTAGCAGTGTGTCACCGTAAGCGATGCGGCGTGTGTAGCCTCAGTATCCAGTATCTCCGCTTACTCTGCTTCTTTCCCCCACCCCCCGGTAATTCCTCAGTGATACTCAGGCTACTGCGTGTGGGATAGGGTATGAACGTAAGAGACTTTTGATTTAGAAAAGTTACTTACTAGAAACAGGAAAACGTAAAAAAGAAAAAAAACTGGGACAGGCATTTCTAGTGAAAGAAATGGAGGAAATGGTCTAGCTAAGTATTATTTGTTTCTTGCTTTTACAAAGTATTACTGTTTGCCAGATCGATTGTTCTTCTAACATGTACTAGCATAGACTCATAAGTTCTTAAACGAGAGCGAAGCGAGTTCATTACGGTCGCGCAGCGACCGAGCGAGCGACGAAGTAGCGACGTCGACTTGTTTCGCCTGAATGGATTTTAATCACATAAATTCACGCGGGAAGAAATGATTGACATATGTTGTGTCGAGAGTGGAGTCAAATACCAGCAGCTTACGTCACGCTGACGTTTCGACCGGTGAACGAAGGCGTCGAAAGAGGTAGGGGATTGGGAGGAAGGGAACAAGGGACGGGGATTGCGCTTTTCTCCCTCTCCTCCCTCCCCCTCCCCTTTTTGCGCCTGCCACTCAGGCTACTGGTGAATTTCGCGCCAGAAAAATAAATGACTTTTGGAAAGTCTTTTACTAACATAAAGAATTCAAAGGGGTTGTGCTAAAGAGAAATCGATTGCCGTAATAACGTGTAGTCCCACCCCTAATAATATCAATAAACCTAAGAGGAAAGGGCATGGCAATTCACAAAATGATCACCAGGGGAAAATGCTTTGGTCTTTTAACAAACTCTTTCAACAAAACTTTAGAAAGCTTCTGAGTACGAGATTTTCTCAATACTGATATTGCTTACGTGTGAAGCGTCATTTTGGCGAGAAAACGTGATAGCCGTCAATAATAATAATAATAATAATAATAATAATAATAATAATAATTTACATTTATATAGCGCAAACCTCTATATGAATATATTCGGTTGCGCTTTACAATATTGTTATATTAAAGTTATGTTAAAGGTGACTAAAGCATGAGAAACTATTAAAAACTACAATAAAAAGTACTTAAAACTAAAAATCTATTTAAAAGCTAAGTTAAAAAAATGAGTTTTAACAGCAGTCTTAAAAGTGTCCAATGTCTTCATGTTGCGAATTGCCGAAGGTAATGCATTCCAGAGATAAGGTGCGGCTGACTGGAATGAACGATCGCCAAGAGTTGGATGGGTCTTAATGCCTGGTAACTCGAGGAATATAGACTCATTTGACCTTAGAGAGTACCTGGATTGCTTTTTGATAGTAATGAAATCAACTCGATAATTAGGAGCTTGACCATATAAGCACTTATAAGCACACGTCGTCATTCTACTACGAAGTTCAGCGAGAATGTCGTAGTGGCGGAAACAAGTTATCAAATGTGAGAAGTATTATCATTTTGCTATCGGGAGAGGGTTTAAGCTACTTCAGAATAAAATAATAACCGTACTAACTTTTTTGGATGTGAAAAAGTGAAATGAAGCTTTCCGGGGAGTCTTTTCCTTACAACACGCGCAAAAACCTTACGTTAAATCTCGTAATCATTCTCCTCCTAAATATAAAGCTCTCTATTTCTAGAAATGTAAAAAAAAAAAATAAAATAAAAAATAACCTTTATTTTAAGAGCGTGACACCTATTACTATGAAGTATTCTCCCTAGTGGCCCTCTGTATTTTACGTCTCCAACTGAAGACGGTACCGCCATTTTACGTGGTCATCCGAGCCACGCGAAGGTCTCGCCGCTTGCACTGCAGAGGGAGTTACTTCACTTCTCAGTTATTTTAAGACCCTGAGTTTTGGTCCGGCCCCGGGAATCGAACCCGCGACCTCCCGCTCTGCAGTCGACACGCTCTACCGACTGAGCTAACACTGCCAGATCAGTCAGGAAAATTGGTATCTGGATATTAGGCTTACAGGGTTATAACAAGCTTGTAAAACAAGGAGATGACTGATGACTGGACGTTTGCTTGGCCGGGTGAGCAAAACATGGTCGTATGGCGAGTCTTCACTGCATACAAGAGAACAAATTCTTAAGCGGTATTTTAACACCCAAACGGTCATTTTTAAAATTAGTTAATCGTTGTCTTTCTGTTGACCATCAGTAGTCTAATTCAGTAGGGACTAATAATCTCAGTTACTACTAGCCTCTGTGCAGCCGCGCCTTCCCTTTTTGATGAGACGGTGCGCCTAAGGGAACCCCAGCCGTTTCGATACCAAGTCATTTCGATACGAGTCGTTTAGATACGAACTCAAGCAGCGAAACTGTACAATATTTTCGATCAAGTATAGAGTGTTTTCACATGACGTCACGGCGGCCATATTGATGTCCCAAAACAATGAAACGGCGGCCATGTTGGTGTCCCAAACCAATCCTGTGGGAGTTGAACTCTTTTCTTATGCAAACGCTTTCTTTTGTTTCAATAAATTTGCAAAGATGCTGGCCACGTGAGTAAAAACACTCTACAGTTTTCGCGTGAACGAGAAACAATATTTGGGGTGAATATTCCTTGTTCTTTAAGCCAAGCACGTGAAACCTTTTGACTGACTTATGACTGAATCACCTTGTATCGAAACGACCGGTAACCTAGAGAGCCCGGCTACACATAGGCTATTCACAACCTGACAAGATCAGCTTTAGCTATTTTGCGGGGTAGTGTAGTGTTGCACATGCATATATGGAAATGTTAATGATAAACTTGAACTTGACCGTCTTGCAAAATGATAACCCCAGTAAAATTATCAGATAGTTAGGCAGCCCGGTCATACAGTTTTTTTACCAGTCAATAAGCATGCAGTTAAAGATAGATCTGAGATGAATTAACGAGTGACCAAAAATCCTATCCTCACCTGAATTCCATTGGCAACATCCTCCACAGTGTAAAAGTTCCACGTATGGTTTGCTGATATTATTCCCACCTAGAAGATAACAAGGATCTTTGGATTTAGCCTGCGAGCAAGCTCTCCTATTTCGGCCCCCTCGCTCGTGCGTTCTCGCGAGGTTCACTTCGCTTACCCAAGTAGGAGAGCTTGCTCGCAGGCTACTTTGGATTACACTACGGTACCAGCAGGAGTTTTTACAGCAAAGAGCCCAAAAGGGTGACCGCTTTTGATTTATTCACATTCTTTCGCACAGATTTAATCCAATCAGCTTAGACTAGACTTCTGATTGGTTAATGTCTGCATCAAAGAATGTGAGTTAATTAAAGGAGATCACACTCTTGGGCTCCTTGCTGTAAACCAACTTTGTGTCCTTAATATAACTAAGACTTTCTTCAACTTGCTCGATTTTGGCGTGCTCAAGAAAGACCCTGCATGAATCAAGTAAGATCTTTGTTGAACATGTGCTGCTTGTTGCTGGGATACAGTTTTAAAGTCGGGCTTATTGGCGTGTGCTTGGTACAGAGGCCCAGACCAGTTTAGCCTTGGAGCAAGCTCTTCGGCCACCAGAGCACCATGAGCAGCTTGCTAGCAGGCTAAGACCAGTTTGATGAGTGACAAAAAGATTGACTAGTCCAGAGATTCGGGCTTTGGCGACTTCAAAGGCTTTATGCGATTCAGGCAGAGCTTCCTTTTCTCTGCCTCACTCAAGAAGACAAAAGGACGGTCTGCTCTCAGTGTATTTAAGTTAATTATCACGTCAATCTTATATCAGTCATGACATGTGCTGGTCAGGAATAGTTGAATATAGTTTGGAGGATTTAATAAGCATGAAATTTCAAAAAGAGGACATGTAATTCTGTCCGGTCATCCATGACATTTCATAACATACATTACTGTTCATTCAAAATATTTCACCATTTCTGATCACTTGGCTAATTCTGCAGAACCAACCAGCATTGACTAAATTTGGAAGATGCAGGCAATATACCATATTGAGACTATTATCCCCAAGGTGAACATTCTGCTCAATCAGCATGATTCTTCACATACTACTCAGTCTCGTTCAATAATAATTGCTACAGTACTGACTCTGCAAGTACCTTGAGCAGTATTGCATTAAGAACAAGTCAGGAGGCAAAATAATGGGGAGCCTGCATAATCAGGCATCAGCAGTGTGAGTTATTAACAAGTTTAAAGGAGACCACAAACGTCGCTGTGATGCATTAAGAGATTATTGATTTCCTTCACAAACCACAGAGCAAAAACAAACATACCTTGACAAAAATGGCAATCAAAACACCTTGCCTGGAGATATAAATGATAATTTATATTACTGAATATTGATGATAATTTATGATCCGTTAATTTAAGTCACTATAACTCATTAAGATATAAATTGGCAATATCCTTTTAGGAAAAGTCATAAATTATAACTTGGGAGTACAATCTACTTTAATTACCGACTGGTATGTGCGTTGCTTATGAAATTTCAAAGATCAACATCAGCACTAAATACATTTTTTTCTGTTAGAACAATTGCGTATAGCTGGCAAGCAGGGCTCAAAATAAATCTGTGACTGTTGCTGCTCATTTTGACTCCCCAGAGAAATTTTAGCTCACTCATGTCTTTCTTTGAATGGTCAAAATGCTAATAACAATAATAACAAAACTTAAACATAACAAGCAAAAGCACAATGGGAATAGAGATGTTTGTCCCCTCGAAAAGTTATGGTGTGAGAATGCATTTTTTCTGTTTACTTAGCTTTTTGTTTACATGCCAGGTAGCCTGGGACCACGCTCCACACTGGGGAAAGGAGAAGAAAAAAATCGGCAAGCAAGGCAAGTGGGGAGGTAGTATGGGCAGGGGGAGGGAGGGAAAAGGCCACCAGGCGGTGTTACTGATTGTCACTGATCAGTTTTGCTGGATCAGACTCTACATGTACACCTTAACTTGGCAACGAGGGGATAAAAGAAAGAGAAGAAGGCAAGAGGGGTAGGAGGAGGACGAGTATTCAAGGGAGATGATTATTTCAAATGTTTCCGTCTAAAGGGGGCGATCATTTGAGGGAGGCAATTAATCAAGAGACAGCTATTATTTGAGGAAATATAGTAATCTGAAAAGCCCGCTTACCAGAAAGATGCAAAAACAACAAGTTTAATGCAGAGAAATTTCCCAAATGGCTTTATTGGTTTGAGTTCCTCATGAGCAGCCTTGTAAAAGAGCACCAAACAATACATTGCCCACTGAAAACAAAGTAAGAATTTTGCATAGGTATCGAAATCTTGTGCTGTATGTACTTGAATACTAGTTAGCAAATATAGAGGATATCACGTGGCCTAGTGTTGAAGAAAAATATCACTCATTCACTGTGCTTACTTGTGAAATATTTTTCAACACTTGAAAAGAAATTTTGTATCTCCCAGTGGCCATTTTATGTTCTATTATTTTATTATATATGCACCAATGAAATACCAAACCATTTCACTTTAATAGTTTCTTGTTGTGAAAGGCATGATGTATGTAGCCATGGCAATGGTGATCTTTTCACGTGCGAAGATAACATGATATTTTCACACGTGAAGATATTATGTTTCTGGTGAAAGCCCACCTGGTATTTCATCGGTGTTTATATAATAAACTTAGTTAAACTGTCCTTTTTATTTATCTATACTGATTTAGAGACATAACATATACAAGGTTGTCCCCTACAAGGTAAAACCACCCAAAACCAGCACCCCCCCTTCACCCATAGACATAAGAAAGAGAGAAAAACTATCTAGCTAGACCCTAACCCCATTAAAAGAATGAAGTTCAAGAATTAAGTATAAATAGGAAATTTTATAGTCAGGCATATCAAACTTACATGTAACAAGTGCACACAACTAAAGGAGTAGCCTTAAAACATTTTGGGCACACAATCTTAACAATCTTAGCTAGCATATACTTAGTAAATTGATGCCTACATGACGATCACTATGTCTCTCCACAATGTCCTTGCATTTTCTCTATTGCTGACTAGCTTTTGTTACTGTTGATTTACCACAGAAATTTTTCCTTGTTCATGTTGAAGTCAAACAAAACTAACACAGGTGGAATTATTACCTACGTAGCAGGAGCCTGTTTTTAAGGGTGAAGTGATAAATTATTTTTGAGGATACGCACGTTCAAGAGGGGAGAGGTGTTCACCCTGGCATACTCGGTAACAACTATACATAAAAAAGAGAAAAAAAAATTACCAGTACTTGCTACACAGGATACCACAATAACAGGACAGGGGAGAAAAAAACTAATGTAAACTAATGTTGGTGGTTTTTTTATTCTTTTTGGAAATATATGCAAGTTGAGATTTTATTTCCGTACAATTTATTGTAGATTGGGGTGATAATAAAATGCAATAGACTGACAGAATTCACATCCCTTTTCACCCATTATTTCCACTGTATGCATCGACTCTAACATCAGGATGTCTATATAAAACAACCACACATGAAACTGGATCAACAGTCATACCACTTGGGAACAGTTGTTGATGACTACAATGTAACTCCATGCTGATTTAAAGCTTAAATTTCCTTCATCATACTTTCCGGCCAATTCAGTGCAGCTGAAATAGGCAAAGAAAAGAGAAATATAATTAAACATAGAGATAAAATTGGGTTAATATGGTAATCATGACTTTTTCCTTGGGATGGAAATGAACAAGGAAAAGCATAAGGATGTTGGTATTGCATAGATTTCAGGTACACTACAATTTATTCAATTTTTCAATTTCCTTTCTTTTGTACTTAGCTAATAGATACACATTACAAAAAGCATAGGCAAAAATGTAGCACTTACTGAACTAGTTAAAGGGAGAGTCTTGAAAGAGGGGATAAATTAACCTGGCTATATAATTTTCTGATGTTTTAAAACAACAGAAGACGAGTAAAATCAAATTAACAAACAAAAATTTAGGGTAACAAAAATCTGAATTGTTGTAACACTTCTAGCAGTTTTTGAAACTATAAAAGATTAATTTGAAAACAGTTTTTTGATATTCACCCTGTTAGATGTATGTACATTTATTTATCTTAGTGATTCATTGTAATTTATGCTTCAAGACAAGCATGCTCTGAATACATGGAGGATAATACAAGTCATGGTCATATAGAGATAAAAAAACTTCTCTTTTAACACAAGAGGAGAAATTCCTTCATCAACCAGTCATGTACATGTAATATTCTATTTCTCATTTTAACACCAATGAAATATCAATCCATCTCACTTAAAAGAATTTTTTTTGCTGTGATAGGCATGGTTTGTTTAACCTTGAAGATCCAAGACGGACCAACATTAGTTTTCTCCTAAAATATTAACCCACATTCTAGAGAAAAGGTTATGAGAATAAATAAAATAATTTCTAAAGGGAAAATGCTTCAATCTTTGGTCAAATTCTCCCCATTAATTGTACAAGAAATATATGTAGATAGTAGAATGGAGAATTTTTATATACATACTGGAAATTGGAGCTTAAAGGGTTACATTACCAATATATTTTCCAACAACATCTTTTCCTTGTGAAGCCGATAACCTATTATTGTCATATGTGAAGATATCATGATTTCACATTAGAGCTCATCAACATCTGATTACATTGATGTTAATTGCGGGTGACGAGGTGCGCACAATCATAATCTCCAGGTTGCTATTACGTATGCATGGCATACATGTATATAGCCAGCTTCATTTAGGCTTCTACTAAGAATGAATGGAACACACACAATGCCATCTCATCTGACACAGGTTTGGACCTTCCATCTCTCATAAACTAATTACACATGTTTTGACCATCTATCACGTGAATCTCACACAAAGCCCCAGCAATGGAGTAAAAGCATTTTGACCCTTGATTGGTGATGTCCGCACTTCATAACCTTTGGTTATTACTAGTATAATAAACATACTTACAAAGCAATGACTGTGGTGATGATTCTTACGACTGTGTAAGACAATGCACCTTGCTTGCACCTGCTTATTAATACCCTACAAAAAACAATAATTATTAAATGCTTGATGGAAAAAGAGCAGAAGTGTCATTTTGACATTACTCCAAACAAAGTAAACTCACAGACAGGGTGTGTGGATGAAATTCAATTAGATAATTGTAATAGCTGATTTTACATCAGTTTCTGTGAGCTCAGTGTACTAGGTTACTGTTCGACAGGAGAATAGTCTGTGTTCAATACATTAAAATTCAAAAATGACTCTGAGGCTTTCTGCTCGTTGTTCTGTATAATATACAGAGCAATGTGCTTAAGTCTGGAAATCGGGAGACAATGAAGTTGTAAAAATTTTCAATTTTGACCCTAAAGCCTCAAAGTCACATTAGAATTTTAATATTATATTGAACATGGGTTATTGAAATTCATGATGTCACCTCCCCCTCCTACATCTCATACAGTTAATCCAGCAAAATGAAGATATCTGCACCTACATGCATCTTCTATGAAATCAACAGTGTAACTATTTTAGTGGAACCTTCTCACAGAAGTGACCTGATTTAACAAAATAATTCTCTTTATTAATACCATATATAGGAAATTTACAAGGAGCTGTGCCGAGAATATGGATATTGATAGTACTATGTGACCCCATACTTGCCCATCCTCCAGGGAGGTAAGGTACAGCAAGGAAAGAAGTGTTTGACTTGAGGCTTGTCGGACAAAACCACTTCAAAGGCATATTCAGAGGAAAGGTATGCCAGCAGAAATGTCATAAAGTTGTAAATCACATAAGCTTCATAGCACTCTCGAAGAGAATCCAAGTAAATAGCTGCCTTAGGAAAACGAAGAGCAAGCCACTGAAACACAAAAAGATGTGCCTGTCAGCAAAATAAAGAGGCCACTATTGGGACCAAGCAAGCATACACAATTTTTCTCACAGTTTGTGTTTTATGTTCAAGGACCATCAAGCCGAGCTTTACTGTTACAGTATAATCAAGAAAAGCACTCTTAAAGGGGGTGGAGAATCCTAACTAAGAAATCCATTGTCTGACACCCCTTTCACCCCTATCCTAGGGGTGATATGATTGAATGCAACCTAGCAAGGAGAGTTAGAGACTAGCATAGGACCGAGGGTAGGGCAATAGGCACCTAGCAGTCAACTCTCTCTGAAGCGACCACCCTTGCCTTGGTGCACGACAAAGTGCAGACTTCATACATATGATTCAAAATTGAAGACTTTTTCCAGAGCTTTTTCCAAAACAATAACTTCTTTTTCAAGACTCAAGGTTATCAAATAGGTGATCAACATAGCCCTTAAAAAAAGTAGGAACAAAGCTTTTTTCATGATGCACTCCAAATGTACATAGAAGGCCAAGATTGCATAAGATTTGACCAAAACAATAAAAAAAAATCACTTATGAAGCAATTGTTGTAGTTTCCTTAGAATCATAAGTGACCATGCCAGGTGGTCACTTACGGGAAACAGAAAACAGAAGATTACGTCAAATTTCTGACCTAAAAAGTGGTCATGGTCATTTAACAATTGAATTAGTGGTCCCTTACGAGAGAGTTTTTGAAACAGCATTTTACTGAGAAAGTTGTCATTTCTGGGAGGTGGTTGCTTATGAGAAGTGGTTGCTATGAGAGAGTGGACTGTACTAGCTACAAGGTAGTTGACCAATTAACACTTAGAACACCAGATCTCGAGGTCTGTGTTCAAGCCTTGCCATTGTGTTTTTCTACTTCAAGCACTTTCAGCTCCACTTTGTCTCTCTTAACCTAGATGTATAAATAGGTACCAGTGACAAATCGCTAGGGTAACCTTGGAATGGACAAGCGTTCCGTCCAGGGGAGAGTACCAATATTCCTAAGTGATTCTCACAACCAAAATTATTAACCAAGCTCATTACTAGGTTCAGCTTTGCAGGTCCCATTAGTTTTTGTGCACCTTCCTTTTATATAGAGGGTTAAAGGCTTCCATTCAAAATGTAGCCCAGAGTAACTAGAGTGATCTTTTATCTGTCAATTTACAGTTAAGGAGTAGCCTGGGGCTGTTGTGGACAACTTAATCACAAAGGTTGGGTTATATAAAACTATTTCTATTTTTTTCATCCATCCTTTGAAATTAATTTTCATGAAAACATATAAAAATCATCTACCTACACTATCTGTTGCATAAATTGGAACCATCCAAAGAATTCTGTTGAGACGAACAAAATACACGTATGTCAGTATTGGTTGCGCTTGTCAGAAAATATACTTTCTCTTTTATAGCGCATTTGAATGTATTTATATAGTTTTGCACCTATATAAGTTTTGAAATTAATTAAATAATTATGCAGTGCATAGGGTATTATGAACTGTGACTGAGGCAGGGCAAGTCTTACTGTTGCCGCTTTGAGTCACACATTTTGAAGTTATAAAGCTGGTCTGTGCCATGCATATTGAGTAACTACCGTAGTTCCTGTTGTTTGTTTCTGAACGTGTTTTCTGACCGGATTTTATCATAGATGCAGTTTATACCATAAAAATGGTTTTCTTTTTTCTCTGTTAAAGCCTTGAGCTTTTTATTGCAGCTAAATAACCTTTGTTTCTTTTGTTTTCTCCGAAATACCTGCACCTGAATAGCTACATGTGCATAGCTTTTCATCCATGCATAGATAATGATTTCCTGATTTGGTTTGATGCTAGAACTGTTGGCTAGATTGCAGAATACACAGCAGTCCATCTGCAGCAATTGGAAGACGCTGGAAAACCTGGTGCAAATAATTTACAAATGTTTTTCGTCTCAAAGCAATTCCCTCAGAGCATTTTTTTGTGTTCAGAAGAAGGTTTTCAAGCTCGAACTGCTATTTCCTTGTCTACTGCAAATGCTCCTTACTGCTTTGCCCAACTGTCATGCACATGTACAAATTGGGCCAATTGTGAGGTGTATGAGAAACTCGTAAGAAATCTGTCTATCAGAAATGCTCACATATGTTCTTGCAACTCTGCTGGACATCAGAACAAGCTTTTGTGCAGCAATTTGCAGACGGACTATACAAACGGTCTGGATGAAGCAGGGCCAGCTGCGTGGCTACAAAATTAATGTAATGCTTATGAGGAAAATCTAATGCTCTAATCTATGTGCATTAGATTAGGCACATGTGGAGAGTGGAGTCTGAAAAAGGCTTTGTGGATGTGAGCTCAGAGACATCTTGTTTCCCCCGTAGTTTCACACCATGACCTGTGAAACTGAATCTGAGTATGGCATCTACTCTCGCAGGCTAGCACATAAGTATAACTGGACCTATTACAGTTATTACCTGACAATCCGTCTTTGTAACTCTGGTTTGGTATAGTTCACCAAATGTTGGAGAATTCCCCAGAGAGAAATAGGAATTGTCAAGAACACAAAACATCCTGCGACAAACCATGCCTGAACATGAGTTTGAGCACGATTTTTGTGCAATTCCCAAACAGTTAGTGGAAGAGCAACACACAGGATTACAAAGTAAATTGATATCACCACAGGCCGCAACCAGCTCCGAAAATCTCTGCGACTAAATTGACAGCAAGAACAGCCCGCGTTGTTAGGCATTGCTGGGCGGTGCTTTTCTTCTCCTGAAAATTAATCTGGACGAAGTAAACCGCTTCATAGCTCATACACCAGCTCCTAAAAACACTTAAATTTTCCGCATTAGCCGTCGAAAATCCGTGCAAGCCAATTCTTCGTACTTGAAGCCTTGAAGCCGACCTGGTTTTGTTTTCGGGCTCATTCAGCGGTAAACAGGCAAAACGTACGCGTGGAAATTTGACCTTTGGAACCGGAACCCCAGTCTTGACGTGCAGTTTGTGACTGTTTTTGATAAGTTTTCAATGAACTTTTAGTCGATTTTTGTGTCGGTACACATGTGGAGTAATCGAGTTGGGATTCTTGGTAGAGGTGCAAGAGGAGGTACACTTATCAATTATAATCTTCTACCCTGGTTCTCTAATCAGTCTTTAAATGCCGACTTCTTGTTTATTTCAGCCTTGCCTCTTCTTCAAAGTCGCCTCTACTCAAGCGATTCGGTACCAAAAATTACAACACATTACACAGTTGTACCAAGAGAAACTGATCCAAGATGGAAAGGTAATTTTTGTTACTCATGTTATGTTTTTTAGTAAGTGTTAGTAAACCTGGTTTCGTGACTTTTGGCATGTGTACAGTGTACACAACACAAGTTTTCCATCATACACAAATTTAATATCACAATGGTTCAATTTTTTCGCTTTTAGATGTAGAGATGGAACGATTTTCAGACGAAGCCGACGTGGTAATAGTCGGTGGAGGCCCGGCTGGTTTATCGGCTGCAATCAGACTAAAGCAACTGGCTGAAGAAAATGAGAAAGAAATTCGAGTTTGCCTTGTAGAGAAAGCCTCAGAAATCGGTGAGATTACATAACGTAGCTGTCTCTTTTCTTCAATTCTTATGTAAGCTCAACTTAGTCTTTTAAAATTTAATTTTGGTAAGCTTAATTTTAATTTTCTACCTCACTGTTCTAACGAAAGAGTCAATTTTTTAAATGAATTTTGCGTTTCAAGTGACTGATGCAATCCAATGCGATGTGTTGATGATTGCGTGACATTCACACCCCCGACTTTCCCTCTTTTTGCGAGACAAAGGAAGCCATGTGGAAAATCAAGTTGTAAAGGCTGAATATCTTCTGGTTATATGTTTTGTTTTTGATGTCCTTAACTCTGACAACATTATTTTACACTTTTAGTCATTTGAAATTGAGTTTTATTGTGTTGTGTGAAAATATCAATGTGGCTACATGTAATTTGGGCAAAGTTAACCTCCAACCAATGCTGGTCAGCAGTTTTCCCAACTATGCTGGGGAGCCCTATGCCTCCAGCAAGGGCACCTCGTGAATTGTACACACAATTGCTTGCTTGCAGTTCTTTGCAAAGTGTCTGGTAAGGGACGCTCACAGGGTTGCCATGGATACCTCTTTCCTAATGCTAGAGCATTGCCGGCTCCACCAACCTTGTAGGCAACAATGCTGAAGCTCATCTATTGGTAATAAGTTTAATCTGAGCATTAGCATTGGTTAAATTTCTAATTTTATGTTATTGCAAGAATGTTTTCTTCATAACAAAGTAATTTTTATGCAGTATATTGTAGCCTTTATGAAAAAACAATCTTACCATTATTTTGTGCCACAATGTAATTTTTGTGTATACTTAATACTCAGACATTTCTGAATCCTCCAGCACATTACCAAACCCCTTATCCCATTCATATGTTCTTTAATTCCCAAATTTCACTTTCATTTCCTTTAGAACTCAAGTCCTGGCCCTGGTTGTTCAAACGTTGGATAGCGCTATCCACCGGATAAATCACTATCCAGCGGATAAGGTTTACAGAAATCAATTACGCTATCCGCTGGATAGAGATTTATCCGGTGGATAGCGCTATCCAACGTTTGAACAACCGGGGCCTGGGGTCAATTTAATAAAACTTCTACGTGTGTAATTTAAAAGTGTAGCCATTGTTTTATAGTCTGAGAACAATAGCTACACTTGTAAATTACACATGTAAAAATTGACCCCTGGCTAATCAGAAGCAGTAAAAAACCCAGTGAGAATACTAATCAGTCTATTAAGTAGATGTGGGTTGAACTGTCCTGAAAGCATTGACAATCGTCCATTACTCCTTAGGTGGACATACTCTGTCTGGGGCTTGCCTGGAGCCACGAGCACTAAATGAGCTGTTTCCTGATTGGAAGGACAGAGGGGTAAGAGAGAGAGAGAGAGAGAAAAAAAAAACATTTAGTTTAACAAAGGAAATGGTAAATTAACCAACTGTATGAGATAAAATAATACAGTAACTAGAGGCTGATTTTACTATTAATACAAAACATATCCTTTCGAAAAGAATGAAAAAGCTATACTTGTTACAGGTTATTAAATTCAGGTTAAAATTTCTTAAACTACTAGGTTGAGTAAAATAAGGCAAAGAAGAAATTAAGAAATTGAGAATCAACCTATGGATCAACAAATTTTAATCTGAATCTAATTTTGACCTGTAAAATACACATTATGAAAAACATAATTTTTCAAACTGTGGGATTAAGAATTAAAATGTAAAATGGGAGCAGGTTGGTATCTAAATCCATGCTTTTTTATTTCTCTAGGCTCCTCTCAACACACCAGTAAAGGAGGACAAATTTGCAATATTGACAGAAACAAGAAGAATTCCAGTGCCAATTCTACCAGGTATGAACCACCTTACGTTGGGTTCAAAATTGAATTCTCTTACATCATTAATGGAATATAATATTATTGTTATTAGGTAGGTAGGTAAGTAACTTAGTTTTATGTAATGTGCTGGTAAATTCAGTTTATTGTTGCCATTGAAAGTTAGGAGAAAATTGTGCAGGACATGAAGCAGCTATGGAAATTCAACGTACATGTACAGCTGTTTAATATGAATTTGATTAAATAGCAGCAATGTACATGTATTTGCAGAATATCACTTTATTGAACTACAAGCACTGTGATATTGTATATGGCACCCCATTGGGCAAATTTATAAGAGATGATGGCCAAAGTGCCTGTTATACTGATATTAACTCTCCGGCCCTCTAAATCATCCTTGCAACTGACAACTACCATTTTGACCAGCCATGCATAGTCACTACTATCTTTTTCCGATCTACGAGTATTTTTATTGGGAATAAACACCTTCTACAATTTCAGAAAGGGGCCCATGAGGTCCTTGGCACTGGCTAGAGACTATAAGATTTGAATGTTATTTTGACTGTTGGTGATCATGATAATTTCTAGTGGTAGAACGAGGACAACGCATGAAGCTTTTCATGTCAGAATTTCCTCTACACCAGCGAGAAGGTCAGGCTTTTTCCAAAGCCAGTTAGCAGTACTAGTACTGTTAGAGAGAATTTGCTGTTGATAGCAAAGAAATTTATGTTAAGTGTGGAATTGTTTAAGGTATCACTGGCTTGCTGACTTTGTGATTAATGTCACACATCCAGCTGAGAAGAAAACATAAAAAATATACTCTTACTTGATTCCAACAGACACAAGGAACCATGATATTAATCCATTGATTACGGTAATATGGAGCTGTAAAAAGGAAGTCATTTTAGGATTCAAGATATTATTATTATAAAAATTAATAATAGAAAATATTCAATTTATGTTAAAGAATACTAAGGCTAGATATAAAATCAATGCCTATAGTCTTAGGTTGCTATGCGAAAGAGAGTAAAGTCTATCAGAAGTATTATACTCTGCAGACCCTCTGTTCAATGCAACAGTTTTACTTAAATCTTTTTTTTTCTGTCCATGCTGTATCTAAATCTGATCTTACTTTTTGTCAAGAGAATATGAATTAATACATAAAGGAACTCTGCACTACTGTACATGTAAATAATCTACTTTACTTAATCTTCTTGCGAGATGAGATTTGCATTTTTTATCTTTGAAGAATAAAAGATTGTGACTATTATTATTATTATTGTTATTATTATTATTATAATCATTGTCATTGTCATTACCATCTTCATTACACCAGCAAGTGCTACTTAAGGCTTCAAAGGCTTTGTAAGAATACAAAGACTCAATTTGGTTGACTTATCTGGGTAATGTAGCATTTGGTATTTCTAACAGGATTACCCATGCATAACCATGGCAACTACATAGTCAGGCTTGGAAACTTTGTCCGCTGGTTGGGTGAGCAGGCTGAAGCATTAGGTGTGGAGATATACCCTGGATATGCTGCAAGTGAGGTAAACCTTTACACTGCGGCTCTTTAATAATATTATAATGATATGCTACTAGAATACTTCACCTTTTTTTCAGAAAAAGAATGCAGTTATTACCAAAAAAGGCCTATTGGGGTATATATGAACCTTTTAAACATTGCTGAAGTTTTTACCCTGAGGAAAGACATTAGGCCTAGGGCAGAGTTGTTTGAAGTCTGGTTAGAAATGTACTCCAGAGTTAACTCTGCTGTACAGCATGATAAATGACTTGTTATCATCTTTCAAACTACCTGGCCTGCAAATGAGTAACTTTAAGTGAAAGGACATGTTGCTTACTAAGGCAAGACATTCTGGCCTGAGAAAACAAAAGTGTGATTTAAGTACTGTATAAAAAAGGAGCAAAGCTGAGAGTTTTCACACATGATTAATACACACCTGTGAGCTTTTTGAATAGCTTCAAAATCTCTGATATACATCAAATCCTTGTGGTCTAAAAAACTGGACATACATCGTAAAGTTTAGCCTTATCTTTGTCAGATATAAAGACACTCATTAAACACTGATTTCATTTGGCTTTTTTTATGAATTACTAATGAATATCACATTATGTTGAATGCAATAATTCATATTGTATTACCTTTAGTGCAAAGTAACATCTGAGTCTGTTTTGTGTGATTACAGGAGATGAGCTTGTTATTTATTTATGGTTGTAAAACTCATCTTCAAAAGATAAATTGGTTATTAAGATAATGTTCTTGTGTTCAACACCCAAAAGATGCCATGGCTGCAGGCTATTCTGATTGTTTGAGAAAGTTGTGAGAGATTTTTTTAATAAGCCACTCACAAAACATCCCAATGCATAGCCAAATTAAAAAAAAGCTACTACAAAAATCCCTTTTCAACCCTCCAAAGGGAAAAATCCTAAGAATTATTGGCTGTCACTGATTCGGAGCAAAGCTGAGGCGAAGGTGCCTAAAGCCTCATGAGGTTTATATATTTTTCACACGTGTTGATCGCACAGCAAGGCAGAAACTTGAGTTGCAAATATTTCTATAGATCTCTTGGGTGTCTGCAGTGACATCAGGGTGCATTTTAGGGTTGGCAAGCAATGATAATTCAAAAGTGTGAATGCAAATGCTATGCGTTTCACTTCGGCTTTTTATTGTCAAAACCTTGCTTTTCCTTAAAATCTGTACCTTTGAATTCATGTTACACTGAGGCAATTCAGCAGTAAATTGGTTCTTTCTCCGCCGATCGATGTGACTGATTGATTAAATGAAAGACTCAGGTTTCAGCTCCGTACATCCATCTGCCTGTTGAACTCAAGAGTGAATTAAGTCTGAAATAATGCAAAATGGCTTTTTAATAGGCCTTTAAGCTAATTTTCCTCTAAGGTATCAATGAATTCATGATAAATACAGCTGTACCAACTTCAAACAGCATTCACGGCAGAGAAAAATGCTTTAAGTAATTTTAAGCGTGATAATTAATCACAGTGGCTGCGTGGCAAGGATTTTGCGATAACATATTTCTAGTTATACATATGTACGTACTTTATGATTGGATTATTTTAGGTGTTGTACCATGAAGATGGAAGTGTTAAAGGTATTGCAACAAATGATGTTGGAATTCATAAAGATGGCTCTCCTAAGGTGAACCAATTGTTTCTAAATGTTCTTATTACAATGAATGTTGTTCAATTAATCAATTAAACCTCCAAAGGAGGTTTTGTAGATCAGATCTGTATATTACAGTCAAACCTGGAAAACCAAGAACACCAGAAAGTTTTTGGGAATGTTGTTGTGTAAGAAAGAGCATTAATTGGTTTGTGGTTTTGTGGCTGTAGTTTGCATGTCCTGATCTAATAATATTGCTTTTGATTGGTTGTAACACAATAACATTCCTGCAATATTATTTGAAGTATTCATGGATTTGCTTGTTGGACTGTAATACTTGTGTTTGAAGAATGCTATTATTGTTATTCTCAACAACTACAGGCCGTGTTTGAGCGAGGTATGGAACTCCATGCTAAGGTGACAATGTTTGGTGAAGGATGCCATGGTCATCTGGCCAAGAATATGTACAAAAAGTTTAATCTACGAGAAAACTGTGATCCCCAGACTTACGCTATTGGCTTAAAAGAGGTAACTACAAGTGTTTTAAGGTGCAAATAAAAGTTCCCAGTAAGTTGATCACCTTAAAAATATTTCTAATATATATCTGACTAAACATTCAGTGCTATCATAATAATTTTAAAGGGCGTAACACCTGCCATGAATGAGGTCAATCAATGTTAAGAGCATTAAATTAGATGTTCTTTCAAAATTACATATATATATCTTCAACTTTCAAAGGAAAACTTGAAGTCCACGAAATACTGTAATAAATTGAACTACTTAATGTTATACACAAGTGTTCAATGAAGGCAACTTAAAACATTGACTTGTGTGTTGTTAATTAGTTTCAAAATAAGGTCAGTTATGTAGATCAGTGACCAGTTTGTTTTTTTTTTTTAAGTGAGAGAATAAGGAAAGCTTTGTTTAACTCAAGCCTGTAATCTGTGGCCATATACAGGCAACACCACTGAAATTTATAGTTTTCTGTATGTGTAAACAGTATTTAATAGTGGAGAAGTGAAAGAAAGTGTCACTCCTTTTTTCATATGTGTATATCATTATCATCAGTATTTAAATGTTATGAATATTAAAATGTTATAAACATCGATTTTGTGCTGATTGAATTTGAATGTGTGTTGGGGTGGGGAATCAATGACACAGTAGCATAGATGCCAACTCTCCCGCTTTTGGCGGGAGACTTACGCTTTTTTGCCTTGTCTCCCGCTCTCCCGCTTTGGTACATAAATCTCCCGCTTTTTATGTTCACTATAAATATTGAATACTTAGTAAAAAATAAAACAGTCTTAGTTTGAGATTTAGCCCATTTCTAGCTCAAAACTTGAAGTTTTCTTATTCGCAGTACGGTTTCTGGGGCATTTTTGTCATTGACAAAGATTATTTCTAGCATTCGAATTTTGACAGTATGTACATCATGTAAGACGTCATATAATGTCCTAAGTCATTCCCATTGGGGGCTGGGTCAATTTTTCGGGGGGGGGGGGGAGTAAAAAAAAAAGACAGTCTCCCGATTTTAGGCCTCCAGAGGTTGGCATCTCTGCAGTAGTCTGGCAAAAATTACTGGTTGCATGGCTTATTTAGTGTGTTTTTATCATTAGCTGTGGGAAATAGCTCCAGAGAAGCATCGTCCAGGCAGAGTAGAACACACGGTTGGTTGGCCTTTGGTAAGTCGCACTTGAAGACTCGATAAATTACTTGGTGTTCATAATGGTACTGAATTTGTTTACAAGCTTTCAAGGTCTTGATAAGCCAAGCTCAAAGCTGAAACATAAACAAATGAAGGGGTGAAAAAGACCCCAGAACTCTGCTCATCCTTTGCAAAAATTGTTGCATTGCCTGTTTCCTTTTATTCATCGCTTCTATCTGAGAGTGACTATGGTCTGTCTGCTTAAAGAGTGGCAGACTATGAACAGTCTCCCATTCTTCCTAGTCTGTCAAGCAAAACATGGAGCAAAAGGGAATGGTGTGACTGAGCCCACTAACTGGGAAGAAGAAAGAGACTACTGCACTCGCAGTCTTAAAGAGTGATGAATTTTGTCTTCATAAAAGTGATTGTGGACATAACCTGTCTTAAATCATATTTCCGAGCATTCTGAAATAATGTCAACTTTGCATTGCTCTGCAATTAGCGTTGAGTTAGTAAAATTAATGTTGTTGAGACGTACCACAATTTTTTTTCTCACCATTTCCAATTTCTTCACAACAGGATAAAGACACATATGGAGGTTCATTTCTCTATCATTTAGAGGAAGACACTCCTCTAGTCGCTGTTGGATTTGTGGTTGGTTATATGTTTATGTATGGATGAAGTCTAAACATGCCATAGCTTATACCAGTGTCACATACATGTTCAATTTTTTATTCACCTATTATTAGGCAGACATGGTCGCTATTAGTATGAACACATGGAAAACATGTTCCAATTCTCCTCCTTGTTCTGAAACTACTCTTGAAAAAAGGAGACACTGCACTGTTGGAATTTATTAGAACTCCAATAGAATGGGGAAAAATTAATTATCCATCATTGGACAAAACAGGATGCTTTTAGTGTTTCTTTGTGCTTTGGTGTTTTTGTGTGGTCAATTTCAATTCTTATTTCTTTGTAATGTTAGTGTTGTCCAAAAAAGAATTTTGCTTTATAACGGCAGTCATATTATGTAATTCAAACTAGCAGTGCACAGGAAATTCAGGAGTGAAATAAGTGATATTCTTAACAGTTACTAGATTTCAGCGCACTAGAATTTTCTTACCTTGAAAATATGAATGGGGGCTTAGAATTTAGTTCAAGGTTTTCTGTTTATTTTTCTTTCAACCCCTCTTGTTAAACTCTGTATGCATATAAACCCTTGTGTCTTCCTAGGTTGGGCTAGACTACAGCAATCCTTATGTATACCCTTTTAAAGAATTCCAGGTAAACTGTGTGTAAAACCAATGATAATCATCATCATCATTTGAAAACAAGCCTTGACAAAGGGGCTGTGTAACGAGTGTTAAGTTCATTTTGTCAATAATGCTTATTACGCATCCTAGTTTGCTAGGGAACTTGATAAATTACTTTCTAATGACAAAATCACAACTTTTTTTCAAACAAATATGTCTCCCAAGCATTTATATCAAACCTTATCAAACGTTAAAAGTGAACTTGGAAAAACTGTTCGGGTTACAAGTTTTTAATATTCACAATTGCAATCCTTTTCAGTCTTCTGCCTCCTTTTCCATTTATTGCCGTGTCAATTTTGCCTTCTTTTAATCTTTAGAGCAGTTAATAGTTTTATGTTTTGCTCAATTTGAAGGCAGTTTCCACCGTTTAAAAGTTTTGATAAATTTCGGGACACAGTTCCTGTTAAAAAAGTAATTGTTCTTTTATGAGAGGTATTTTATCAGGAGCTTATTTTTGGAATTTTATTGAGACTTTTAAGCGATGAACCTTTTTTCAAACAAAATACCACTTACATTCTTTGTGACAAACCTCCATGCCAACTTAAAACACTCACGGCAAAAACCTTCAGTTAAGAGGCTTAATTTTGTGGTGGCTTACTTCCGGATTATGCTTATTTTCGAAAGAGTGCTTTCTGCTTCCGAAGTCGAAAAAAAAAAGAAAAGAAAAAAAGAAACTTGCTACAAAGAGTTCCTGGATTATACTCCAACGTGACAATTCTTAATACTGGAAACAAACAGCAGCCTTTTTATTGCTAATTTTGTAAAGGAGCATTCTTGGTGCTGATTAAATTGTGTCCATTATTTATTATAATCGCTATCATATAATTATTTATTATTCTTGTTGTTATCATTATAATCATCATAATTATTATTGTTTTTATGATTATTTATTTTGTAGCGCTTCAAGCTCCACCCGTCAGTGAGGCCAACATTTGAAGGTGGCAAAAGAATAGCTTACGGTGCAAGGGCACTTAACGAGGGGGGCTTCCAGGTAGGAGCATTATTTTATTTGGTTACCCTAGGCTCCCTGTCTGTTACCACTCATTCCATGTTGTAGCTATCCTACCCAAAACTTAATAAGTAGCCTGTTCGAAAAAATACCCTACTTCAGGAAAGACATCTTCGGGACCCGGGGGCTGTCATTCGGGTCAGGAGAAACGGCGCGGGAAATGTCCATTTCTCCCGACCCAATTACTGCTTATTGCCTCTGGTTGTCCGAGGTTGCAGGAAGATTGCTGATAGCTTTGTCTTTGGTTTTTGAGTGGAAAAAAGTGCCTATTCTTGAAACCTAATGACCAAAATATTTGTCGATGTTAGCATTCAATCCTGTTCTCGCATTTGAAGATTGCCATAATACGTCCTAATATTAGTTGCAATGGTTTCTAATTGCGGTACGCATGTTATGTTTGTTCAGTGCATTCCCAAGTTGGCTTTTCCCGGTGGTCTTCTGGTTGGCTGTAGCCCCGGGTTTATGAATGTTCCGAAGATCAAGGGAACACACACGGCAATGAAATCTGGCATGCTTGCTGCCGAGTGTGCTTTTGAAGCTTTAACTGATGAAAATTTGTCTTCCCCAACCGAAGGTATGTAATGCGCCTGTAGGTTTTCTCTTTCCAAGCACGCCTTTTATGGTGTAATTTCGTAAATCCCCTCTCCTGTCACCACGTCCCACCAGTCTCCCCCCCTCCCACCCCAAGTCTGAACTCGCGACCACGGCAATACAAAGCAATCTCAGCCGATTGCGAAAAAAAAACGCAAAAAGTTACATCTATAGGAAGTCTTGCTACCCCACCTTCTCTCAGTCCACTGTTGACTGTATTGTCTACTATACCAATATTCTTTTGCAAAGTTTCACATAGTTACACAAGAATTTGCGTGGTCTGATAAGTGGAACATTCCCTGGTATGAACATATCTTTCGCACACCCCTATCTTATCCCATCTCGTTCCTTTCCAAACGTACCTGCTTCGCGTGCGCTTACAGTTCACGAAATATGAGCCATCGACCACGACAACCCAAGCCAATCTCTGCCAACCCGAACATGTTTAGAAGTCACGTAATCAGTTGGGCTGTTTCTCACCCCGCCCCCACCTCCCTTCTGTCCCCACCCTCCTTACCCCACCCTCCTTACCCGTTTTCACTTGACTGGGTACTCTCAACCGCCATGTTTGTAAATGACTGCATGAAGTTGCCAGAAATAAAAATTTTGGTCGCGGAATTGTTACACAAAGTAGAATCAAGTTCCACTTTTCAGCCTGTTCGCTACAAAACACGCGTTGGGTGACCCGTTTAAGTCACAAGGGATGTTTCACTTACGACGTCGCGTGCAACCTGTGTCGCAACGGCGCAACGGAAAATTGCGAGACAAGTTGCATAAAATATTGCCTAGCGTTGGTGCCTATGGACCTAGAAATAGATACCTGTGGCTTTTGGTTTGGCAGGAAGATAATAGCTTGATTTCCTTTTTTTTTAGGTCTCCTAATTGAATCATATGAATCACGGTTGAGAGAAAGCTGGATCTGGAAAGAGCTTCAAGGCGTGCGCAATATCAGACCCTCTTTCCACAGTCCCTTGGGTCTTTACGGTACTATGCTGTACACTGGCATTTTCTATTACATTCTCCGCGGCAAGGAACCTTGGACGCTACGAAATAGCAAACCCGACGCGGAACATTTGAAACCCGCCAAGGAATGCACACCGATTGAGTATCCCAAACCCGACGGAGAAGTGACTTTTGACTTGCTATCTTCAGTCGCGCTGAGCGGGACAAATCACGAGGGGGACCAACCGGCACATCTAACACTCATGGATGATTCCGTGCCAGTAAACCGGAACCTCGCCATATATGACGGCCCCGAGCAGAGGTTTTGCCCCGCCGGGGTTTACGAATATGTCCCTAGTGAGGATGGAGACGGAATGAGGCTACAGATAAACGCTCAGAACTGCGTGCATTGCAAGACATGTGATATTAAGGATCCCAGTCAGAATATCAACTGGGTTGTACCCGAGGGGGGAGGAGGGCCGGCGTACAACGGAATGTGACAGAGAAATGCAAACACTTATTTTCACTTCTAGGCTTCTAGGGGATACTTTTGTCTTTACTTGTAAAGATAATTTCAAGCTAACTTGCAGTCTTAGACATATTTGGCCTCACGCACCTTGATGAATTGTTTGATGAGGTAAATTTTGCGGTCCGGCAATGTGTTCTATTCGGTTGCTAAGCGACGTAACGTTCCTTTTTAAGAAATCGATGTAAGATTCTGATTGGTTGATTGACTAGTGGCAAGTCACCATGTTCTGAAAAGTATTGTTGAAACAAGGTCCTTAACAGGAAGGATGACAATTATATTTCCACTTGTGCAACAGGTTCAACACCGACAATCGAAGGACGTAGTAAATAAGAACACCACTCTAAGTATAATTTAAATCAACTGCTTATATGAGGGAGTGATTTGGGTAAAAAAAGAGCTCGCTTATCACTCATCACCCCTTTGGCTCCCAGAGCGAATGAAAGAGTCTTATAAAGTGCCAGCTCTTACATTTGAGTCTGTGGGTGAATTCCTTCGGCGAGAACATTAAAACGAAACCCTCTTTTCCCGTTCTTTCGCCAGGTACTATTTGATTGTCAGTAATTCAGTTACAAAATGAAATAATTTTGCAATTTTGGTTGAATTTTAGCTTTAGCCAACTTTGGGAGTGAAAGGGTTCGTAAACCAATCAGAACTCTTAGAGGATCTGCGGGATTGCACGATCGGTGCCATGTGACCGAAACGCGCATGACACGTGAGTCCGGAGTACACAAAATCTCGCTTGCTAAAAAGATCGCGCTGGGGCCTCTGGGAACAGATTGCCGAGCACGTTGCTTTTTCTAAACGTATTTATGTAATTCGACGAATAGGAACCCAAAGAAGGCTGGCATGTTCCGCGAAGTTCCATTGCATTAATTACCTTTCCTGCCGTGACTTTGGTATTGCTATTTGGTTTATTTCTCAGTTACATGTATAATAAAAATTGAGACGAATACATAACAAAATGATTGTTATATGAGGGATCTGTTAAAAGAGTCTTGTTTGATCGCTTATTTTAGTAGCCTGAGAAAACGGCTGACACTTCGCGACGCAACCGGTGGTTTCCCCGCGGGAATGACGTCTGAGAAACGAGCGCGGAAATTCCATACTGATGACGTGTGACTATCCAGATCTGGGTACTGATTTTGATTGAATGAAGCAAATTTTCAACCAAACAGAAGTTCTATTCACATCTGGGCAGTGATCAGTGTGTTTTATCCAGATCAGTATGGCATTTCTGCGCTCGTTTGTCAGACGTCATTTCGAGGGGAAACCGCGGGTGGCGTCGCAAAATGTCAGCTTCCCTCCCCCCGGGGGAGTACTCTCTTATATAAGTCATATAGGTATGTGCCGCCCCAAGGGGGGTAGGGTTTTGCGGCGTTTTGGTCTGAAAACGGGTATACGCTTTGCCTATGTTTTCTGGAATTGGGTATGGTTTTCGAGGGAACTACGGGAGTTTATGAGCGTGTTTATCATATGATTTCAGTTCCAAATGACTAAGAAAGAAAGAAAAATAGGCAAATTCGAAATTGATTTTAAGAAATCTTTTTTGTTGCTGTTCTAATCTAAGTAATGATGACATTATTTCTTAGAGACCAGGTCTGAAAATATGTATGGATTTTAGAGGCCAGGTCTTAAAACGGGTGAGAAAATTGACATTTTTGGTTTGAAATAGGGTCAGAATTTGCCGGACCGGGCGGCACACCCCCAACAAAGAATTCCCAGGAGTACCCCCTGGGCCGGGTTGTTCAAAGGCGGGTTAAGATGACCCAGGGTTAGTACGAAACTTGAATTTAGATATGAAAGCTTAAAAAGCAAATTCAGTTTAATTCTTTTTGTCTACAATTTGACGATTAGCTACTCTAAAAAGAATGGAGAAAATTTTCAGAGAAAATGCTTTTGATGAAAAGAAAAAGAGACCCGGGTTAAAATTTAACCCTGGGTTAGCGCTAACCGGCCTTCGAACAACTCGGCCCTGGCTGTTTTCTCAGGCTACTATTTTTCATCTGAATCGCAAGAATTACAGTGTTTCATGAAAACGATGGAGGAAATTTTTATTCTGAAAACAGTTGTCTTTGGTCGGTCTTCGTTTTTCAAATCCTGCTAAAAAGGGAAAGAAAAAAGTCCATTTTCGAGAAATATCGATAGAACAAAAATTAGGGGGAAAACAAGCAAGGAAAGATGTTGTAAATATGAACTGAAATATCAAGGGACAATTTAGGAATTTTTTTGTTTCCTATTGATGGCAACCTTGTAAAACACTAACAATCGAGTACATTTGGTGTGTAGCTTTAATTATCCTTTTGTGGAGATAACTAAACGCGCTGTCATATTCGTATCTGCGAACGATTTTGCCAGAAGGCAGGTGTGATAACAAAGGGATGGTTAATAATGAGTTTCTCCGCAAACTTACAGACACAATCTCGAAAACTCTAACGCAACCATGAGGGCAAGATTGAACTTCCGATATTCAAGATTACTTCAGTCAGTCTACTGGTCACAATTTAGCTTCTGATTGTGGACTTTCGTTGACCGCGGAATGTACTCACTATCTGAGCCCACAGTTAATTTTGCAAATTAGTGCAACATACAGACTAGCTATACATCTGGTGGCAGATTACTAATCTGTAGGTTGCACGCGTATTGCAAGATTTGCACGAGCAATGTCAAGCTGTGTTCCGTGCGATGGTGTGATTTCAGTTATTTTCTTAAAAATAATATATAATAAAACAATTATTAGATTCGGTTTTTGTGATACAGGAATAATCAAGGTCTCGGTAAGTAGAACCTCATCCAATAATTGTTTAATATTTCCCCAATTTTTGCTTATATGTAGCTAGCCGACGCTTTCAGCGAAGAAACAAATATAATGGGAAGATGAGCCAGTTGGGTTCACTGTACCTTGTAAAAAAAGCGCCAAGCCGTTCCATTGTCATAGTAACGAAAGTGGTCTATGACATCGACCTTGCCTTGACTCGAAGTATCACCCTTCGGGCAAACTTGGACCAACATCTAATTTCTCATTTACACTTCACTAATTATTAAACAAAGAACATGAAAATAATTAAAGAAAATGAACACTGACCACAGGAAAGCTCAAGAGGTTTGATTCCATCACAGCCATTATATAACAGTATAAGAGATGAATAAAGAACTCTGTAGAGAGCAAAAATAATTTGTTTATAGTCATTTCAAATGATATATTTGTATTTTGATTAAGCATGCCCGACATGCTTAAAGCTTCGGCAAATTGGACAACAAAAACGTGCAACTTGCTTGCAACATTGCTGCAAAGCGAGTTGAAAAGCGATGTTGCGAGTTTAAACACTCTCGTTCAAACTTGCTAAAAACCTGATTTGTTGCAAGACAGGTTTGAGGTAGGTGGAAAAACGCGCAGCATTGCTCGTTTTGCAGAAATGATGCAGGACAATTTGCACGTTTTTCTTTGCCTGTTTTATCCCAACTGTATAATTCAGTGCGATTCTAATTAATCTTTTTATTGACTATTAAAGCGCTGTTAAGTTTTTTTTATTTCACCCCAACTTTGGTTCACGCCAAATTAAGGTTCCTTATTCGGTTGTGAATTATTCTATACGCAACAAAAAGGTCAGTCATGAGAAACAAGTGTGCAATGCGGAAAAAAAGTCTATTCATCAGCGATTCGCTTATAAATCCTATTCACGACATGTTTTAAGAATTATAGGATTAGTTTGCCTCCTAGGCAAAATAAAGTCGTCTACCGATCGAAGCAAAAACATATCTTATCATTTGCTATGGTATAGATTTGATCTCGGTTTGTTTTTAATACCGAAATGATCCGGAGAAATGAATTGTGTTTAACCCGGGAATGATAAAAGTGTTGGCACCCATATGATCAATATTTAATTTCTTCCACCCAGTTTGACAGAGGAAGAAGGCATTTAAGGAGGAATTAAGATTTTAATCAGTAATTGTTTTTATACTTAAATGTGGACAATTAGGCGTAGTTGTTTTTTGAAGGTGCAGAGTGTGAAAGCAAAACATCTAGGTAAGAGGGAAACCGAAGTTGTTAATTGTTGTTTGCTAGGAAAGGAAAATGTACCGCATAATTTGTTCTAGAACTATAGCATGTAGTGATGAGTTGCAAAGTATTCTTAAGCAGAACGCTGTAGAGCTGTGTTGAGTTACCTATTTTCGAAAATCCTGATTAGATTATCAAAAGTAATAGATATTGCAGGGCGTCAACAATGGCGATAGTAATATATATATTTTTAACTGTTGACTGCTGAGGAACAATTTTTTTAATTAAAAAAAAAATGCAGGGTGCTGACTTTAGGAGAGAGGAACAATTTTATACATATTCGTGCCAAAGGGTTTTGCGGTTGCTGATAGATGTACTAAACACTGATTTACGAATTAAAATTATAAAACACCCATCCGACCATTGGCAATTTCAATTATATTCGACATCACGAAATGATGTTTTTCTACCATCGTGGAATTTTAAACAGTAAACTGTGCATCTGATATCATCTGATTTTACGTAATGCAAAAATAATGATAACGTTTGACGTACATGTGCGCTGAGGAGAAAAAAGTTTGTTTCGGTGATGGAAACTCATACACATTTGCATGCAAATTTAGCTATCGAGCAGCAATATAAGCAAACAATGTTGGTTCTTTACGTCGCTCGAAGAAGAAAACATTTATTCAACTGTATAAACGCAAGATACCGAGAAGGACGAAACTTGTCAGGTAACTGTTATCCTATTTACTCTGTTTGCTGTTTCGCAAAGAATGGTCAATGACCAACTTTCATGCTCAACGAAAACGGTATGGTACTCATAGAAACCGAGTCAGATACGTTGGTTATCCGCGGGAAGGGGGTACTGCATATACAATGGCCTTTCAGAGGAGGCTTCGTCTGAAAGGGGTACCTTTTTCAGGCTTTCATCGGTTGTATAAGAACGTAGGGATTTCGCCGGTTAAAGTATACAAAAGTGTAGGGAAATCTATCATTTCCAGTGGCAGATTCAGGGGAGGCCCCCCCTATTTTTAGACCAAACTGAGGCCCGAAGGAGAGAAAAGGTTTTTTTGGAGACTGCCCCTCCCCCCCTTATCTCAAGGTTTGGATCCCGCACTTAGTTTGGTCTGCAAAAGTAAAGGAAGAAATGCAGTGTTCTAAACTAGTTGTATGAAAGGGGTACGATTTGTCAATTGAAGGTATACGAAGGGCTATCTTTTTTGTCAAAAATGGTTTATAAAAGGTAAGAAGTTGGACCTCGGGGCGGAGCCTCTTAAAACTCCCCCCGGACCTCTCCCAGCCATGTATCGTTTTCAAACAAATAACTAAAATAGTAAATGAGAATAATTTCCTTTGATTTTGATCAACTTACTTCAGTGGCTAAACAAAAGTAGCACCGTATAATTATTTTTCTTAAAAAATGAACATTAATATTATCGTTGATGTTATGAGACGAAATGACTTTCGTCATTTAATTTGCTCTTTTTGCTATGGTACAAAACGAATGCTGAATTAAAACTACAAAGTCTTTTAGCGCTGAGATTTAAATGGTTTAAATTTCATTAATTTAGGCATTAACTGTTCTGAAAGATTATATCTGTACTGAGTGTTGAAGCTGTAATGCCCCTGGGCACTCTTTTGAAGTGATTAATTGATGCTTAAGGATATGGTTATCCGTTTGTTGCGAAATTCAAGGAGTGGGCGTATTTCTGTTTGACAAAAATATTTATATTCAACTACTGAATTTTTGTTCAACTTCAAGGAATAACATTTATTTAGCCCCTCTCGTGCGCCCACTACTTCCAACCGGCTGCTACGCAGCCTAAGAGTTACGTGATCCCTTGGCTAGTTACGACTTTTCTTCTCTTTTTTATCATTTTTTTGTTTACACACTGCCACGAAAGTTAGCCTTTTCAGCCCCAAACAACCTTAAGGGTACATATCCCAGTGTAGACAGTGTAGTCAATCTGAAAAATTCATTCATGTACAGTTCACTGGCCCATTGATTGGCTTAACGGATGGATAACACAGTTTTAAAGGAAAAGTAACATGACTGTTTACGCTTAGTTACCCATAAAGAACTAATCACGTTTCACCTGAAGAGAAGTATCCCTACTCACGTATCACGTACAAAAGCGAAATCATTTTTCACGCAAAATCTCGTTTTCAAAGAAGTAGCGATAATCACGTTTTACGAACGTTAAAGCTTGTAGCAAGACGTCTTTTAAGTCTTAATTAAAGTAGTTTCTGGGCAGGCGCAGAGCTACTGTAGAAGGATAACACTGATTTAAGAGCTCAAGAAAATTAAGGCATAATTTTTAATTCCTCAAAAACAGAGGAGGTGGTCTAACTTTTTAAGCTTTCAATATAACACAAAATACCTTATTGACAGACTACCTGGGCGTAACTTCAGTAACTTTGAATCATGGTTAGAGTCATTAATTGTCACGTGACCTATGAGGGCTATTTTTAGCTCAAAATTCTATTTGACAAAATGGCACCACTTTTCATTGCTTTCTGGAAGTTTCGGTTATCGCCGTAGTGATGAGACTAGTAGGTATATCATTTCTGTGGCCGGGCCTTTTAAGTTAATCTTCCAGAAAGGGAAGAAAGTTGAAAACCGTTTGATGAGGGGACTGGGCACTAGAACAAAATTCCGTTTATTTACACTTTCAATAAATTATTCAACAAAGCCCGGGCACAGATGTCAGGAGTAATCGTCTCCTGCAGATGTTTAGTCATTCATCTATTGACTTGAGTAAATGTTACCTTTTTTTGTATTAATATATTATATCGTAAATTAAGTTAACTTTTATTTGGTAATAAAGCTTATGTTGTTGTTGTTTTTGTTTGGTAGTAACTTCTTTGATTGCTTGAGCTTTTTTTCGCGCAAAATGGCCGTTTCAAGGTTACGTGACCTAAAGCTCTTATCTAAACCGGTAGATCGCCGTTAAACCTAATTTCGATGGAGAAGCTGTGACTGAATGCTTTTTTTTCCTTTTGTCTCCCCGTTGTTTTTATTTCTTCTGTTTTCATGATATTATAGTTTTAAGACTTTACCCATTATATGAGAATGAAATATTAGGTCGTTGGATGAATTTTCAGCAATGATTGGTTTCTGCATATATGTTAAATAGTAGAACTGACATTGTTTTTTAATTGTCTGCGTTTCTTAGCAACATCCTTTTATAGACGATATTAATTTTGCTAGTTTTGAAAGCAGCTAGATAATATGCATCCAAAATCATGATTAATTTATCTCTGCAAAATTCCGTTTTGAAATCCCACATTTCAAGTGAAGTACATCGATTCAAGTAAGATAAGTTCATGTTGTGAAAGAAGTGTCTCATTGTGCCGACTTGTGAACACTTAAACTTATCAACGCTTTCTCTGGTCAGTCACTTTTTGAGTTTTAAGGTGTCCCCTGAATGGAGGTTAAACCTGGGCTTCGGGACGTAGAAAGAATGTACCTTTTTCCTGATATATATAGGTAACAGATACAAAGATAATGTGAAAATGCTTCCGACCAAATTATGTGTCGGTCCCCTGAATGAAGGTGTTTCTTGAATAGAGGTGTCTTAGAGGAGAAGTTGCACGGTAATTCTTATTTCTAAAGGCGTGGCACTTATTAAAACCAGAAACTGAAGAAAAGCCCTCCTGCTGCGTGCTCGCTTTTGACCGACCAAAATCAAGATTTTAGTACAACAATCAGGACGGATGGTCCTCTCAAAAGAGCCACTTCACGGCCGATACTGTTTGGTAGAAATAATTAATATGGTACATTGTAATACTCGACGTGACTTGTTTGAAGAATTGTAAAATTTCTAAATGGAGCAGACTGATACTTATTGGAGAAAAATGCGTGCGACGAAAAGATCTAAAAATCGACCGTAAAGGCACGCGAGCGAAAATACGTAACTAATCTATATTTTGCGTTCGACGTTAGGAGAGCGCAGTTCGTAATGTTGGGTGTCTTATGCTACTAAGCGACGATCTTTCACGTCATCTTGAATTTTAAAACCTTAGTCACACGACACTGAAAGGGCAGGCTAGGTCGACGTAACGTAGTTAAAAGAGTGGCTTTAGCTTTAGTGTTTAGTCGTGTTAGAATAAGTGTTAATTTCATTGGTTTTTGTGAGAGTCTTAACTGGTTACTACTCGCTTTCATACCAAATGTACATGTACGCTTGAAGTTCTATGAAGTATTGTTTTTATTGTTTCTCACCGAACGCGCGTAGTTTGCCTTTGTCGTAGTTTTTTCTTTGGCTGTTTTCTCGAGAATAACACTGCTCCGGACCATTTGAGTCCGTTAGTTGCTCCCTCACTTCATTTCCGTTCTCTTTTTCTCTTTTATTTCTTGTTATGTTAAGTAAGTGGAAGCACCTAAATAAATAAATAAATAAATAGATAAATAAAATTTACATGTTTCCGGCCATCATATGTAACACACACGAACTAAACATAGTCAGTAGAGGAGACTGGTTATGAAAGCCGGCAAACTTGAAGATGAAAACAACGGTGCTGCAGTTTAGTGTTACAAGCTCCCTGACCGTGCGCAATCCTTTGTTTTTTTTTTTTTTAAAAATTGTGACTGAATACATTAATGTGATGTTTCTATTGGTCAGTAAGCTGAAAACGATAGGAATGCTATTGAACGTTGTGCACGGTCAGGTTAGGTCCAAAAAACTGAGCTGACACCGAAAAACATATAACAAAGAAGGCTTTCGAACTTCATAGCCATTCCGCTTTATTAACTATGGTCAGACCTCGGACGGACTCAAAAAACTGCGATTACTACTAGTAAATCTAAATGCTTTCACTTGCCGTTTCATTGCAGATTAATCAGACATGGAAAAACGTTCGCTGGGACTGGTACTTGCTTTGGCGACAATCTTCATTTCTTTGCCTTCGCTCTTGGCTCACCCTAATTACAAAAATAAAGGCGACTGTCGAAAACCGAAAGGGAAAATTTGTACCCCAGAAGAGGACAGAGAAATCATGAGGTGTTGTCTCGAGAAGTACAAGAAAGGCTTTGATGATTTGAAAGGTCAAGGTACCCCCCCGCCAGGACAGGATCCGCTTACTTGCCAAACTGATCTGGTAAGTTTTACTTTGTTCAGCACCGGATCGTTTTCTTTCCAAGCGTGGAGTGTTGTGCCACACGTACCATGCGCGTAGGCTATTAAAAATACTATTTAACAATTAGTCGCCGAAGGCGATGTGAATATCGGCGAATGGTCACCGAGACGAAGTCGAGGTGACTATTCGCCAATATTCACGTCACCTGAGGCGACTAATCGTTTTAGTATAATTACATTGATGATTATTCGAGAAAATAAAATTATTGATCAATTTCCGACCCCGAAACATAAAAAGATCTGGCTGCCATTTTGAAAACTGCTAGCCTTCGATGCTATAATCACCGCGCCGTGGTTATAGCGGGATAAAGCGAAGCTCCTAGCCAATCACAGCGCTCTATTTTCGATAATCATCAATGTAATTATACTAACAAATGATAATAATCAGAAGTAAACACAAATATCAACTTGGCGTTTTGTATGCTAGTAAATATATTCAAAACCATATCGTCATAATATTAAATAATTCAAAGAACTTGAGCCAGTTTTTTATGTCAACACACTGAGAAGCTTAAATTAGCTGTTGCTTTTTATTCATTCACTCAGTTAAGATTAGTTTTCTGAGGCCCCGTACACACGTATCTGGGTATTCTTGAAACAGCAAGTTTTCTTTGCAGATTCAACAGTTTCCACGTCCACACGTAGCATATTTGTCCGTCCACACAGCCGGATTTAGTATTGGTTCGTCAGCTAATTTCACTAATTTTTTTAAAGCTATTTTCGGCTTGCCTGCGTCGCAGACGCTGCAAACCTTCTGTATAGAGCGTCTCCGGACTATACAAAGGGTTTAAACGCCCAGTGCGTGGGCCGGCTGCAACGCAGGCTATCCTCAGTTCATGGGAAAATTTTCTGGCCATTCTTCTTCAACAACTGTGTCGCTAACAAAATTGCCCCACCGAGCAAAAGCTAGTTTGCTTGTTTAAAGGGGCTGTGTCTCGGCAGTCCAATTCATTCTGTTTAATTTTGCCAATTACTCGCCCTCAGTCGCTATGGAATTTAAAGTAAGTAAAGAAATTACATGTAAAAGACAAAATCAGAGATCCGAGACAAACAAAATAAATAAATATGTCTCTTGAGCATTTTTTTTGAAGTTGCAAGCAGCAGGGATCAACTTTGAAATACTGTTAGGCTGAACAGTTTTCAAAAATCCTAATTTCAATCCGTTTCAATCTTCTTCAGTTTTGCCCATCCGTGACATAGTTTCTCTCTGTTATGTTATTTTAACCTTCCTTTAAAGTTTTTAAGCGGTTATTTTTATGTTTCTGTTACTGATTTAACGGGCATTGTGTAATTTTCCTTATTTGACTGAATTTCGTGACATAGCTCCTTGAACTAGCTTATAGGGTTCAATTCGTGTACAGCCAACTGCACGCACATTGATTATGAGACTTGAAATAAGTCCTAGGGGTAAACAAGCGATAACATTGTGCTCGGCAGCCATCTTAAGGTGGCCTGAACCTATTTATTTCCGCGTTGGTTATGTTTTTGAATCGGGTTTTCGGTAGGAATGATTTAACCTATTTCTATGATTTTTGGCATCCGTAATAAAGAATAGTCGCGAACTTTAAGAAAATGCTTTTTATTTTCTTATAGGCAGCGGCGGACCCAGGGGAAGGGTCCGGGGGCCCCGGGCCCCCCTTATTTTTCGACCAAAAATGAGGCCCGAAGGGCCGAAAAAATGTTTTTGGAGACCCCCCCCTTATCTCAGGGTCTGGATGACCGGGCCTCCCTCTTATCTGAAGATCTGGATCCGCCTCTGATAGATATAAAAACGTTTGAGATATCGGCATCAGTATGTTTAAAACCGCATTTTTACAAAAAATTTCAAGAATTTCGAAACCCTAATACAAATTCTTCTCTGACTTCGGCAAATAAGCCTCAGTGCTCCCTAGTTTTATACTGATCTACAAGTTCGAAGTCAATCGTGACCGCAGAACTTGCTGCACAAATCGCTGGTCAAATTTAACCTTAAAATGCAACGCTAACACATTTGTGAAAGTTGACACACAAAGAGAGGACAACTGCCGACGGACTATCTCTTATCTGCAAGGGTATTCTTGCCCAAAGCTTCACGTGAGTTGCAAGAAATTGAGTACGAAGAATACAGTTCGTAATACATGAAGAACAACTTTATGCTGAATGCGGGGCAAAATTAAATGACTTCTATTTTTCAAAGTTACTGTGTATCCCTCCCCTTTTCGCAAAAAATCTCAACAAAGCACGATGTATCATCTACGGAAATCTCCTACCAGTTTTTAGCACTGAAGTTTCCCGTCTTGAGGAGAAATAAAGCCACCAACTCCAGTACTTCAACCGATCCATTTTCAGCTGCAACGAAAACCCTTGTTTGAAAGATTTGCCATTGGGGATAATGAAAAGAATAAGACGATTGTCATATTTTCCTCATATTTATCCCCAAGTGGCAAACTTCCCGTGCGAATGTGATGTCAAGTCTAAAAACCTTGAATAAATTATCAAGTACAAGGGCTTTCAGTGCAGCTGAAAAAGGGACTGTTAGAAGTACTAGAGTTGGTGGCTTTGTTTCTCCTCAAAACGGAAAAATACGACCCTAAAAACTCTTGAGAGTTTTTCGTAGATAATTTAATTTGCCTTGTAAAGATAAGTTTCGAAAAGAGAGGGACAAATACAAAGTAAGTTTGATAAATAGAAATTATTCTATCTTGCCCCGCAAGCAGCATTACGGGGCAGTTCACAGGGTAGTAGCAAGGTATATTTTTTTCAAACTGATCCCGTTTTTTGACCTAATTTTTTTTATCCCTGATCACAAAATTGCTGTAAATTTTGATCCCTGATCCCGTAAAAATACCTGATCCCACAAGTTTCCCCATATAATTTTGCGTAAAATGGGGTTGACAGGCCTACACAACTCCCCAGCGTGTGTTTAAAATATCCTTTTTCATAGTTTGGCTCTCATGAGTATGTCTTTGAGCGCCTCCCTCTTTTGTACGATATGAGGGGCGGTTTTTGTAGATTTCGCTCAGTAATGGTTGTTGTTCTATTAAATGCCAGTTTTTCATGAGAATTTGCTTTAGGTCAAGCACTGGTGGTTGATATTGTGTGACAGAAGGCAAGATTCGTAGGTTTCTCTTTTGTTTCTGTTGAAGGGCTAGTTTCCTGTCTTTGAAATTAACCTCTGAAAGGATTGTGTTAATGAGATCCTCTGGGTAACCTCTCTGTAGCAGATGTGATTTGAAGTTTGTAATTTTCTCTTCAAACATTATTTTAGAAGAGTTTGTTCTGAGAAGTCTTAGGGCCTCTTTGAATAATAATGAACTAATGAAGCCTTTTTTTATTTCCTTGAGAGGATTTAAAATGCGTATTAATATTGAAATGTCTCAGTTGGTTTAAAATGAATCCGCACGTCAAGGATTGCGTCTCTTTCGAATCTTGCGCCTTTGTAGATGCAGGTGACCAGGATTGTTGTCTCCTTATCGGAAATTTCAGCCGTAAATTTGATCGTAGGATGATGATTGTTCGCATGTTCAATGAACTGCTCTATTCTGTCTCTGTTTATAGTACAGAGCGAGAAAATGTCGTCTATAAAACGTTTCCAAACGAGCGGTTTTAGTTCGCTTTGGCTTAGGATTTCGCTCTCTACCTTATTCATGAATCAATATAACTAGAAAAGGCGACTGCCATTTTCGTGCCTATGGCTGTACCATGTGTTTGAAGGTAGTTTTTCCATAAAACTGGAATGAGTTTTCTTCAAGAATTAGCCTTAGCGATTGTTCTAGTAATTGTGTAGGGATAGGAGGTTTGTTTATGTAGAATGTTTCGTATGCTCTGCATACCGTGCTGTATTCCCTCCTCGTGAGGTATATTTGTATAAAGATATAAAGGCTCGTTACGTCCATTGAAACAAGTACGACGTCCTCTGGGACTTTGTTCTACTATAGCCAGAAGGAGTTTGTCGACGAATGATGATAATTTCTCTGTTGGGCCATCACACCCTGACACAATCGATCTGCCAACTGGGGTCGGCTTGTGTATCTTAGTGAGGGTGTAAAATTCTGGAATTCGACGCGGATTTGGTGTTTTACAAAGCCAAATTTAATTGCTGTATCCATCTTCTTTCGCGAGATCATAATTGCCTTTCTCGACGGCCTGCTTAAACTCGAGAAATCATCTCGCAAAATGGCGCCTAAATCACGGATAAATCAGCTCGGAACGACACCAAACATGACACGTGACCCAGTTAACATTTCGTTTGAACTGTGAACTGTTATTGAAGCATTTAAAGTAGTACTTCCATAACTCTAACTCGCTTGACTCTAAATCCACGCTAATTCGAACTAAATTTAATTTGCCTTCTGTCCATATTTCAGTAATTTTTACCCTGATAACTGGAATTCCCTCCAGTTCCCCTACTGGTCCGAAATGTTTTTTATCCTCCCTTGGGGGTTTGAGTTTAGCGTGGTTCGCCAGTATGCCAGGACGTTAAAATCGTCATTTCGAAGCAATCCTAACCGCCGCAGTATTCACCTTTTTTTAAAAAAATCTGTATAGTTTATATTCTTTGAAGAAAGGGTACTGTTTAATGATAGGTCAAAGAGATAATGCATCACTCCCGATGCGATCAATTGTTAGGATCTGTTCTCAGTATGAACTAGTATGCCAGAGTATGCAGAGCTATGGCCAGTCTCTTCAGAAATTCTCGAGCGATCCTCTGCGTACTTGTGTCTTAATATTGTAATATTGTCAAAAAGAAAAAAATCGGTACTAAGGAAAAGTAAAGTATTGTACTAACCTACTTGATGACCTCCTCGAACTTCGTTGGTAGGGTGACTTAAAAGTTCGTGAAATTAAATTTAGCGAAAAATGCTGCAGATTTCAGCAAGTACCAAAGCGGTAAGTCAAAATTAAAATCACTTTACCTTCGACGTGAGCGATCGTCCTTCTTTTTCTTTTCCCCCATGGTTTGTCAACGAAATGCACACAAGTATAACGAACAAGTTGCCACAATGTTCTCGACGGCCGAAAACGGTGAGACAAAAGGTCAACATCTATAAATGGACCAACGTGATCGCTATGTGTGCCATGGTACAAATGATGTTATCCAGGGCACAGACGAGACAACAGAGACAATTATGAAAGCGAATGCCGGAAATTCGAAAATTATCAACGACTGCGTGACAAGCCAGAACGGAGGATAGCGCCAATAACATGTAATAAGCCGTTCTAGGTGCAAAAAAACAAAAAATTAAAAAAATCCAAAATCCCAATTTTTTGGTGATTTTAATCATTATCACACTATCAGTCTGATCCCTGATTCTATGAACAGCGGCGCTGATCCCGATCCCAAGGCCGTGATCCCTGATCCTAAGGCTGTGATCCCTGATCCCACCCTGTTTCAGACCCTTGATCCCTGATCCCATATACCTTGCTACTACCCTGAGTTCAGGAACCATTGTGATGCAAATAATCCAAGATGGCGTCCTATTGTGGGAGAGCCTAACCCAACTCCCAAGGGAAATGACCTCATACCAACCCCTCACGTAACAACACGAGAGTCTAACCCTAGTCCCAGAGGGGGGTCACCACAGTACCATGGTAACCCTAGAGGGTATCCCTCAGTCCTCATTAGCATAGGAACTCTAACCCGAGCGGGATACCCTTCATTACCCGTACACATAATAACAAGACAAGAGATGTGAGACAACAAGGTGTACTTCAACAAGGTGTGATTAGTGCCATCGAGTGTGCATAATCCAAGTTCCCGGAATTCAAAACAGTTTTCGTTCAAGCGAAATCCGTTACAGAAGGCGACAATGCTTACTTGTTCCATGCTTATAAAAAATGAGTGGGTTTTCAAACGAGCCACTAAGTAAAAAAACGGCTGACTCAGGTCCCCAAGGAAATAAAAAGTCTAACGGTTTTACATATTAATACGTGCGTACGTGTGCAAAATGTTAACGCCTATTTACAATAGCATTGTCTTTACGTGTTGAGGGTTCTATAGACCTCTTTCATTCTGGCGGCCTATTAATATATTCTTTTATATGTATGATAATTAGCCTTTCTAATCTCGTTAGCATGTGCAAAATACAAAGAAAAACGTTCTTTCAAACGAGGTCAGAAAGGCTAATTATCATACATGTAAAAGAATATATTAATAGGCCGCCATTATGAAAGAGGTCTATACAATATGCAACAAAAGAGTTTTGAATTTTAGTAAAAAGATGTCCTTCTTGCGCAAAATAGACTGTCGTAGGTAAATGTAAATGGGTAACTGCTAATAATGTTCCATTTGTCACCTTTCGTTTTTTCGGAGTAATATGTAGCTATCTTGTCCGTCGGAAAGCCTTCAGGGTCCTCCCCAACATGCTGATCAACTGTAAAGACAAACAAATAATAATAGCCATGCCCTTTTTTGAAACCTTTCTCCAAAATTCTCTGGATACGGCTAAAAGAATAAAAAAGACACGCGCAGATTACAGTAAATTGCATTTACATAGTCTCAACATCCAACACAACGTTTAGACTCTGAAAAATGTGCGGATTTGTTTTAGAGGGGAAAGAGCAATACACATACCTTTCATTTTCTTTTGATGCAAATACCGCTCCATTTCTTGCGCTGCGCGATGGTTCCAGGGAATAGAACGGACGAATTTCTCGATCTGCCATAACGTTAACCTCTGCATCATATAAGTAAAATACATCCTGTAATTCGGTCTTCCCCACCACAAAATGACCAATTCCCTTAAATCTTTGTCTGTCGTTTGTTGAAGAGCGAGAATCTGCAAGGGCTTTACACTTGACATTGCCATGTTGAAATATGTCTCATGTAATTGACCTCACCACGCGCTCCAGTAATAGACGCGTATTAGGGTTGCTATGGAAATGACCCACGTGTTCTTAAGTGAGGGCTGGTATGCTAATGAGGACTGTGGGGACCCCCCTCTGGGACTAGGGTTAGACTCTCGTGTTGTTACGTGAGGGGTTGGTATGAGGTCATTTCCCTTGGGGTTGGGTTAGGCTCTCCCACAATAGGACGCCATCTTGGATTATTTGCATCACAATGGTTCCTGAACTGCCCCGTAATGCTGCTTCCGCATTCAGCATTACGTTGTTCTTCAGTTGTATTGCGAACTGTATTCGCCGTAGGTTTCTGATTACTCAGTTTCTTGCAACTGAAGCTTTGGGCAAGAATTCCCTTGCAGATAGGAATTGCATTTTAATGTTGAATTTGACCAGCTATTGGTGCAGCGAGTTCTACGGTCGCGATTGACTTCAAACTTGCAGGTGTAAAACTAGAGAGCTCTGAGGCTTAGGGGGTGTTTACATGACACCGGGGCGACTTTCGCGCCGCGGCGAGTTCACTCCGGTTCCCTCTCATGGCTCTACATTTGTTTACATGATACCACCACAAAATATCATGCCGGCACGAGTCGCCCCGGTGTGAGTTCACTCCGGTTGTCGCATCGGGGCGAAATTTCACTCCGGTGCGAGATTTCGCAACGGTATCATGTAAACGCGAAACGACCACCCGTTTCGGTGTGAAATCGGTCTGCCGGTAGACTGGAACGGGTAGCGCATGAGTAATGTTCGCGATTTTGAATCACACGTTTATTTTATCAACATGAAGTGTACCTTCAAATAACGAGATGTGAAATGACCCAGGCATCATGTAAACGCTATACGAAATCAAAAAGTCATCGCGGTATGAAACTCGCGCCGTTGCGAGTTTTCCTTGTAAACACCCCCTTATTTGCCGAAGTTAGAGAAACATCTGTCTTAAGGCTGGTTTTCACTAGCGACGGAGTCGGAGTCGGAATCGTAAGCGGAGTCATAAGAGCGCTTATGACCTGGTGAAAATCAAAAATCGGAGTCGTAAGCGGAGTCATAAGCGCGACGGAATCGGAGTCAGAAGAATCAGAACGTTTCCATTTTCTTCCGACTCCGCTTACGACTCCGTCGCTTACGTTCCGCTTATGATCTAGTGAAAACTAGATTGTCGGAGTCGGAAGCAGAAGTGGAAGGATAAGCCAATCAGAATGCACGTTCCCACGCTTTGTGATTGGTTTGGTACTTCTGCCTCTGCTTCCGACTCCGACAATCTGGTTTTCACTAGATCATAAGCGGAACGTAAGCGACGGAGTCGTAAGCGGAATCGGAACGCTGTTTTCACCAGATCATAAGCTCGAAGCTTCTGATTACGACCCCGACTCCGACTCCGTCGCTAGTGAAAACCAGCCTTTAGGGTTTCGAAATTATTGACATTTTTTGTAAAAATGCGGTTTTAGAAATATGTCGATGTCTCAAACGTATTGTTGGTTTTCACATGACGTCACCAAAATTCAAACTACAAAACTATCGATCCCACTGAGATTTTACTTTCATGGTGTATTAGAGCAGCTGAAAACTAATTTTCAAACAAATTTTCGCTTCAGAAGGGTTCTTGGTTTTGTGATAGAGTACGCTGGAATTTCTAAGCTTTTGCGTGACGCAGCATTTACATGACGGCCGAGAGAGCTGTCATTTAGGTCAAAAAAGAGACCTTTTTCGCGGAATTGTGCTATCTAAGCAGTTCAAGTATTAGAAAAAAGTATTACTTTAATGTTTATGAGTTTCTCTAGGAGTAAATTCACGCTTTTGTAGCAAAACTCGGTAACAGATGTTTCTGTTAGTTTCCGTCCGCCATGTTGGAGCTCATCTGGATGAGCTCCAGCATGGCGTCTCCATACAAAGCTCTATAAATTTGGGTAAAACATTTCCCCGGATATCTCGTATTCGAATTATTCCTTCGACCCAAATCTTGGCGAGGGTCTTTGTATATTTACCTCCTTTCATTTCCAAGATTCTGGACTTTATCAGTCGAATGGTTTTGATTTTTATTTTGACCTATTTTGAATGGCGTGACACTGAAAACCAGCAATAATTTTCTTAAAGTTCGACCATTCGTTATTAAGGATGCCAAAAATCATGGAAATCGGTTAAATCATTCCTGCTGAAAAACGCTATTCAAAGACATAACCACCGCGCATATAAATAGGTCCGGGCCACCTTAAATATTCACGGTTAAGAACTGGGCTTGATCTTGTTACTTCAGGTTGGATGAAAATATCCAAATTTAGCATCCATACGATTTCGGATTCATAGCGTATTCAAAAACTTCCACTCAGGAGAGCGGATTCAAAAAGTTGCGAATTCGTAAGCCGGATTCACCAGATGCGTGTGGACCGAAGCCGAATCCGCGAAGAAAAAGTTGCGGATTCAAAAATATATTAGGATACGTGTGGACGGAGCCTTGATCTTGGTTCTAGGGGCTCGTTTCTCGAAAGTCCTGGGGCCTGTTTCTCGAAAGTCCCGATAATTAACGGGCCCAGTAAGCTGTCTCCGTTTTCATTAAAGGTCGAGGTTTCAACAGTTTTGCATGTAACATGATAAAACTATCAGTTAATGAAACAAAATGGAGTAGTTTGCTAGCCAGAACCCGAGCTCTTATTCTTTGTATTTCGATTTGAATATTTGATTTCGGGCCCGAAAAATTACCGGGACTTTCGAGAAACGGGCCCCTGGTAACTTTTCGGGCCCGTAATCAAATATTCAAATCGAAATATAAAGAGTAAGACCTCGGGTTCTGGGTAACAAACTACTCCATTTTGTATCATTAACTCATAAACCTCCATCTTTAATGTAAACGGCAACAGCTTACCGGGCCCGTTAATTATCGGAACTTTCGAGAAACGGGCCCAAGGGGCCCGTTTCTCGAAAGCCCCGATAATTAACGGGCCCGTTAAGCTGTTGTTGTTCACGAGAAGATGGAGGTTTCAATAGTTTTGCAACTAAAATGATAAAACTATCAGAATAGTGAAACAAAATGGAGTAGTTTGCCTGCCAGGACCGGTGCGTTTATTCTTTATATTTCGATTTGAATATTTGATTTCGGGCCCGAAAAGTTACCGGGACTTTCGAGAAACGGGCCCCAGGCCCCTTAATCTACTTTGGTATAAATATGCATGTAATCGACACAAAATTGTAAAGATTTCTTTTGAAAATGTATGTTGCATTTGACAAGCACACAAAACGTCAGCTTACGTAAAAATGCGTATATTTAAGTTGATAACTTTGTGTTTTATTTTTGATTCGGCCTTAAAGTTACAAGGGCATCCCTCCTTCTCCCAGATGTGATTGGCATATAACTTCTCCTTAGAATATCCTTAGAATAATTGCTACACTGTCCAACAGATAAGTGGTGAGAAGAGGCAAATTTATCAGTAATCCTGGATCTTATATTGATATACCCTCAAATTCTCTTATTTAACATTCATTAAAACGCAAGCAGTCAGAAGGAGAATTACTAATCAGATCTTGGGAGTTAAAGTGTTAAAAACCCTTTGTGTACATCGTCTACTTGGCTAGCTAAGGTTTGAAGTTTAAAAAAGATATCGGAGATAAATAAAACAACAACAAAATAGAAATGTAAAGGGAGATAAGCGCTGGCTAAAAAGGGGCATGCGCAATCGCCTCAGAATTAGCTCCGTTTTCTTGGCTGTCAATGAACTTCTTATAAAACGAAATTACTACAGGTGCAGTTTTCCCGATTTCGCGTTGCATGCATAACTCCACTATCACCAAGAGAGATGATGAACTCACCAGCCTAATAAGACACTCACACTGAATCAAGTCACTCAAGTCAGAAATGATTGTGGGGACGCAGTAGGGTGTATTTGACAGCGCACCTCTGGTCGGAATATTTCTAGCTTTATACTAGTCCATCACCAACCGCCGCTCGGTAAAGAAGGAACAAAGACCAGACTCGGGAGAGTGGTTGCAATTGCGCTTAGCTACACTGATCGCCAGATATACAGCTATTTTGAGAAAGGTTGTCGGAAAAAACGTGCACGTGACAATCCCGAAAGGTAATACGAGATATGTTTAATACACTGCTCTTGACACTGTAGCTGTCGAACCTACTTTTGCTGCTTTCCTTTAGCACTCGCAAACATACGTCCATAGCCTCTCCTGTCATTCTTTCAAATTTCTTTGAAAAGCACTGAACTCAAAACCACCCAAATTAACTTCCGGGGTTATCGCGTGCACGTTATCCGACAACCTTTCTCGAAATAGCTGTATACTGTACTGGTGTTTAGTCTCAAAAACGAGGTAGTCGTCTGGAGCCCTTAGTTTCTAAGATAAGATTAGAAATTCCTCTTTCTTACTGCTATAAATTTCCTGATTATAAATTAAGACAATTTGGGGCTATGTGAAGATAAAATCCTCTAGCTGATACATTTGCCAATTCTCACCACATGACCGCTGAACAGTGTGTTGATTTTGTAAGGAGAAGTTACATAACAATTACTTCTGGGAGTGAAAAGGTTAATGTGGTTGATATCAGTGGAGGATACAGACCTTCGGATAAGGGGGGAGGGGGGGGGCGGTCTCCAAAAAAATTTTTTTCTGCCCTTCGGGCCTCATTTTGGCTGAAAAAGAAGGGGGGAGCTGGCCCCCCGGGCCCCTCCCCTGGATTCGCCACTAGGGAGCTTTAGCAACGACGACGGCGACGGCAAATAGGACGTCAGAAAAGCAACAGCTTTATTACGCAAAACAACTTTGCACGTGCATCACACTTTTTTGTACATTTCTTTACCGTCCTTGCACGACTGCGACGTGAAACCTAATTGCAAGTTTTATGGAGGATGTAAACAAGCGACCGCGAATCTCTTTTTCTGTCTCTAAACTTGAGTGCGGTCCTCAAGAAATCAACTCCAGGGAAATTCGCCTACACTTGTTTCAGCAAATTGGAATAAACGCGATAAAGATTGAAAAAACGGAAATTCATTTTAAAACTGACGTTTTCGCTGCTAAAGCTCCCTACTGGTTATGTAACGACTGGGCTGTTCAGTACCCAGCCAGACAAAAGCAAGTTTTTTGAATAGCGAGATTTAGAGTGACGCTAGAGTTTAGATTTAGTTACGGCAAACGGCAAACGTCAGATTTAAGTTAAGAATTTCTTTAAAAGAAAACGTGCACCTAAAACAATAAAAAGCGATTGTTATAAACAAAAATAACGTAAAAGCTACTAATTTTGGGGTTGAATTAATGAAAAGTAAAGCACAGAAAGGATACCTTGGTCACGTGATACAAATTTACGCTTGCCGTTTGTCTTTAAAAGTGACTCTAAATCTCTCTAAGAACAGGGGGGACGGTGTATTGTCATAAACCACTCTGATTTCAAGAATCTTTGCACTATTTATCTTTTGTTAGGATTTGGCAGAATGCCTTTCCAAAAGCAAATGTCACGCAGTGGTTAACAACGCCCTTCGCCGGATCATTCTCAATCAACTCGTCTTCACTAAAAGGGTAAGAATCTGCCAACAAAATGAATTCAGTCACCTCTTGGAAGAAGCCGAGAAAGGTAAGATTCATATTCTCTCGCACTGATTCTATTTTTCTGTCTTCTCTATCTTTGTTTGTATTGAATTAGAACAGCAGATATGTACAGGTTAAAACTCTTAAATGAGAAGTACGACCCATATGATAGCCATCACAGCTCATCACAAAGTGTCCTCACAGTTTAAAGCTCGCCAAATGATACACACACATACATTCTTACACTGTTTACAGGTAGCCATTACGACACGTGAGGTTAGGGTTTGTATCCCTATACTGTAAGATCTCTCCTTACAGATAACCCACCCAGCACAGGAAAGGTTGGCCACACCACGGGGTCTACGTCCCCTACTCTTTCTGAACATTCTTGTGGTTTCTTTTTGGTCCCACAAGAACCAGACAAGTGAAAGTGCTGTAAGATGGGACCTACGGTTTTTCGTCCTTATCCGAGAAGACTAGAAAGTCTAACCGTTTCGTTTTCTTCTCAGTAATTAAAAGACCCTGAGTGTCAAGGTCCGGCACGGGTTTGAGACCGTGACTTCCCGCTTAGCAGACCGGTGCTCTCACTACAGAGCTAACCGGGCGGCGGTTAAATGATACATATAATCATTTTGACAGCGAAACGCAACTCCTTTAAATATTAGGTAAATGTAAAAGACAATACCTGCATTCAGTCCCTGTCATAAATATCCAGTACACCGCCATGCTCACAACCACCAACGTTGATTCAGCAAACAAAATGTTCCAGTTTGATCGTTTCAACCTCTTCTTTCCTTTACCTCTTCGTACGGCTTTGGCGGACTCTATTTGACTCTATCAAATTTGGTATATTTGGTTATAGCCAAACCCCTGCTATCCACCTAGATCTTCATTATTCTCAGGATTTGTACTCTTTTGAGCTCTCCAAATTCCATGACTTTTTCCATTACCTTTTTAAGTTTTCCAAGACCTTAGGTTTAGCTGTCACTTTAAATTGTTTTTAGGACTTTCTTTGTGTTAGGGTATTTTTTGACCATAAACAGTTCAACGGACACCAACTCTGGTGTCCACCAAAATGCGTGCCGTACGCGCTGTTCAATCACTTCTCTCTGTCTTACATTGTCTTTGCCTTGTCATCGACAGTAACTGATCTATTAAAAAAAACTTTAATCAATTTTCCATGACCTTCCAGGACCGACTATACTTAAATTCCATGACCTTGCAAGTTTTCCATGACCAGTACGAACCCTGTATTCTTCATCTGATACTATAGCCTCCCATGTATGCAGATGCAGATGGGGGTGGGGGTCTAATCTCCACCTCATTCAATAATTATTTAAAGTTAAAGAGTCTGGACTCAAAGGACACATACATCCACAAGTATGATTTATATGGGACCTATGAAACTATGACCTCGTTTTTCTCGACGTAGGAATTGATCAATAGCACGTATCGTATCACAAGGAAGGTATTTAAGCAAGAAAAACCTTACTGCAGCGACTTTACTTCCGCCCCCCCCCCCCCCCCCCTCCAAAAAAAAGGCTGATCGAGTAATAACGAGGAATAGAAAAGAATGTATAGAAAATTGATTGAATTTTAAGGTAGTAAAATAACCGGTGGAGGGGAAGTAATTTTCCCTTCACACACTTGTTAACTACGTGCGCCCCCTCCCCGCTCGTTATAGTCACGTTAATTTCAGTGATATAATCCCGATGTTCCTTACCAACGTGCTGGTACAAACTGGGTAAAGAATTGTCTTTTATTGTCATGTCATCACCTCATAACAAACTAATATGTCCCAGGTTCATACGAAAAGAACAAACAACAAAAACAACAGAAACAACAACACGGGCAGCCGTCTTTCAAGGTTTCCTACACAGTGCAATGCCTAACTGAAAGGACTAACTGCTTTCATCATTTTTTTCTCTCTCAGAAAAATTAACGGGACTGAGCAATATCACGAAAATGGGTACGTACACTAAAAATAGAACAAGTTTAGAACAATTATAAACAGAAAAAAAAGTAAAAACACTGCAACTTTGATTAATTGACGTAGGCGAGTTTCTCTAAAGTGCTGCAAGTCTAGTTGATGGTGTTATTTTTAGCGGAATCTTTCAATCATACACTACTGTTATTTCTTTAACCATTAATTAAAATAACTTACCCTCATGCGGATGCAAGAAGTTTTTTTTAAAATGCGTATTGAGAAATGATGTAATCAACATGCATGTCACGAGCACGGGACAAAGAAAAAATCTGAGTCGCCAACGGCAGGAATTGAACGTGTGACCTTCCGTACACCGGTCGGATGCTCTAACCACTGAGCTACGAAGGACTCGTGGCAAGCTGGGCTATGTACAAGGTTTATGTATGACATGCGTCCTGCGTACTGCTGATAATAAATTTTGAGCTCGGTAAACTAAAAGAAATGAGAAATGATGTGATCAACATGTCACGAGAAAAATCTGAGTCCCCGACAGGAATTGAACGTACCTCTGAGCTACGAAGGACTCGTGGCGAGCTGGGCCATATACAAGGTTCACGTATGTATTGTTTTCTTGTTGAAAAGCGTGTCTATGTTCTTAAAAGAATCGTTTCAATTTTGTTTTAACTCAACAGAAAGTTTGCCTTATGACGAATGCGCTCGAGATGTGTACCAAATATGCGGCAGAAACTTCACGGCAGTTTTACAGCGTTTCCCCGATGGCTTCAGACCGAGTGAACTGTGTTTTGCGTTCTATAAAGAAGGAAACTGCAACAAAAATGAGGCCAAAAGGAAGAATTGCACTGAATCCGCAGTATTGAACCAGTTCAAAGATAATTCATTTGAGGCAGCTGGAGTCGTTCTGCCCGCTTTGTGTGCTCTGCCTGACAAAGCCAAGCGCGGCCATTAGTCATTATCATTCATTATCAATTAATATTACTATGTCATCCATGTCGAAACTATGTTGTGACCATATAATTTGGGAGTGATATTAAAGAATATGGGAGTGGTATTACTGTCATAATTGTTTGACCTAGTGTCGTTTTGTTTTATACAACGAGACGCTGGCAAAGAAAGATCGAAATAAAACGAACAAACAAACGAACACGTTAACCAACAAAGCTTACAAATATCTCACAGTTTTCAACTCCAGAAGACCGGTTTTCCATAAACGTCTTACATGACAGAAATTCCGCATAGTTGTCCGGAGAAAATATACATATAGAATTGGAGCTAAATTGGCTCATCCATCGATGACCCAGTGGCAGTCGGTCACGTCGAGAGAAACGTCTGGCCGCTTATCCCGACCCGAGTGACTACCCCTAGGTCTCCGAAGGCGCGTCAAAGGACTTTTAGAAAGATTAAGATACACGTTTAGGCCAAACGGGAGACGTGAATTTGCACCACGTGACCAAGTTTTCTCCTTATTTTACCTTCTACTCTTTATTGCTCCACACAAAAATGAGTAGTTTTATGGCCGTTTTAACCATAGGAATCGTTCGGGACCGTTTTATCTGCTTATTTTATATTCTGAGAAATTCTCAACTTGAGTATAACGTTTGCCGTTTGCCGTAAACGTGAATCTTAAGGCTGGTTTTCACTAGCGACGGAGTCGGAGTCGGAGTCGTAAGAGCGCTTATGACCTAGTGAAAATCAAAAATCGGAGTCGTAAGTGGAGTCATAAGCGCGACGGAATCGGAGTCAGAAGAATCAGAACGTTTCCATTTTCTTCCGACTCCGTTTATGACTCCGTCGCTTGCGTTCCGCTTATGATCTAGTGAAAACCAGATTGTCGGAGTCGGAAGCAGAAGCGGAAGGATAAACCAATCACAATGCACGTTCCCACGCTTTGTGATTGTTTTGGTTCTTCGGCTTCCGCTTCTGACTCCGACAATCTGGTTTTCACTAGATCATAAGCGGAACGTAAGCGACGGAGTCGTAAGCGGAATCGTAACGCTATATTCACTAGATCATAAGCTCTACGCTTCTGATTACGACTCCGACTCCGACGCTAGTGAAAACCAGCCTTTAATCTTACTATTCATTAATTTTTACGGGCGTTAGTTTAAAAGAATTTATGAATGCAGTTTCGTTGATTCTGGAAAAAGCGACTTTCAATGACTTATTTGTCAACTCGTTTATTATTTACGAACAGTCTTGCCTTTTAGTATTCCGGTTATTAGTTGCGCGCACTGTTGCTAGGAGACCTAGAACAAAATGCCTTGACGTTTAATTAGGTCACGTGACGTGTCACATGACCAAAAACTGAAAAGGAAGAAAATTAACGTATTGGTGGCGAATTTAATGTTTGTATAACTAAATTGGCGTTTCTGATAAAGGGTAAACACACCTAACTTTACACGTTTGGAATGAATGTACGCAAAGGTTAACATTAAAGTTTTAAATCATTCAAGATTAAGGAACAGTATCCCGTTACTACGCATTTACCAAACTTTGATTTTCTGACAGGATGTCGCGAATTCAAAAGACGTGAGGAGAGTGAGAGAAGCTGGAAAAATCCGTTTGCATCGCGTTTGAGCGAGTTCGATTCTACCCTTAAACATCTCAGAATTACAGAGCAATGATATATTGTCCCCGTTAAGTTTCCATTTGGGCGAAATCGAGAGCTTTTGGCGTTGCCTTCATTGCCTTCGGCCGGAGGACCGAGAGAAGGGAAGCGCTTTGATAGCGATTGAAGGTTTATTTCTCCCGCCAGCTTTTATACATGCTCGGATAATCTTGAAAGGAATAAGCAGAAACGGAAGAAAGAAACCATCGAGATATGGATGTGACTGAGGAGATCTTGTGCCGGAAGCTTCCTGAAGCAAAATGGGTTGCAACGACGCGTTAGTAAACTATGAATTAAGCCTCCTTGGGGCGGTCGACAAAATCAAACAAACAGGCAGTTAATGTTTAGGGAAACGAGTGCAATAAAATAATAATTACTTGGACTTGCCACAAATTGACCCCCCAGGGGGGGGGCGGGGTTGGGGGGTTGGGTTGTTTCAGTCATTTACTCGGTAGCCTGCGTTGCAGCCGGTTCACGCACTCATCTAAACTGTTTGTTTACAGCGTCTGTGACGCAGGCAATTACTCGGCCCCACTAGCATAAGTGCTATAAATACTGCCGAGGGTGGATAAAGGAAATTGTTCTTGATATTCTGTTTGTCTTTACCAGGCGATCTGTGACGTCACTGCGGGGGCCTGGGGAAAGAAATGCCGTTTCCCATAAACCACAGCTGACGGGAACAGATTGAATTGAATTGAATTGGTGCGCGCGTTGGTTTATGGGATACGGCATTAAAATTTCTTTCCCCAGGCCCTCGCAATGACGTCACAGATCACCTGGTTTAATTGTCCTGCCTATTACTCGCGGGTACCCTGTATGCTTTGCTTATCATCGTTACATTCACTATGTACGCGCACTCCGTCTGCCTTTTAGTGTTTCGTTTGTCTTTGAGCGTAATCTGTTTGCCTTTCATCGTTTCTTGTATTAAATATGTATTTTGCCTTTATTGCCAGGTTTATTACTTAAGCGCTCTGCGTTTTGCCTTTAACTGGTACGTTTATTTTTTGCGTGCTCTTTTATTTACGTTTCATGGTTTCCTTGTTTACTTGTTCTCTTTTTGTTTCAGTGTTACCTTTTTACTTGTATTTTAATACACTGTCTGTTCTGTTTTTAGTAAAAATTATGACAAGATTCTCCAGTCTTGTTGGGTATTGGCAGCCTTCAGGTGGCTCAATGGGGTTTTTCGAGGTCAATAGCTCTCAAGTTTGAGCATCAACTAAGTCGCCATTAGCGAAGATTTGTTACGATCAGTGTTACAATGATATCCATGTTTTCATAGCAACGAAACGGCGCCATACTTGTTTTACTTGCAGGCGTATTTCCCAGCACTGAGAATTTTTTTCCAAAATTGCTCACTGGAGATTTTTCTCCAAGAGGCGTTCATTACATCGTAGTGTGAGGAAATCCGGTTTAAAAGTAGTATTTTGTTGCACGAAGCATTCCAGTCGTCCAAAAATACCGGGAAAAGAGATTTGCAACAAAACTTCTGAGAGTTCTCAAGAATCTGGAATACGGTCGACCGAACGCACTTTAACCATGCTTAAAAAATAAAGTCCTTCTTACGGTATGTCACAAATGTTAGGTCAGGCTGTGTCAAGGTGTGTGACTCTTTCAGATTTCTCAAAGCTGGGAGGTGTTAGAGGTTCGGACGTGAAGTTCAGGGACAGTTTAACAGGGATCTTACTCTTTTGAACTCTTCACATTCCATGACTTTCCATGACTTTTTCCACGACCTTTTTAAGTTTTTTAAGACCTTAGGTTTAGCTGTCACTTTAATTTTTTTTAGGACTTTCCCTGTGTTAGGGTATTTTTGGACCTTAAACAGTTCAACAGACACCAACTCTGGTGTCCACCAAAATGCGTGCCGTTCACCCTGTTCAATCACTTCACTCTATCTTACATTGCCTTTGTTTACCATCTGCTTTTGTCACGGTACCTCTAACACTTTGTCCTTTCAATTCTCTTTGTCCAATCAAATGGTTCCCACCACTCGCCAAACTGCAAGACCTTTTTCTTATGTTCTTCAAAGTTCTCTCGCCTTGGTTTTCTCCACCTGCGCGGTTCAAGATCTAGCATCCCTCCTAAAATTTCTTTGCCAAAGTAATGCGGGAAAAGTTCTTCTTCCTCAATAAGATGTGCAAATCCCCCGTCCAAGCCGAACTCTACGCTAAAGTAGGGAAGTCCCTTGGGCACTGCCCCGCGAAGTCCTTTCTTTCTAGTATCTATTAATTTCTTGTTTTGCGCCCATTCTGATTCCGATTCCATGATAGCTTTCTGTTAGTAAGGAATGTAAGGAAAGTGTTATAAAAGCTTACTAATGGAGCAATTTTTCTCTAGGTACATTAACGACTTGCCGATCTCCTTAACAGTTAACAAATATTGCAATCAGGAACATTTTCTTCTTCAAATGGGATTTTGCAAAAAAAAAGCTAACTATGCTATAAATAAGAAAAACGTCCAGTGATACGAATTCCACTTTGTTTTCCCTGTGTCACCTTTTAGACTTACCTTGAAGTAAATAGGAGACATGTCCCCGATTTCTTTGGGCATCGGTATACACTCTATAATCATGTGATGTTGTTTCTTTAACTGTTTACAGGTTTCCAGGAAAACTACGTCCTGCTCCTGTTGGAGACGAAAACGTTATTATAAAAACAAGAGAGAGTGATTTTTTTTCTGAGTTACCTGTGTCACTGACTGCACAAAATTCAGTCTCGTGTATTTTCCAGGCTTGAAACTCACCACCACATTATATCACTGCAAACATACAGTCAACTCCTGATAACTCGAACCCTCGCTTACTCGAACCTCCCGCTAACTGGAACCAAAATCGATTACTCCTGGATTTAGTTCATACATTTCTGTCATTTTACCTTCGGTATCTCGAACCCTCGGTAACTTGAACCCTCGATAAGTCCAACCTCCCGCTAACTCGAAGTAATTTTTGCTTCCCCTTCAGATGAGTTCTGTATAATTTTACCCTAGGTAACTCGAGCTATGTTTTAAGCGTGTGACAAGAAGATCGAAAAAGAAGAAAAGTGTGTAATACAGTCCGAAACATTGAATCTAATGCTTCAAAACAAGTGTATATTCTTTGCGCACACAAATAACGGAAAATAATTCCACTAAGTTGCGTGGCACTTTAGGAAGGAAATGTTCAACAAAAAATAATGAACAAAATTGCCGCCTTGTCCTCTCCAAACGTTTCGGGCCTGGCCCTTCATCACTGGAGTTACAAGCACTTTTGTTCATTATTTTTTATTTTATATTCTCATCAGCCCAGTTTTAACTACAGTGTCCAGCCCTGTACATTAATGAAGCTTTGTTGCCTAATTCCTCATCTCCTTATTTTCGGTTCCTTGCTTCGAACTCTCGATAACTCGAACTTTTTTAGATTTCCCCAGAAGATTTGAGTTATCGGGAGTCGACTGTGTTATCTATCAACATTCCATTTCAAAAAGCGTGCAGGCTGTATTTCGTCTTCTGTAGCTCAGTGGTGGATCATTTAGACTGGTATAAAGCAGGTTATAGGCTGGATTCAAAGCTTCTCTGTTACTTGATTGTTTCGAATAACGATAGCGCAATAATGCACAATTCCAGGCGTTGAAACCACAGATTTTAGCTTACCATTTCTTCAAACATCTTGGTCAGGCCTTTTTTGTAAATCTGCGTCGAAATAAATTTTAACAGGATCAGGTTAATTTTGGGCGACAAATTATCTTGTCGCTAAAAAGGAGAGATAGACTAGACCTTTAAAGAGCATGTGTAGAGCGTCTTTTCATTCAATTCTTTTCTACAATATCTCAGAGTATCTATCACGTTCCCCGTAGCCCCAAGTTTTTTTATTTCCAAAAACTAAAAAAACAACAACAACAGCAAAAAAAAAAAACAACACATAATCTGGATTTAAAAAGAATGTGAAGTGTGTGTAAACGAAAACGCATGCGCAAACATTCATTTGCCACTTTAGAAACGAGAAGGAAACTGGGGCGAATTAAATTTCGCAAAGACGTCTGGGACTGTAACTGGGGACAGGGCAAAAAATTGGCCAATAGAAGTCCTCCACGACCCAGTTTCCCTCTCGTTTTTAACGAGAGTGGGGAGGGGGGCTTGTAGCACACAGCATTGAATTGCAAATGGGAGCTTACGCAAAGATGTTTTTGAGCAACGCACGTCAAAGGAAGTGAGCCCCTTTCTCTCTTTATCTGCAATAACGCTTCCAGATTTGTATTGCTTAGGGTCTATAGTCTCATAAAGGCGATTTGGTCGAAAATTTGGACAAAACAACTGCCTATGAATGGATACAGCCCACTTCCGGTTAACGTGCGTCGCTCAAAAACGTCCTTGCTTAAGCTCAGTAATCACATAATAAAAACCTGGATTTCACTGCACACGTCTTCATCCAGGAGAGTAGAAGCTGAACAGTGCTGCATCGGTATAATTAAACAATGACCTTCCGTCATTGACTCGTGAAGAGGGACTGCCAAATAAACCTAGACAAACAAAGTAGTTTATCCGGTTTAATGTTACATATGTGTACCCATTGTATCTTCTCTTCTAACACCGTACCGTGTTCATAGAGGAGAAGTTTGCAAAAGCTAAGCAAAGTGCTTCAAAGCTACGGTTGTTCATTACTAACCGTTGTGTAATTAACTTTAAAAAGTTCTATGCTTTTGAAAACTGAACTGTAGAATTGCCAGCACCGTTTTGTGCAAACACAATGTAACTTTAGCGCGAAGACATTAGGAAGAAAAAGCTCATTACTTTGACGAAGCGATGAAGAGGTGAAAGGTACACCCTTACCGTCAACTGCCGCTTATAAGCCATTTGTAAGGAGTTTAAGGAGGGCTTGTGATCGGAGGGGTTTGCAAACGGAATAGAAAAAAACGCTTACAAACGATGAGCTATAGCAGTGCTGACTATCACAATAATTTTTGCCTTTGCTGACTTTTAAGTGAGCCTTAAAACGTACGTTCACTCACAATAAATCGATTTCATTGGAACTCAAATTTGAGGGGGGCGGAAGAGCTATATTTTGGAGGAGCTTATAATCGTGCATTTAAAATGTATTTTTTGTTTGCAGGTAAAGTGGCCTTATCAAGAGGGCGCACACAAGGTGAAGTATGAAATCTTCTTACTGGAGTAGATGCGACATGTCTCTGAATACCTGTACATCAGATTACACATGCACTCAAACAGTATTGTACAAGAATAAATGATGTCTTTTTTTGGGGGGGGGGGAGGGGGGGGGGGGCTAGGCGGTTTCTCTCTACTACCGTACCTTAGATTTAAAACTCGATTAACTGATTAGTCAGTGAATCAGACTCAAGTTGGACTCAATCAATCTTAACTGTGTCATTCGATTTACAGAGCAGTCAATCAATTTATCAACCAGTCTGTCAGTTTGTCAGTAAATATCTACTTTCCAAGTTACCTTGAGACCGATAGCAATAATAAGGTGTTTTGCGATGTCCGGGTTTTCAAAGCAGAAGCGACATTTCGCCAGCTGCGCAGCCAAAATCCTATGCTCTGGAAAGATAAAACGCAACAAAAACTTGAATTATACTTTCTGTAGAGCGCCACACACATCCATTCACAATAACAGAGTGGGTATTACGGGCAGTGCTCAAGGAACCATTCGGTAACGGCTACCCTTGGGTCAGGACCACGGTCTTTCACCAACAAACAAAAACATAGGCACGTTAAACGTGCATGAGCTATTTTGAATGCTTCAGTGTAACTTTAATGCTTCGGTGTAACCTTACCAAGAGTGACGAATCTACCTCTTTCATCCTAAACTTAGATTGGGTTTTTGTGCGAAATTGCGTATTGCGGTACATAAATGAAAACGCGAAACGCTCAGCTGAATCGATCCTCAAGCTATATATTCATTTTCTTCTGTCTTTCCCTGTTACAATTGGTGCAAGTTGAACAAATCGTTCAAGTGAAATAAATTTCTACTCACCAAACGTTGATTAGAAGGAAAACTCTAAGGTTTCCTCGGAGTTTCTTGAGCCAAGATGTGAATCATCGAATACTGAATAGTTACGAAATACCAGGATTTTTATCATTGTGGTAGATTGTTGCATCATCATAATTCACGAGGTTTTCACGTGCGATTCTACTAAGTGAAAGAGTCTTTAACTCCGACAACTTATTTCTTCACGTTTTAAAAGCTATTCCTTCTCAGAAGACAAGAGCCTTTTTTAAGGATTTGGTTGCAAAAGGAAACAGGATTTCATACGTCCAAGTTACTATTTATCATTGTGAAAAGCCAATCCGCATGACATGTACAGTCACACAGCTGGCACGTGAAAGTGTTGGACTTTGCCCCCTTTCGACGTTCGTACGTGAGGAATTCGAGTTATCACACAGTCAACTAGTAAATAGAATTCTAAAAATAACTCACGCACACAATTTGCACATGAAGATGTTGGTCTTTCGCCTTTTACAATTCGTACGCAAAAAAAGGCAAATTGTTTTACTACAAAATTTTCTCAAACGATTTTAAGAAATCATTTCGGCTCCATTATAAACATCTGCAATTAAATTATGTTTCATGCAACGTCAAGGTTGATAACCTAACATTTATTAACATTTGTGAAACAGTGTTTAACACCGACAACTTATTTCGTCATATTTAAAAAGCCATCGCTTCTTAAAAGACAAGAGCCTTCTTTAAGGCATTGGTTACTAAACGAAACACGTCTTCATACGTCCGAGTTACTATTATTATTGTGAAAAGCCAATCTGCATGAGATGTACAGTCACACAGCTGGCACGTGAAAGTGTTGGACTTTGCCCCCTTTCGTCGTTCGTACGTGAGGGAATTCGAGTTATCACGCAGTAATCTAGTAAATAGAATTCTAAAAATAACTCATGCACACAATTTGCATGTGAAGATGTTGGTCTTTGAACCTTTCACAATTCGTACGTAAAAAAGAGGCAAATTGTTTTACTACAAAATTTTCTCAAACGATTTTAAGAAATCACCTCGGCTTTATTACAACATCTGCAATTAAATTATGTTTCATGCAACGTCAAGGTTGATAGCCTAACATTTATTAACTTCCAAGAAAATTATCAAACCGCCGAAATATATTTCTACTTATATCAAGTTACTCCACTCAATATAACAGTATGTAATTATTTTGTCAACTAGCTTCTTCCAATTTTATTCCCTAACGCTACTGCTTCTACTTAAGTTACGCATCTTTACTAAATAGAACGAAAAAGGTCGGTTTGTAAGCGAGAGAATAATATTTTTAAAGCTTGTCTACGGGATTAACAATACTCGATACAGCTTTCAGAAAAAGCTGCCTTTTAAACTTCTAAAACCACATTTCATAGGGCGCATACTTTCGAATTAAAGTCTATATCTAAATATCAATTATATTGTTGCTTCACTTTAAGAGATTTGAACATAGATGATCTTTTATACTCTACCCAGTTGTAGCAGGTGAAACAGAACTCATACTGACGTGCGTTGTACCGATAGCCGAATTAGGTCAGAAATGCTCCGAAGCCGCAACCACACTTAAATATGAACCCTTAAACAGCAGCATCACTGTTCACAGCGTTTGAATACTGAAGATATTTTATGTAATGCTTTCAAACACCTGTACCCGTAATAAAAGACGAAAAAATTGTAAACGATAAAGATGGCGGTCTCACAAGTGCCCTTGTTCGACCTTTAACAATGCCATGTTTAAATAGATGCCAAGATCTCATTGGTTCCTAAGCATCAACTCATAGTACCTTCAACCTTATTGGCTCTTGCAACAAACATCCCAACATACAAAGCCACAAAGCCACAAAGCCACAAAGCCACAGAGCCACAAAGATACATACGCTTGCACCACTGACATATGAGCTATTTTTTCAAAATAGCTCAACAAAATGGTCTTTATTTAGCATCCTACTGACAAACCCAATTTCTTAACCTTCTGTTACAAAATATTAAAGTTTAAAAACGAAAACCCGGGCGTGCAGCCGGGGGGAGGGGTCGTGGTGGGGGGGGGGGGGGGGGGGTAATTAGATAGATTTTTTCCGCGGGGAGGCTCCGCCCCGAGGTCCCTTACCCTTTTATATGCCATTTTTGACATAAAAGGTACCTCCTTCGTATACCTTCCATGACAAATGGAACCCCTTTCACATACCTAGTTTAGAACTTTGCATCCTTTTTAACTTTTGTAAATGCACTGTCTTTTAAATGTGAATAAATTACAAAACCAGAACGTTTTCTCGATCCTTTCACAGCCATAAAATGCATTTGCTGGTCCTTTTGGACCTTTTTAGAATGACCGAAATGACACATTTCCCTATCCTTTCATATACTTCATCCACACAAATGAGTTACCCTTGACGAGTTTTCTTCTTTTCTTCAATTCTTCTTCATGTTTTTCACTTTACACGAAGGAGAAACTTTAAAAGAAACCATGTTTGTGTTAACAGGAATTTAGTTTACTTCTTTCTGTTACGAAACTTGATGCCAAAAAATCTGAAAATCATTGCGCAATAAAAGAAAACCCCTTTCCTCCGTAAACTGGGATTGTTTTCCAAAGTCGAAGCACCTGGGTGTTCACAGCCATTCGGAAGTGAAGACTTCAGAAAGTACGGGAATGTCGATTTGATATTAATTATATTCAATAATACCTCTGATTGCTTTCTGTCTTTCTCGTTCTTCTAATTGAGCAGGAGAAATTTTATTGG
>JBBMOI010000005.1:19752500-19907500 GCA_038088405.1 Porites divaricata | reverse complement strand
AACATGTGTGGTAAGCGGCTGCGCGCATGCGCAAGGTTGCAGCTGTAATACGACCGCGAGGATGATATGGGTAAATAAGAGCTATTCACTGACTTTTGGTTCAAACTTATTTATATTTTCCGGAATGCAACCTCAAAGAAAACCAGAGTTCGTCTTTTCTCTCACTCAGATACTTACCTTCTGTCGCTTCTTCCGTTTTCCTCGGTGCTCTCGTTCGGTTGTCACTTCTAGTGGTCTGACGTTACCGGCTGCGTCTGTTCGTGTTAGTACCACTATCTCTTCACTGAGCCTGCTTTCTCCACTCTCCACGGCTTGGGATTCCTGAAGCTCTTTGGTCTTTCTCATTTCCTCCAATTGAGATTTTAGCTTGACTGCTAACTCCTTTGACAAGATAAAACACATTGAGTATTGCCTTACTTCAAGAGACGAACGAGGCAGCGATGGACTTCCAATCCGGAGGTTACGAGTTGAAGCTCCGCCCTAACCGCTAGCTGGATTTATTCTCGGGAGCCCATTTCCAGGTTGCCTCGTATTTTTATTCTCATGAAAGTAAAACTCATTTTCACATGAAAGGTTGGCCCCATTTTCAAAATGAGGGTTTTGGGACTCGCAAATTATCTAATCAACTGAATAACAGGATGTCCGTCTCAAAACTCAAGTGATCTACAAATACTACTGCTACATGTTAATTGATTTTTAAGTTGCTTGTCAGGAAAGAGGATTTGAAAGTGAGCAATACGTACATCGTTTCCCATGATTTCCGCCTTTACAATTTTGGCTCCAATTTCGTTTAAATCTGCTTCGGTTATTTTCTTCGCCGGGATGACAACTTCCTTCTTCTTTTTCTCTTCTTCTTCTGCGTCAGAGCTCGAGCTGCTGTCGGTCCCAGAATCTTCACTTCCATCCTCAGTCTTCTGTTCTCTTTTTGTATTCTCCGCCTCACGAACCGAGGAGCTTTCCAACGTTCCAGTCTCCACCTTCTTTCTCCATCCGCCAGACGGCCTGGAAACTGATCTGTCCTCTCTGCTCCTGGACACTTCTTTCCGCTCAAAGTCCCATGTTGAAGACGTCACGGTAGATGTTGACGAAGCTGGGCGTCTGAACTTACCAGCAAACGAAGAGCTATAAACACAATGGAAAACGACAGTTTCAGATTAAGAGTAGGATACCTGTGCAAAGGTAACCCTGTCGAATCTGAATCAAGCCCTAAGGTTTATCCGATTTATTGCAGGAGGCCTATGCAAATGTGACAGACCTGTGCGACATAATGGAGCCGAATCTAAATCAAGTGCTGAGATAACCAACGCAGAACGTCAATAAGACGTGTTGGAATGACGATCTGATGTTGTCCGCAGAGGATGAAATATTTAAAATTCTTCCCTTTAAGATAAACTCTCCTTTTTCAAATATGCCACAAACGTAAAAAATGTTACCAATTTTTCCATTATATTTCTTCCCTTTGTCAGTTGGTATTCCTTAACAGCCACAAAACCATAGCTAAGTAAACGTTTATCAGCCAAAATTCTTTAACACCGCCAAAAAATAAGAATCACTGAAATCTGACAGCCCTCTAGCTCCAGAGCTCGGTGCATACATTTGGTCTAAGCAAGGTTCGTCAGTTAATGTACATCCAGGTGATTTGTGACGTCATTGCGGGGGCCTGGGGAAAGAAATTTTAATGCCGTATCCCATAAACCAACGCGCGCACCAATTCAATTCAATTCAATCTGTTCCCGTCAGCTTTGGTTTATGGGATACGGCATTAAAATTTCTTTCCCCAGGCCCCCGCAATGACGTCACAGATCACCTGGATGTACTTCAAGCAATAAGAATTACCCGCTGTCGATGTCAGAGGGTCGTAGAAACGTTCTACTGTCATTTCTCATTCTCTCTCTATTATCATCATCCCTCTCTGGTCTTTTTCTCCATTTGTCGTCCTCTCTATCTCTGCTAGATCTGTGAGAGTTTTCTCCATGTCTCTCGCTGGATTCTCTCACATGTCTTGTAGATCTGTCTGGACTTCTTTCCCTGCGTCGTCTTTCGTCTTTGTCTCGTCGTGTATCATCGTGTCGATGCCTTTCTCTGTCTCTGGAGTTTGAATCCTTGCCTCTCACGGCTGCTTCTCTGAAATTATTTAGACACAAAGGGTCGGTTATCTAAACGAAGTCTAACTTAGACCGCGGTTTAGGAAACCTTTGGACCTCCAGATGAAATCATTAATGTTTTTTTTTTTGAAAGAAGATAAATGGTTTTCTAATCTACACCATGCTTTCGGCAAAATAAAAATGGCTTAGCACGCAGTTTTGTTAAGCAATGGCTAAACTAAGTTTAAATAACTGGCCCAAAGTGAATAATATTTTCCCATTAGAAACCCGTGTATTGAAATCTTTCACTATTCCTTTTAGGAGGGTATAACGTGAGTGATCTTACACTGCGCTAATCAAATGTAATGACAGAAAACACAACAGCACCGCTCCGAAAATCGAAGGAACACTCCACTTTCACGCGATGTTTGTCTCGCGAGAGAGGTTAACACTGTAAGTACGAATTGGTAGACTAAGCCTCGCTATTTCTGGGAAGATAGTAAAATTTACCATCCGAAAGACAGGAAAAAAGAGCACTTTCTTGCGTGGTGACCGCATGTAGCAATGACGGAGAAACCAAAAACAAAGTAAGATTTTCTACCTTTCTTCAGCTTCTTTGATCATCGACTCTAGTTTTCGAATGGACTGAAAACACAAACACAAATTCGTAAATTCTAAAATAATCACTTTAATTCTCAGAAAACCCAAGCCACGCCCCTCCCCCCCCCCCCAAAAAAAAAGCAATAATAACGACAACAACAACAAAAACACACACACACACACCCTTTTCAAATTGTTGCTCGTTATCGCCACTATCCATTCTTGAGCTTGGACTGGCGTTTATCTCAGCGATCTTAAGTTGAAACTGTAGAAGCGATCAAAACAATAGACCTTATTCACGATACCCCCCTTATTTGCACGCGCTTAAAGGGGCTGTGTCACGGCAGTCCAGTTCGTTTTGTTTAATTTTGCCAATTACTCGCCCACAATCGCTATGAAACTTAACGTAAGCAAAGAAATTACATGTAAATGACAAAATCAGAGATCCGAGACAAACAAATATTTCTCCTGAGCATTATTTTTGAAGTTGCAAGCAGCAGCGATCAACTTTGAAAAACTGTTAGGCTGAACAGTTTTAAAAAACCCTAATTTCAATCCGTTTCAATCTTCTTCAGTTTTGCCCATTCATGGCATCTGTTGTTTCTGTTATGCTATTTTAACATTCCTTTACAGTTTTAAGCGGTTATTTTTATGTTTCCCTTAATTTAACGGGCATTTTGTAAATTTCTAATTTGGCTGAAGTTCGTGACACAGCTCCCTTAAAGACTAACGAGATAAAAGCGATGTCACGTGGCTTCTCAGGAAGCAAACGAGTGATAAAGGGCGCTTTTCATTTACCAAGAAATTCTCGAAATTCCGGTTGGGATGTTAATGGAACACACGTTTTCCTCGTGTTGCAGTGGAAATTTTCCGGGAATAAGAGGAATTTCGAAAAGGTAGCCCTGTTTTCCAGTTGGAGATTTTCCAGTGAAAAAACGTGTTCCATTTACGAGTTTTCACAACTAATCACCAGTTCCAGGCTATTCATGGCAACATCTGTGCCACCATCTCCAATTTTGGTGACCAGAGCATAAAAGAATAGAACTTGTGTCAAATGGAACACGTTCTTCACTCGATGGAACTTTTCATGGAAGTTTCCGAATGTTTTTGGTAAATGGAAAACGCCCAAAATCTGCCGATAGAAGAAAACGCTGACCAGTTTGTTTATTCTAGAAAACAGAAAATAAAGAACTTTTTTCCCTAACGACGATGGGTGGAAGCGCTTATAGCTACTTTTTTGGATGCAGTAGCAACCCTAGTTGTTTTCACAGCAAACAATGACGTAAAACCCGTCGAAACTTTGATAGTATAAACAAACTGGACCGCGATTACTCGTATTGGAAAATTTTGTCACTTGTTTGCCCTCTGAAATACAAATTTACCACATGATATTGCTTGTATCCCACCCCGGCAATCCTAAAGTGCGTGCAAAGATGGCAGTTGAATTTTTTTCCCAACTGAACATTTCCAGCGTTGGCAGCGATCATAAAGTCACACTCGAACTCTCGGCGTCCTTTTAGAGAAAATGCAGAAATTACCTATCTTCGGACTAAAACTGGTACAAAAATATCCCACGGAATACTCGCCCATATCGGTGGGATGTAAGCCGAGTGAGTGATGGCCAATGTTTAGCGGCATTTTTTAAAACAAGGACTGGACTGGATTGATAAAACATGGATTGATAAAACATGGATTGATAAAAACATGGATTAAAAAAACATGAATTGATAAGGCAAGGAAGGTTTTTCACCCCTCCAAAACTCCATCAAGAACGATACTTTGTGTAAGTCGATTGTATCTTGAATGGTACGCTAGCTATTCTCAAATTTTTAAACCAGAAATATGTGTCGTACAACCTCGTCAGTTTCTTGCATGCTATCGCAAAACACGGTTTCGCGAATATCCTATCTATTAATCCATGCTTTACAATCCACTCCATGTTTTATCATATGCCATGTTTAGCTACATTTACTTACACCATATCTCTGGGAAACAATATCAGCAAAGCTTCTTCCCTCCTCTTCAGCTTGTTCTTGAGCTCTCTTATAAGCTTTCTTTAACCAATCACTGCTAAATGAACCGCTGGAACTTACTACAGTGAACAGAAACCGGCAAAAAGGAAAGAAAAACACTCAAGTAAGCCTGTGCAGTATAGCCGCCCTCTCACTTACCAAAGGTTGGGGAGAAGGACTCTTCACGATTTTTTACCGCGGCGGGATTTAGCTCAGTTGGTGGAGCGCTACACTGCAGAGCAGACGTCGGGGATTCGATTCCCGGGGCTGGACCATTACTTAGGGTCTTTAAATAACTGAGAAATGAAGGTTCTTCCATTGCCCTGCAAAAAGCTGGACCTTCGCGCGGCTCGGATAACCACGTAAAAATGTGGTACCGTCTCCAGAAGGAGACGAAAAGATGGTGTCATCAGTTAGTACTTTCGTGCTAAATACATTGACACTTAAATAAAGTAAATCTTTTATGTTTCAGCCGGGAAGGAAGCGCCTACACACGGGCTACGCTCAAGTTAAAAACTGTTTTTCAATCACGTGACATTTTGACTCCTTAAAGCAAAACGGGCAACAAAAACGTGCAACTTTTTTTGCAACATTGGTGCAAAAAGAGTTGAATAGCGATGTTGCGCAATTTACCACCCACATTCAAACCTGTCTAGCAATAAATCAACTTGTTGCTGCCTATCAAAACAACGCTTTTAAGCTCGTTTTGCAGTTGAACTTTGCAAAACAAGTTGCACGTTTTTGTTGTCGGTTTCACCATAGCTTAGTAGGAGTTTTCCCCTAGAAATTTACAAAAGTTGAAATTGTAGAATTATTGATTATACGAAATTGGTTTTGGTACCCTTACCTTGTACTTGTCTGGTTTCCTGTGCATTCTCTCTCTCAGATGGTAGCCCTGTTCCTCCATCTTTCCAATATGGGTTTAACTCTTTTGGATGTTGTCCTGGCTGTGCAAGTGGCGAAAGAAAATACAAACAAGAAACGGAAGTTACTGCAAACTGTATCGAGAAACACAATTATTGAGATAGACTTTCTCCTTTGAGCTCGACTTATAGGCAAGTATATCATTTAGAGTAGAATGCTGAGTGCAATGGACACAGTGCTTGAAAAAAAAACCTTGACTACAGCATGACCTTCAGGCAAGTGGCTTTCAAAATTTGCTAATGCCGACGTTTAGTGCTTGCCTAAGTTTACTGTTTACTGAGAAGACAATAATTTGCCCGAACTCTTGCACATCAGGCAAGAAAGTGTGTTCAGTTACTTCCCTAGAAGGAAAAAATTCCCTTTTCCCAAACAACCAGACGAGACAATTTCAAGCTCCGGACCGATGCATAGAATGATTCTCGCAGCAACTAATCCTCATCTAAAGAAACCAGTCAGTGGTAACACTGTGCGTTTTTGTGTTTAACCCTTTAAGCCCCAGTATCCACATACAAATTCTCCAAACTGATCTCCATACATTTCCTTAGAGAATTAGTTGAGAGAATTTGTTCAAAGATCAAAGCATTTTCTCTTGGGTGATCATTTTATTGATTCTCATAACTTTTCTCTTTACAGTGTATGGATATTGTAAGGAGAAGATTGATCTTCGACACTATTGGGACTTAAAGGGTTAAGGGTACCCTGGGTGTCAGGGACTTTTCACGCACGGTTTCCGGTTTCGGTCAAGTCATATCCGCAGCTCTGGATCACCGAACACGAGAAAAAACCTCTGCTACGGGATAAAAACGTTAAAACACGGCATAGGGTGGTTATTCTCACGAGGAATAGCTCTGCTAAAACCAGAAGGAATGATTAAACAAACGCCAACAAAAAAATCCTGATTGCCTATTTCATTTTACCCTGGCTCCAGAGGTCCTTTCTCAAAATACCTAATATGAAATAAACCGTGTTTGCGGTTTGATAAGGCTCCAGAGACGTTACTTTTTTCTCTCGGCGCTTCGCACCTCGTTGACGCGGCTTCGCCGCGAACGATCAGTATCGATAAGAAAAAAATATCCTCTGGAACTCAGGGTATAATGTAGCAAGTGAATTGGCTAAAGGGTAACCGGTCAAGTCGCCCGAAAGTCATCTCGCCCGGAATCAGAGTCATGTTGCCCGAAATTCAGTCATGTCGCCCGCAAATTTTATCGAGTGCATAAACTTGAAGAAAAGCAACATCTTACGTAAATCGCAAGCCTCAAGATATCAGGCGACATGACTCTGGTTTCGGGCGACATGACTTCGGGTGAGATGACTTTCGGGCGACTTGACCGTAATTCGGCTAAAGTACAATGAATGTAAAATTCAACCCACTGAGATACATTTAATCCAAACTGCTCACTTGATCTATGCAAGAAAGAGCTTTGAACCTGCTCTCCTCCTCTAGACTGTCCTCTTTTTCTGGTTCTTCGTCCTCGACGTCCATTGCTTGATCTGAGCTTGATGTGATTGGAGGAAAGAGCATCCAACCATCACGCTGCTGTCAAGAACAAAAGATGTCCATGTCATAAATGCTAACCATTAGCCAGAAAAACTTTTTTGATAGTTTATTAGCAAGCATTTTGAACTTGAAACTGGAGTCAAGATGACACCGAAACGAGGCAAACTTCCCATAAAAAAGGAAAAAAAAGTCTTTGAAATCGCCTTTAATAAGTTGCAGCCTGCCATAATGTTACACTATCCATGTATGTTAGTAAAAATAGCATAAGGTGAAATACATAGACAGGTAATTTTAATTAATTTTAATTTGCGGTATTACGGTATCACCGATCCCTGTGGGATGCGGTTTTTCATCCTTTCGGCTAACGGTATTCGGTAAAAAAAGGCCCTTCACGGCACTGCACTACGGTTCATTGGCGTTCTCCTGTAAGTATTTACCAGTTTTTCTTGCGGCATTGCGGTATTGGGTACCCTCAATGTCCACCTTCCCTCCATAGAGTATAGACTTTTACCTGAGGTTGACCTGAAGAAGAGCCCTCTCTGCTCTCTGTGTTGGCTGTTGTTGGGTCTTGTCCTTTTTCCACCCACTCATCCTCCGATTCCTACAGCAATAATGACAACGATAAATTTTAACAAAAAAATGAGCAATAACAAATAGGACGTGTTTCTGACTTAAGTGATAGGTCAAGATGGCTGGATATTGACCAAGTTTTTTTCATTTTGGTCCACAGCAACAAACAAACAGGATAAGAAAAAGGCCATTATCTACCCATCCTGTCTAAGCAAGAGTGGTCAAAAAGGGATTTATTATTGATCAAAATAAGTTTTTTTTTGCAGAAACAAACGCAAACTCAAAAGCAGAATTGCAAATCTTGCCACCAATCAGCAGAGCACAGGATTTGCTTCATTATGCTCATTAAAAATGCAGCTGGTTGGGGAGGGGGGGAGGGTGGTGAGCAATAACAATAATTTATTATTAAAATTACAAAGAAAATTAACATTTTAGTAATTTACATTGCCGTTTTAATTACAATAAAAATTGAGAGCATAATGTGAAAGACAAAGCACCATCTCAGAAGATTCACTGTTAACATTTTTAGAGCTTTGGAGGAGTGCGCGATAAAGCCCTTGAGAACATTTGTATCCAGCTAGGACCAGATCAATTCCCTAGCCCTCGCCTTTGCCAACTATACACAAAACATAAGTAGGTTGAGTATGATCATTCGGGTGAACATAGTCCTGAATAGGACTGTTATTGTTGAATGTGACTGATGTTTCAACAACCTGTCTGGTTATCATCTTCAGAGTCAAGTGAGTTATATCACATCAGTTGATGGTATTAAACTCTGGTTATTGACCTGGGCCGAGTTGTTGGAAGGCCGGTTAGCGCTAACCCAGGGTTAAATTTTAACCCGGGTCTCTTTTTCTTTTCATCAAAAGCATTTTCTGTGAGAATTTTCTCTATTCCTTTTAGAGTAGCTAATCATCAAATTGCAGACAAGAAGAATTAAACTGAATTTGCTTTTTAAGCTTTCATATCTGAATTCACATTTCGTACTACACCCGGAGTAATCTTAACCCCGCTTTGAACAACCTGGCCCTGATTGGTCAACTAAGTTGTGATGTTATTGGTCGTCTGTCAGTTAACCCATGGTGTGATTGGGTATGAAGACTCGTAATGTCATAGGTGCTTTTCGATCCACTATTGTCATTAATTAAACAGTGCATTTTTTGTCTGTCAAATTAATTGTCCAGTCAGGCCAATAACCAGAGTTAAATACCATCAAATGATGTGATACAACTCATTTTGACTCTGAAGATAACTACCGCACAGGTTGTTGAAATGTCAGTCACTGTGAACAACAACAGACTATAGTCCCATTCTGGACTATGTTCACCTGCATGATTATACTCAACCTACTTATGAAATTAATGGCTCCTGGGTTCAAACCTTTCACAGTTATACAAAAAACACGTGACATCAGATTACTGATTATCAGTGACCATGCACTAACTTAGAAAAACAGTTTATACAAGTGTATGTGACAGAACATTACTAAATCACTTTCTTAAGACACTTACAGATTCTGATGAGCCCTGTTCTCCTGAGGTATCTTTCTTTGACTTCTTGTGCTACAAAATAATAGTCAAACACTTTAAGAATTTCTATCCTAAAAGTTCATAAGATGCCATCAAAACATCAACACTCCTCTGCTTTAATCATTCAAATCATTATGCGTGCAAATGCTAAACATAATGTATGTAAAATTTAACAGGGACAGTCTTTCCTTTCAATATATTAACAGAATGGTAGTACTTTGCTATTTTCATAAACTGAAAAAACTACCGGTAGATTTTTTTCCAGATCACCACAGTCTAACAATAAAGTTCTAAAGTCAAAAAAGGTGGAGGATTTTTGGATTTATTATTTTTTATAAATGTGTTTAAGCAGGTTTTTCATGGATTTACATGCATCTTATGCTCAATACCTGTAATCCACATGCCTTTTATGAACATTATACAACAAATGAATCAAGAAAGTAAATACGTAAACAAGCATAATGATGATGATGATGATGGTGATTTGAACTCTGGTGTACTGTAAACACAGGGTTTGTGCAGACTTTTGGACCCAAAATTTCAGACTTTTCGCAGGCTTTTCTTAAGCTACACAGCAAAGGATTTTAATAACAAATTTTTGGGGCTGTTACTGTGCTTAGATTTCTCCAGACACTTGTGTTAGATTTTCCATTCATATTTGTCTGCAAATTTTCCCACAAAATTTTAGTTAGCGGGAAGAGAAATTTTCACAACCAAAATTAATGTATAGAAAATTTTAAAAAGTGGTTCTAGCACTAAGTAGCTGCATGAAATGCCCTCAATTTTTTTTTTGGAATCGTTAGGACTGAAGCTTTAGTTTACAATTCATATTTTTTTCAGAACAGCCATGATTGTATAGAAATTATTTTGAAATTAGATACTCATACAAACACTGTAATTTCTCACTCGGTTGCCTACTCTGCTGTCAAAAACTGTGATAAGGCCTATTGGTAATAGATACAGACCTTAAAAACCACAGGAACAAAACTTTTTTCATGATTTACACAAATGTATGAGCAAAATTGAACAAGATTGACCAAAACGAAAAAAAGTCAATTACAAAGCACTGTAGTTATGGCAGCTTTGGAAGAAAGACTTTCACCAGTTTTAGACTTTATCTCTATTTTCCAGACTTTTCCAGGTCTGGAAAATTGCAGGGCAAATTTCAAGACTTTTACAAGAATTCGAAGACTATGTGCAAACCCTCTAAACATCTCCAGCCAGAGGTCAGGGTGGGACATGAATTCAGAGCCTCTGGAGAGCAAGTCTGATGCTCTCACTACATTTTATGCTGCCCCCTAAAAGTACATAATTATAATGCAGTTTATTATTCATTCAAAATATTTCTAACCCACAGCTAATTCATCATAACCACCCCACGTTCCCCAGATTTGGAAGATTTTCGATAATACATAAAAATCTAAGTCACTTTTACTGTCGATTGATTAGACTGAAAAAGAGAAGACAGAAGGTGATATACGCTGAGCTTATTTCACATAATTTTGCAAAGAAGAAATACAGTAGCTGAACTAATGCCAGCTGAAATTATAACAAAAGCAGCCAAAAATAATACTACTAAGCAGATGAAGACTGCTACTACAATGTATGTTTGAAGAACATCCCTTTAAATTCTGAATATTCCGCATCATGAAGACAGGAGCTATCCATCAATCAACTCAAAGTACATGTACACTGTAAGCAAGTTTTTAAGTTGGAAATATTTGAATGAATAATAACACAATTATTGAATTCAGCTTTTGTATGACATGAAGAATTATGCAGATCAGTGTTGAACCTGCTAAAGAAAAATACACAGGAGGATACATGCATGACTCATAAGCAGCCATGCATTACAACAATTGCACAATAGACTTGTAAATAATTATATAGATCACGGTACTTAGTAAACTGCACAGGTCAGATTGTTGGACTGTTTACCTTTATGCAAGAGAAAGCCCAAGTAATGAACAATTACTGTACTTTTTTCAGTATTCTTTTCAGAGGCATGAAAAGAGGCATATAGAAGGCATATTAATATACATTATACTACTACATGAGAAATTTCTGCAATTTGATTGGCTTAGAGCAGTGGTATTTCAGCTTAATTTGAAATACCTACATGTGAAAATTACAAACCTTTTGCGGGTAGTAGTATAAACAAATAATAGCATGATTTTTACATGATATTTGGCACAAATACCACTCGTGATATTTCAAAATTGTCTCAAATTTCACTCGCCTAACGGCTCGTGAAATTACGTATAACAATTTGGAAATATCACTCGTGGTATTTATGCCAAATATCACTACTAATCATGCTATTACCTATACTTATTCAATATAAACAATTCAACCCTCACCTTTTTCTCTTTTTTTGACTTTTTTTGCTTCTTGTCTTTCCTGTGTTTTTTCTTCTTTGACATGTTCTTGTGAAGACAAAAACAAAAACATGCTCAGGGTTACAGTATGCAAGTTCAAATAGGCTACTATTTTTATAACAATACTTAACCTTGAGTTTTCTATTTCTAACCAAGCAGTTGAGGGATACATTAGAGGTCATGCATGCAATCTTTTCAACCTACCAGTAGGTTGATTCTCAATAGAACCCTCCTTAGTAAACTCACCAAGTTTGAAAAAGCAGTCTGGCGGAGGCTGTGAACTGACTGAACTTGACATTCACAGTACCACCAAAATATTCATCCCATGAAACTTAAATTTATATTTTTGGATTTTTTAAAAATTTTGTTTTTGCCACCTCTGGTTGATATTTACAGACATCCTAATACTGGACATAACCAAAACATGGGCCCACCCCCTGTGGACCTAGTCCATGGACCTCTTCGTGGACCTGGTCCATGAACTACCCTTGATGATCACCCCTAATTTTTGAACATGAATGTTAAACAGAGGTCTAAACAAACTTTACAAAGGCAGGGGGGGGGGGGGTGGGCAGGGAGTGGATTCCAAAGATTTTTCTGAGTTTATTTCCTAGAGGATAACACATCAGCACCTGATGTTTTCAGTAGCTGTTCGTTCATCCCTTGTGCAAATTTTGAGACAAGTTCAGTGATGGTCAGTTGCTATGGTTACGAGATATGACATCATAAGTAGCAGGTGGTCAAGCCATTTTTGGGTGAAAATACATGTTTTTTAACTTCTTTCAACAATAAAAGTAAATATTGTGGCTAAAACCATGCAAAGTGCTTATTTATGTGTTATTTTTCATGTTAAGCACAAAAAATTATTATTTCTCATGGTTTTAACCTGATTTCTAATTTTTGGTAAAATCCAAGAAGCGACCATGCTCCAGCAGTGCCACCACCCATAAAATATACCTCATCCTGTAGAGAAGATCAAAGGCTTTCCACTTAAGGTAAAATAGTTTTTAAATACTGCAACATATCAAAAACTCTGAGGAGAAGTTCCATCCACTGCCCCCCCCCCCCCCCCCTCCTCCTCCTCTTGTACAACGGTGGGGGTATGAAATTGCGTGCACGTCTGAGTGTTAAGTGGACAGAACTGTGTCAACATTTATATCATCAGGATTACAGACTCCTCATATTAAACATATTGCTCAAATTTTTCCTGAACTCCATACATGTACATGGGTTTGGTTTAGTAAGGAGGGAAAACAATATTTGAAGGAGATGGAAGGCAAGATAGGGAGGAAGTCTGTCTCCTATGCAGCTCTTTTTTGTGTCATCCCACTGCAAAAAAAAAAAAACAGCTGCATAAAAGATTGAGTATCCTTCCCAGACTTCCCTTCCATTGATATCCCTTGGAAATGTTGATTGGTCAGCAAATGTATTATTATTGAATCCTGCTCATGAATCAAGCATGGACCTACATGTTATCAGATAACGCTGTTGGTCAGACAAGTTTGTAGACATTAACATGTACAGGTTGGTTCATGTAAATTGCCTTCGATTCAACTCGAGATTGTTGCCATTACAAAGACACAGATATTAAGTTTCCTCCCTAGGTCAGGGCTTCTGATAAGTCGCGGAAAAAAAGTCAAATTTCGCGGGACTTCTAGCGACAAATTTCTGGAAAAATCTGCCGATTTTAGGAGAATTTTCTGGGCAAACTTTGTCGAAAAGCAATCAGTAAAAAAACGACCGATTTTGTGGTTATAATTTTTAAGGCAAATTTTGCTAGAAATCGATTGGTTTTGTGCTGATCAGACCAGCGTTCTTAACGTTTTTCTAACAGAGGTCATCATTAAATTTTGCTCTTTCAACAACAATTATGCTCCAGAAATGAGCCAGTGGCAAATCTTTTTACATCACAGCTAGTGCCAAGTTTTATGCAACATAATCTATGCCTCATAGTTTCAGGATGTTGTTTGCACATCTTAGCTGAGACAAGTTTCAAATAAGTTGTACAATAAAGTATTTGATAAGATTTCTAATGAATTTTGCCATATTTTGTGTGTTTTTGTGAATTTCACGGGATTTTCCTGATTTACCAGAATTTCGCAGCTCCGCAACCATGCAAAATATCAGAAGCCCTGCTAGGTTCCTATGCAGCCAATTTTGCTTTGACTTTCACGCAACACAAGAGCTGCATTAATAGGAGACTACTTCCTCCCTACTTCTCTTCCTGTTCCCTTAAAATATGGTCTAATACTCCTTCAACAGAATAAAGCAAACTCATTACACTGGTATGGAGTTGAAAAAAATTTTGAACAAGTATACATAAGCAGCCCATATCCCTGATAATAAAATTACCGGTAACTGACAACAATTTCGTACATTAATGTCACTGTTCCTTTAGCTAGGCTTTAAAGTCTAAAAAAAAAGACAACAAAACATGTGGTGTAAAGGGGGGAACACCGCTCTGCGATCCGTGCGGCGGACGACTTCCATAGCATGACCATAAAGCCTTACTTATCTCCCCACCGCTATTTTATGTGCACCACATTGGACAAGTTCAGGTAGGTCCAAAATAAACAAACTTAATATGGCCTAAAACTCCATGGCACTACAAGCTGAAACCTCCGGCCAGCATCGTGCAACTTAATGGAATGGTGTAGGCAAGGAACTTTATCTTATCAGCACTACGAGCCGACTTTGCCGGCATGTGCTGGAACACAATCAAATATAAAAGTTTGCATTAAAATCAAAGATTGGGGAAGTCACCGTGAGACTTAAACCAAAGGTGAAAGAAAGCAGTGAGCCAATGATTATTGCAATTTTTTTATTGTAAACAACAACAAAACCTCCAAAGGGAGGGAGGGGTGGGAATGACAAAACTTTAGGATGGTTCAAGTATTACAACTTAGTGCTCAATACAGCTTGGAATGAGAGAGGATTTTTACCAGGCCTTTTATAGTCAGACTGTTATCCAATGGATGTACCACTGAACAGAACATGCACCTAAATTGTTCCACGAGATACGCATGAGGAAAATTACTTTTAATAGCCATACAAAACGATCGACACATAAGAAACTAGTCCCAACAGCAACAGAAAAAATGGATCATTGCTATTGTATCCGTAATTTCCCAGAAATGGACGGGAATTTGCATACTACACAGTACTTTAACCTACTATGAGTAAAACTCTACTACAGTCATTTTGATAAGGCCTGGCATAACGTTGCATTACATGTGGGTGATTGAGGGCGTAACGCTCCATTAACTGCGTTTTACAATTGAGTTGTAAAACTTTCTTTACGGTTCCTAAAACTCGTTTAGATCTCTGTTTAAAAGTCATGTCCAAAAATTAGGAATGGTCCACAGAAGTAGGTCCACAGGAATGGTCCATGTTTTGTATTCATAATTTTCACATAGACCATAATGCACCTTGTTCCCCCCCCCCCCCCCCCAAAAAAAAAAAATGCATAACCACGGAGATTCCAACCCTCCCATTCTGGCTGGAAAACCTTCCACTTTTGTCAAGTATTTCTGGCCTCCCGTTTTCGCTTAATATTATCCCAGTTTTTTAAACTTTTCCAAGCCAAAGGTCTTTTTAGCATGATTCTTTGCCATTTTCCTGTGGTTTCTCAGCCATGTTTATACCTTTTGGCATCTGAGCATGAGTCTACAACAATTTTGGATCTCAAAATGCAGGAAATGGCATCTTTGAGGTACATACCTTGAAATTTTTTTGACAGAGGAGCATGTCCCCAGACCCCCACTAGAGGCTTGCACCTTTGGTGGTTGTGGGAGTGGCTATGCTGCTCCTAAACCTTCCTGTTTTTCAGTTGACAGGGTTTGAATCTCTGTAACCATTGTCCTCTATTTCTCTTGGGACGACTGTAATGCCCAGGAGAAATTAGAAACAATGGTTCTACAAAATCTTGCCGGGTAAACAAGATGCATTATGGACTATAAGAAAATGGTGAATACAGTGTACGTCCCTTAATACCTTTTCATTATCGTCGACTTCTGCTAGTCTCTTGCTAAGAGAAGGAAGCATCCACGAGCTTTCACCAGTTTCTTTCCGCCGTTCTTTTTTTCTCTGCTCCCGTTCATAATCTTCCTTCGCCTTCAAAGTAAAGGATATTCAATTCAGACTTTCAGTTAATCAGTTGAAGTTCCCTTCAAGCTGTAAATGAAATTTTGAAGTTACATGTTTTGACCATTTTTCGAGGGTTCCACTGTACGTGAAAACGACTACTTTGCCATGAGAGAATTCTGCATGACATGGATTAGGTTACCTGAAAATCTAAAAAGAATCATAAAATTTCATCAGGACTTGCCTTTTTGAGGATGTCTTCCCTTACTTTTCGTCTCTGTTCTTTTTTAGAATCAATTTCTCTCTTCGAAACAAAGTTGATCAAGTCCGCCATCTTGAAAAGTAGATTGGATGTTTGCTGACCAATTTACTCAAGGCTCAACAATACTGCAAGGAATCACTGGTTGGCTCTGGTTGGTCTTTCTGCGGAAAAAAGTGGCGCGAGAAATGGCGGAGTTTTCAAATGTTATCGCTGACAATCAAAACGAAATTGTACACATTTTAGAAAATGCATCTCACTTTAATGACGCCGATAGCGGGTATCGCGACGTCAGGGTCAGAGATATCCAACAGAACACTGATGTTTCAGCATGCCTTGTGAAAGGTACACGTATGTTTAAGTTTCGCTAAAATTATTGACTAGAATAGTCTAGAATATCGAAGACAGTCAAAGATGACTGCATTACCCGCCACCATTTAAATGGGACGATCTGCCGGTTTTTCAGTGGGCCCGGCCTCGACGATATTTTGATCGCTCATCCAGAGATTCCAACCCTGTCAACTGAAAAAAGGGGTTTTAGGTGCGGCATAGCCGCTCCCACGAGCGCTGAAGGACCGACTCTCTAGACGGGTCTGCGGGCATGCACCCCCGGGAATGATTTTAAAATACGTGCCTCTCCTCATTTGGAGGTGGAGGATCCCAGGTAGGTGAGGTAACCCGCTTAGGCGGGGAAACCAGCCAGTCCATACAATCTCTCATATTTATTTGATCGCATATATTTACATGATAGGTGGGGTGAACATATGAGACATTATTTGGACAGGTGGGTTACCCCACCTAAACGGGTTACCTCACCTACCTGGGGCCCCCAACCGCTATGTAAACAGACCCTTAGATTCCATTGTTGTAATTTCCTGCATTTTGAGATCACAGTCAATGGAAATACCATGCCCTAAATTATCATAGACTTTTGCTCAGATGTCAAAAGCTGGGTAAAAATGGCTGAGAAACCACAGAAAAACGGCAAAAATCATGCTAAAAAGTGTGGTTATACAAAGAAAGCGAAGAGTTTCAAAGACCAGTAGAATAATAACCGAAAACAGGAGGCCAGAAATATTCACCGAAAACGGGATGGTTGGAATCTGTGTTAATCATCCATGGGGGTTGCTCAAGGAAAGACCTCTGCCAGCCTCCAATGATTTTCTTATCACACATGCAGTGGTGTTGCCTTTACAACAAGTTTTAAGTTTTAGTCACATGTGTTACAACTTGAACTGATTTGCGTGATAACAACCTTGCATGGGCTTAGAAATTATCAGTGTACAGTTGCAACAGGGTATGTGCATTCCAGGGGTGTGTACTCCTGATTTCAAGTGACAGGGATGATCAAAGGAAATTTTGGGGTTTGAAATTTTCAGTTACACAATTTTTTTGGGTATAAAAATTTGGCAAGTATTTATTTGGGTGGCTTGATTTAACTCGGGATTATTTGGGGATTCAAAACAGTCTAAAGATTTGTGGTAGTACACACGTATCTAGTGGCTGATTTCTGTGAATAAAGTACAGCCAAAGAAAGTACAACATGTTATCATGTAAGGCTCAGAAATTCGGCATGGGATTTTTTGGGGGTTAAGTTTTGATCCAGGGATTTTTTTTAGGTTTTGTTGGAGTCCCTAGGGATTTTTTTGGGTGGTGATTTTTGCCCCATTTAATCATTCCCATCACTTGAAATCTGGAGTATCCCCCTGGGATACTCCATTCCACATTAAACAAAACTTGTTTGAAAACCAATCAGCTTACAATATGGTTGGCAGTTACATGAAAGAATGTATCAGAGGCTGACAGAGCTCTCTCTCCTTCCTCCCATTTATCTCTTGTCATGAGAGAATTCTGTTAGTACTGACAGAACCATAGGGGCCTCAGTTTGGCCTAAAAATAAGTTGGGGGGTCCCTCCCTTAGAATAGACTGGCCACTGGTACCTACTGGTAGCACAGGCAGACCACACTATGTTAGCATGTTGATCCAAATCCATCAATCAGTCCGTTACGACTGTTGTGAGTTTAAAACCCCAATCTTGCCCTGACAACAGTTGTGATATGCTGATTGCTGGATTTGGGTGGACGTGCATACCTCTTTGCTCAAATGCCTTTGGTTGAGAATTTTGCAACAATCATGTTGAGAAAGCTGGTCTTGGAACTTCAGGATCGCTTTTGTTTGAGAAATTTTGGAAGGATTGAGCTCTCAATCGGCACAGGCATGGTGACATATCTAGTGGATTGGGAGCCAGTATTTTCGAGGAAAGAAATTGAAATAGTTTGGCTTGAGTTCCAGCTTAAAGTGGACTAGGTCATGCACCACCAGCTGATTGCTGCCTGCCTTGTTTTCTTCTTTACTTCACCTGATTTCCAATAATTTGAAAGTAATGAATAGATACCGTTTCAGTCTTGTTTTTATAGGAACAATTTTTACAGCAGTGCACCAGGTTGGAGGAAAATAATTTGTTTTTCATTTCAGGAGCACAGGTGGAGAGACATGGACGTGAAAAGTACATCTACACAAAGCTTGCAGAATTAAAAGTAAACACGGTCGTCAATCTGTACGGTGTGGTTAAATTTTTTAAGAGCCCTTTTAAGACCAAAGGCTCTGATTTTGTGTGCACCCTGAGTTTAGTGGATCCATCACTGCCTTCTTTGGATAGTTCTTTTAAATGTGTATTATTTTCCAAGTCAAAGGAGGGCTTGCCTTTGATCAAGGCTGTAGGAGATGTAGTTCGTTTTCAGCATCTTGGAGTTGGTCATTATCAGGGTGAGCTTCAGGGACAATTCACAGCAGATTCTTCTTGGTAAGTTTTAAATTATTAACCAGTGATTTTGTTAGAGCGATTTTCGTATGATCTTGAAATGAAAACGCGTAAACAAAAAAACAAACAAACGGAAATAGAGCGATTTAATTGGTTTATCGAACGGATACAAACGCGCTAGGCTTTTGGTTCGTTAAGCGAACGCTCGGGTGAAAAAACCTCATGCCCAAGAACTTTCTAGAAATCAATCGATACTTCGCTTTGACGTCATACTGCAACATGATTGGCCAATCGAACAATGCCTTCACCATATTAGGGTTTTCTTTGGCAGGAAAACGAAGAGTCCATGTTTTGATCTTTTCACTTATTGGCTGATGAAACAAATAATGAACACTGTACCGAAACCATTTTTCAAGGTCATACAAAAATCGCTCTATCTCTGCATCCTGCATTCCTGATGTAAAATATTTCATGAAATGCATCCCACAGGAAGATTTTTTGTTAGAATATCGATCCTGTTCATGTGATTTCTGTGACTGTTGTTTATTTTATTTTAGTCTTTTCTGTGCTTTAAATACATAGCAGGACTGTATTTTTGATTTAAAACTGTAATAAAGAGTTTTGGCATCTGTCTCCAGATTAACTGTCTAGTTACATAAAGGCCCAAGCACATTTTCAATTTAGGACTCCTTGTCTTTTTTTTTTTAACTGGGACTCAATGGTTCTGGACAGCACTCATGATTTTTTACAAGATGAGTCCCAGGACTCACCATCACTGTTTGTAACAAAATCACTGATTAACCCTTCCAGTGCTTAGAGTGACCAGTGGGAATGATAATTTTTATATTTTCTTCCAGCAATATCCCTACATCATCAAAGGAAAGGTTATCAGAATTTATATTAAATGTTCATTAAAGGGAGAAAATGCTTTTATCTTTTATCAAAAGAAAGAGGATGTGGAATTGGGTAGAGATCACAGGAGTAACGAAGAAGGGAAACACTTTCCTTTGGTGATAAAAAGCTTGATTGACTGGAACTGATTACTTGTCCTGCTTTTTCACCCATATATTTTTTGTTCTTGTGCCACCCCCTTCCCCCTTCATGTCCTCCCTTCCCTCCCTCCTCCATTTCAAGCACTGGCCACTCAGCAGCAAGGAAATTTTCATCATTGTTTTTCAGGGTTGTGTTTGACATACACAGCTCAGATACTCCACAAGTGAGAGCACCCTCATTGAAGTCATACAATTTGACCGATGATGAAAAATGTGTCCTTGAAGAACTACAGGCATGGAGCTCACACAAGGAGGCTCTTAACAAAAAGTTCTCATTCACCCATCTGAAAGATCTAAGTACCACTCACCATTTCATAAACTTACTGGCTCAAGTGGTAGCCAAAAGGTGGACAGAAAAAGGTGACATAGTCTTGACATTATGGGATAGGTCCCCTCCTGCCTGCCAATCAGTACTGGTTGATCCAATCAGTGAACAGGGACAAGTCATGTCTGATGATCTCATGCGTAAAGCATCTAAGTGCTGCATTGATGTAATTCTCTATGACAACCATGCCACCAGCATTGGTACCAAGATCTGCCCTGGTGATTTTGTTTGTATCAGGAATGTGCATGTTAAAGAGAGAACAGCTAACTGCAGTGTTGCAGCGCATAATCCTCAGGTAATTTGTGGCAGTAAGAGGTACAATTCACGTAACTCCTCTATTGATGCAACTGCATTCAGGCTTCCCATTCAGGCATTAAATTTAAAATAGGCCATTTGTAATAAGAGGCATGTGACATCGTTTTTATGAAAAATTAATGAAAGTTATATGATTTTGCCTTCGAAAAACGATTAGTGGGTCATATCTTAAACAAAATAATGGTGATTTGGTTTTTCAAACCCGCACCATTTTCTTAAAATGAATAAGTTCGTAAATGGTCACATGACCAAATTGTGAGTTTTGAAATTATGAATTACCTCTCTCTGAACACAAATTTTGCACTTAAACTTCAAGGAAAATGTTGAATAGATGATGTGATAACGTTTACAGCACATCTGAGCGTAACTATGAAACGTTGAACAAGATATAAGCAAGAAGTAATTTTGGCCGCCATAAAATATCTCCCTTAAATGCGTTTCTTCTCAAATTTCGGGTGTAAGATAATTTTTCTGTGCTCTAACAATTTTTGGCATCAACAAGATTCCAACTCATTGTTTAAAGGAAGCATTGGTCATGTGACCTCTTAGTGCAAATGGCTATTGTTCTTTTAACCTTTAAAGGCCTCCATGAGCTATTCCTTCCCACATCAAAGAACTTCTAACTTTGTATTGTCCTACACACATGCTTTGATCAGGCTTCTTCTTTCCAATTGCTTAAATTGGAAAATTTACTGCGATGATCATTCTTCACTTTCATCTATAACCGCAGTTCAAAATGAATTATTTCATTACTTCACATCATCTTACTCCTCACGGGAGACATGAACTCAATAAATTGACCTCGCTCCCAATGTGTGGAGCAACGCACCAGCAACGCGGAGGTCACGGGTTCGAATCCTGTTGAAGCCCTGAGTTTTTTTTCAGGCTTCTTCTTTCCAATTGCTTAAATTGGAAAATTTACTGCGATGATCATTCTTCACTTTCGAAAATAGAAATATTGATATTGGCGCTATATAAGTATTATTATTATTATTATTATTATTATTATTATTGTTATTATCATTTTCATTACTTTCTGCCCGGCCTGATTACAGCATGAGGACCTGTGGTTCCAGGGTGTTTGCCATCTCCGCCACTGAGCTTTGGAATCAGTTACCTGATGACGTTAAATCTATTGACAATTTAACAACTTTTAAATCAAAGCTTAAGACCTATTTTTTTTAATATCGCATTCAAGAATTAATTTTCATTTTATTTTTTAAATCATGTAAATATTGTGTAAAGGGCATACAGCTTCTGTATATGCACTATACAAATGTTTATAATAATCTTTTTATTACAATTAGCCCCATCTATCTCTCTAACCTCTTGGCTAGTCATCATGGACAAGTGGATTTTGTTGCTGGGCAAATAACTTTTACAGCTGGGGTAAGGGTCTTGGCAAGTCATCCTCTAACAAAATCATTGAGTGAGACAAGCAAGAAGTTGCTCCGGGCTGGCAAAATGTAAAGAGCTGCTTGCCCAAAGGACAAGCTGGAAATCAAATTTTTTTCGAGCCATGCGATCACCTACTCTAATCATTTGTCAGTGCAGCGGTTTTCACTTAAACCTTTGGGTTTTGAAACTAAATCCACTGCAATATTTGAGCTGAAATTGGCATTTACATAGATCTCACCTCATCTGCCAGCCGGCTCCCGTCCAGACTCTAGCATCAGTTAATAGAACAAGCATGGGAAAATACTCTTCGAAGACACAGAAATAAATAACTACTCTATTAATTTTCTTTGCACTTCAATGTCACGATCTCTTTTTCCGAGGGTGGCCGCGTAATAGAAGATTATTGCATTTCTGTAACTGCATTAGTACAGTGCATGTATTATTTTAAACACTATTGCCATGGCAAGTTTGAGGGTATGTCGTCGTACTGTGGCCCACGAGATTTTCGAGAGCATGCAAATTCAGCGTGTTCACTTGTTTGCAGACCTCATACATGTACTTAACGTCAATGCAAAAATTCTCTTATCCTGCGTAGCAAGCGTTCTGCGCGAGTTCGTCCAGAAAGTTGGGAAAACTTTGTTGCTTTCCAGGCTTTTTATAGCCAGACATTAAAAACTGGCCGTCCAGAAGGCATGTTTTCCTATAGAATTATATAAGATTAAGTGAATTTTCCTTGTATTTCCTCCAAAAATGGCCGTCCACGGGACGGCTGGACACCCCTCTGACTAAAACCTTGTTGCTCTCTCTCCAACTCTTCGCGCAATAAATCGATTGGAAACGCTTGCAACGCAGTCTAAAACTCTCTAGAGTATAATTGTTACCCTTTTTTAAGACTCTAATCTCCTCCTTCCATTTATCCTTAAAACGTGCGTTAATCAGTGTAATGCTGTGTTATTTTACTTGCAGTTAGCACAGTCGCGTCCTCTTGTTAGTCTCGAAGTCCACTCGGGTACCATCTGTGGACGCGGTGTTGAAATTCTTTCAGCTAATGACCCTCAAGTGACGTCAAGTGCAATGATGGAATTGGCCGAAGCAGAGGAATTAATGGTACAGCAAGAGGAGACTGATGCCATGGACACCTCTGAAAGTGAAGGTAACGAAATAACGACGACACGACCCTTGGATCAGTGTGGTGAAGTACAGGAAAAGTCTAGTAGCGCCGGTGAAGAGAGTTGTCAAAGTGTAGTCCTTGTTCACAATATTGAAAGCCAGGCTGTCCAAACTTCAATGAATCCACAACCTCTGGATCAATGCGGTGAAGTACAGGAAAAGTCCAGTAGCGCCAGTGAAGAGAGCTGTCAAAATATAGCCCCTGTTCACAATATTGAAAGCCGGGCTCTTCAAACTTCATGCACAATAACCGAGCATCCCTGTATACCATTCATGTCTATACGGGACATCAAAGCGTGCGAAACGGTTCCTAACAAGTTCCGCTGCAGAGTCAAAGCTGTGATATTCTTGCCATCGGAAGTGAAAGACTTTGTGCGAAGGTGCTGCCAATCTTGTAGATGCATGTATAAAGATCTTTCTGGCTCTTCCAGTGCGACTGCTACTTCAGAATCATCTGTGCTATGTACCAAATGTAACCAAGAGACAACTCTAGTCTATTTGTTTTCCTTTGTTATTGAAGACAATTCAGGAGTTCTCCATGCCATGGTCTTTGACAAGGATGCCGAGACTTTCTTTCCAAATCTTCCTTCACCACAAGATTTCGTAGAGCAGACTACTTCCCAGCATCTTCTGAAAGAATGGATGTTATCTATGACCCAGAATCTTGAAAACTCGCTTAAACTTGTTGCACTTAACCAGTATGACGTAAGACCGTGGCTAGAACTTTGTATCTTATCATATGTTCCTGAGAATCAATGTCAAGGAAAGGTCCTCTACCGGGTCTTTGATTCCACATTTGTTGGAGATTCTTAGTGAATGACATGTTTTTGTGCGAGCTGAATTGGTATTCGTATTTGCGTGGAAAGGCTCAGTTTGTTCATTCTAAATGACTTTAGATTCATGATACGGTAGTCGGTATAGAAGCCAGTACTTGAACATTGTTATCATAATTACTCATAAAGATCTTGTAGTTTAGATGCTGTGACTGTGAATCGACTCAGAGGCCTTTAAAATTTAAGATGAGGATGAGAACAAAGACGAAATTTTCTCAATCCTAAGTACACAGTCAAACCCTGTTTATACGGACACATAGGGGGCCATAGAAAGTGTCCGTATTGATTAACGGGGTGTCCCGTGGGTCATCTTATCAATAAACACTGTTCAGTCAGGCCCGTAAGGCTCGCCCCCGCCCCCCCCCCCCCCCCATCCAACAGTCTCCAGAGGTCCACGTTTTTGTTGACACACGATTTATAACAAAGTAGATTAGCGACAGAGTGCCTACAATGAAACTGCAAAATCATTCTCAATTTTGCAACAGTTAAACAGTTTAACATAGTTTGTGAGATAATGGGTCAAAGAGAGCAAGAGGAGGGGCCCCCGCCAGATTTTGTCGATCCATAAATACTCCTTTTCGAAAGGAAGCTGAAGGTGCCATTGATTGGTGAAGATTTTTCAGCTGCAGGCGCAAATCAGAACTGAGTCTTGATTTAAAAATCTTGTAAATAACTCTAAAAGTTAGGAATTACTGGGCATAAAAAAGGGGACGTTCGAGCGGGAGTGGCCTATCAGCGCGCGCTCTCATTAAGTCAGGTTTCTCTCTACGACTTTCATGTATTATTTAACAGACATTGATCTGGAAGAAGTCGTTATGTTTAACCAGGTTGTGCTCTTGCAGTGCCTGGTGGCCTGTGGCGCCTACCTTTTGTTCTCGGGCGACTAGAAAGTAGTTTTTGCATAGAGATCCTATGCTGGGCACCCTGGATTTCACAGGTTCATAGCACCGGGCTCCCTTAAATTTTTCTTAGAGGTCAGCCTTGGTCTACCGCCAGATGATCTATGACGTCACTGCGGGGGCCTGGGGAAAGAAATTTTAATGCCGTATCCCATAAACCAAAGCTGACGGGAAAAGATTGAATTGAATTGGTGCGCGCGTTGGTTTATGGGATACGGCATTACAATTTCTTTCCCCAGGCCCCCGCAATGACGTCACAGATCACCTGGTGATGATGGTATTTACTTTATGTGAGACTCCCTGGAGTAACAGTAACATTATCAGTATCTCTTTTTGTACCTTACCCTCAATATGGAGGTATCGGTCTGTTTACAAAAAAGGTCTTTTATATTTAAGAAACAATAACGTCTAACTAATGAGACACGCACCATAAAATGATCAAAGATTTTCTATCAAGTTATATTTTCAGTAATTCTTTCCTCCTTTTGACCATAAGGGCCGAGTTGTTCAAAGCTGGGTTAAGATAAACCAGGGTTAATGCGACGTTTGCCAATTCGGATTTGCAAACTTAAAAGCAGGTTACGTTTAACTTTTTGGCTACAAGTTGATGATTGGAAGCTCTAAAAATAACGAAGAAAATTATCCGAGAAAATGCTTTTGAACATAAGAAGCTTCGAACAACTGGGCCAAGATTAAACAATTGGCTATTATTTTACAAGTATTATTATTGTCGGCAGTTAATAAAGATTTTATTCTTTCATGGGCAGTAAGATTCACAAAAGCAACATCCTTACTTGAAATAAAATTAATTAACTTCTGTCGCAATACATTGTGCCCATTACAAAACATCAACAAGTGTTGTTCATCTTCGATTTGGTTTTGTTTGCAAGTATGGGAACGCCACAGATTTCATATTTTCCAGTTTCTATGCGTGTTGAACTCGAGGAAACACTATTTTGGTCATTGAGCAAAGTTTGGGAGCTGCTGGCTGAGAACCGCACGACAGTTCTCCCACAGCATGCGCGGGGAAGGCAGATGAGGAGTTACCGCTTGCTTTTAGTTTGTCCACGTGACACTCCCAATATATGATGAAGATTCTCGCACACCAGTCCCGATTTGCTGATAAGGTCAGGCCAAGTAAAAAAAATATTGTTTCTCGTTCGGACAGCAAGCAGGTGCAAGAAGAGTGTAGAAAACGCTGTTTACTTGAAAGAGCGCCACGGCGCTAATTAATTTTTGACTTTAAGTTGCAAAGGTTATTTGAAGGCGGCGCTCTTTGGATTAAATGCAATAGAATTGTGTTTTTCGAATGGGTGCCGCGGAGCTTATTTATGTCCGACTTTAACTTTAGCTTAGCATTACCCGAGTTTATATATTTTTTGAACAAACTGTAAATATGAAAAATAAAAAACAAGATATACACGTAAAATGTAGCAAAGGCAGTTTTACTCAGCCTTGCGGCATTTGCCATGTCTCCATTCTGAGCTACTTGTTAATTCAGGTACTTGCAGAGCGCGAATTTGGTTTGTGTGGTGTGTCTTACGGTTGCGTGTATCTTGTAATAAAACAATCCGCCCCGTAGTTATGATACAAACAACTGACATCATGGACAAAACACTAATCGATTCATACCAGAAGCAAGCAGTTACACTGAACACCGAGAATGAGATCACTACAGCAACAATCCGATGAAGATGAATGGCCAAAACACCAGAAAAAGAGACAAAAATGAATAAACTGTTAGGGATGGCCGTTATGCTTTAACAACAACTCAATAAATAATAATGTTGTCAGTGTTTTTACTGTTTTAAGTTATTTCCGTCGAAAGATATACAATATAAAGTTGCTGGACAAGTACACCTACACCTAGATCAGAAATATACAGGCTTAGAGGCAATGTTCTCAAAGTCTTCGGCAACGACGACGTCTTTCTGAGCGCTTGTATTGTTATAATATTTAACCATGGCGGTGTAAGACAAGAAATCGTTAAAGACGCAGTTAGCTAGGTTTTAAAACAAAAATATATTACAGTGGGTAGTTACTTGAAAAATCATTCGGTCATATGCGTCAGACTTGATCAGCTGCAAACGATCAGAACGTTTAAAACATCCGGCATTGTAGTCTCAACTTATTAATGAAACCAGCCTACACCAAGAGGCAATTCAATGAGTAATCATCTTCCAAAAAAGCAATATACGCCTTAAACTACAATCAACTCGGAAAGTAGTGTGTATGTTTCAATTTTCATTTTATTAAAAAAGTATTTAAGAACAAAATACTATGCTTTATTAACTTAATAACTTAATGGATGGTGGTATTAAATTCATCCGAGGCAGCTATCAAAACGTGAATCATATTATCTCCAGTTTTTTAGGTTAATATAAAGAAAGTTCATCACTGCTCGCAATTCAATGAGCATTTAATAAACAAAACGACACTTTCTCCCTCCATTGAAACTTAAAGTTGTACTCACATAGCTTAACAGAGCCCCGTAATTCAGAATTTAAATATGACGTTCATTTAAACCTCGGAAGCGCGATACGTCGAACTTTGTACTAAGAGTTGAAGTTCGTCGGTCAAAAAGGAAGAGATTGAAACTACTGATCAGAAGCAATATTAAAGTATTAACAGCAGCTGGTTGCAATGAATCGCAAATTCATGAAAAGAAAGAGTTTAACGATATATGGCTTATAGGAAAAACCGACTATCAGGTCCGATTTACTGGACCCAAGCAAAAAATATAGGGCAGACCTTTTGATAAACAACGATCTACGACGAGTTACGGGGAGGAATTGAGATAAGAAACTTATTACCCATTAAAAAAACTCACTAGCTAGGGTGTTAAAATAGACACAGTAGGTATAGTTACATAAACAAATCATGCTGTCTTGTGCGTCAAAGTTTAATATGATCAGAATGTTTAAAATATCCTTTGTAACCTCAACTTTATGAAACTAGTCAACACGACGTTGCAGTTCGGTGAGTAATTATGTTTCAAAAAGCAATATATGCCTTAAACGACAACCAACTATTTCTCAATTTCATTCTATTGAAAATGTATCGAAAACAATATCATTGCGCGCGCAATTTAATGCGTACCTAGTCAACACGACGTGGCAATTCGATGAGTAATTATGTTTCAAAAAGCAATATATGCCTTAAACGACAACCAACTATTTCTCGATTTCATTCTATTGAAAATGTATCGAAAACAATATCATTGCGCGCAATTTAATGCGTACCTAGTCAACACGACGTGGCAATTCGATGAGTAATTATGTTTCAAAAAGCAATATATGCCTTAAACGACAACCAACTATTTCTCAATTTCATTTTATTGAAAATGTATCGAAAACAATATCATTGCGCTCAATTTAATGCGTACCAAATAAACAAAAAACCGGCTTATTTCCTTGTAAAATGTCTTCTCATACACGTATACGTGGTGAGGAAGTGGCAAAATGGTTTTTTGGATAAAACTGATGTAACAATAATTAGCCCCACCCCTCTCCCTGACAAATGATAAATGTAGGTATTAAAACATTAGACTTTATTGTCTTTATTGGCTGACACATTTACTGGTGAACCCAGAAGTTACATTGTAGGCCAAAAAAAAAATTACAAGTATTGTAATATATATTCTCAACAGTATAAACTACTAGTTTTCGTCTTTCTCAACAAAAAGGCTGTGTTGTTCTTCCTGTCATTGTTATAGTTATTAGTATTATTGTTATTATTATTATTTTTATTATAATGCTGATTATTATTACTATTGTGTTGTTGTTGTTGTTGTTGTATCGGTAAATCTTTTCGCCACTCTTGGTACATTCAGTATGGAAGATTTATTGATATAGTTTTGATCTCTCTCCTCTTTAGTTAGTTTTCTTCATTGCATGCACTATGGTTAACAAAATGTAGTAAACTTTTTAAGACACTTTACTGTACACAGAACTTTTTGCCCATGAAAATGTGGAAACTCTGCCCTCTGTTTAACAAGTCACTCGTCATTCGTCCTAAACCGCCTAGCTTTTTTTTTTGCCTTCTTTCTGACTTTAATAAATAATACTTTCAGAGTTTCCGTTATTTGTTAATTATTCCAAAGCAAACTGAGCTTAAACTCACTCGATCATATATTTATACCTTTGCCTTCAAACAGAGAGTAAAAGAGGTTTCAGGTCCCGTTTATATTGAGTGTCATTTTTCAAATTGTATCACTGGAAAGCTACTATTTTCACCACTCAGAGAGAAAAAGCCGAAGTTATTCTCAGTTAGATCCTTTCTTAATGAGGACCAATTGCAAAAATATTTCTAAGTATATCCATAACAGTTTGTCGAATGTGTCTCATCTTCCAACAGTAGATCAAGGGATTGAGGGATGAATTGAGAAATACAAGAGTCAATGTGAAATACCATAAATGAGATAACAATGGAGTTTCACCATTGGTTTTGGCAAAAACAACACAAGATATTGGCAAATAGCAAACTATGTACACGAAATAAACGTAGAATGTAGCCAGTGAAGATTTTTTCACCCTTGCGGCATTTGCCATATGTTCATTCTGTGTCGCCTGTTGTACTTGCAGAGCGTTAATCTGGTTTGTTTGGAGTCTCACGACAGCGTATATCTTGCAATAAAGCAATCCTGTAGATATGACACAAACAACTAAAATGACCGCTCGCATATCATCAGAATCATACAACTGATGTTGGATGGAAATTGATGCACTAAACACCCAGAATGAGATCACAAAAGCAACAACACGTTTGTGAGTCACAAGCTCCTGATATCTGAGATGAAGATGAATGGCCAAGAATCTGTCCACAGCTACTGTAAAAACACCAAAATGCGAAGCAAAGACCAGTGTTTTTTTCTGGATTAAATACGCTTTGTGTACTGCATTATAAGCAGTACTTTCTGTGTTATGTTTTATTTCCATCACAAGAATTGCAACATACAGTGGTTGGACAAGTAAGCCTACACCCAGATCAGACACAGCCAGGCTTAGTAGCAATGTTTTTAAAGTCTTAGGCAACGACGACGTTTTTCTGATCGCTTGCATTGTTATGATGTTCAATACGATGCTGGTGAAAGACAAGAAAGCGTTGAAGAAGCAGTTAACAACAAATGTCAAATGGAAGCCTTCAGCACTTGCCATCTTTTTCCTTTTTTACAGAACCCTAATCAGTGATCAGTTCTATAATATGCCAAGAATTTCATTGCTTCTAGGTTTCATTCGTTTTTGAATGAGACTGACCTTCAGCTTCCACCATGGACCGTTCGTTATATAATCTTAACTTTCAGCAGCTGTGTAGAACTTTGAGGAAATCTGCAAGTGTTTTCTGTTTTGCACGAGACTGACGCTGGAAATTACTCTTTGAGAGACTTACTGAATATTCTCCAGACTTCCTCCTTCGATGGCAATTGGTGTCTAACTGAGTACTGTTGAGTCTTCCGCGACAATAGTAAAAAAAGTCCCTATACGTGCTCACAATATCAAACTCTCACCTTACTTGAAATTGAAACTTTGCACGTCTGAACAGAGAATTAGAAATTTAAATGTAACGCCATTATCTTACCGTAATTAGTATTAATTTTCTTTCAAGAGAAACGTAATAGGTCGTATAATTGTTGAAGTTCGCCACTTAAAAAGGAAGAAAGTTATCAGTGAAACTACTGAATATTAAATAAGCAAAGGCAGTTGGTATTCAATCATGTATCGCAAACATCCAGTCAAACAGAAAGAGCTGAGCGGTGAGGTGAGAGGAAAACGGATTTCACGTCGCAAACCAATCCAACAGTATTTGCTGGACCCATGAACACACTTTTTGATTAACTACATGTTCACGTGACTTAAAGAGTGGGAGGCGTCCTAAGACACAGCACCCAAGTTACTTAATATATAAATCAACCGTTCCTTAAAATAGTATAGTTTGATCAATTGCAAATACTCAGAACACCTGTTTATACATGACGTGACAATGCGATCAGCAACCACGTTTCAAAAAGTAATATATGCCTTAACCTACAATCGAATACAACAGAATCATCTTACAATAGTATCCTTTATTAACTTTAAGGAAGCTAATAAGATGTAAGTCGTATTAGCTTCAGTTTCTTCAGTTTAAAACACACAGGCTGAATATTCTTACTTTTTTCTGCCGATTTTAGGCTGAAAATATTCTTGTATTATTCTTTAATAATTGTGCAAAAAAAAAACTATCATGATACTTCTTATTTTTGAGGTTTATTTCTTATGTCCTGTATACTGTACATGTGTGTATATAACATCATGATGTACCGTTCACCAAACTGTCATTAGCATCAACATTTGGCTAGTAGTTCGTGCAGGATTTTTCATTTTGTTGGCTATTTTAGCCAGTAGGATAAAGTTCGTCAGTCAAATTGCAGCTGGTTTGCGGGGAATCGTAAACACAACTGAGTCAAACAGAAAAGAGTTAAGCGATGGTTTAGAGGAAATGCGTATTATTAGGTCTGAGACCAATCCTCACATTTTTTTAGTAACTATGACAAACGACGAGTCTTTTGAGATGACAGAAGGAGCTTGTTCCCCGTAAAAAAAATACTTACTAGCTAAGCTTTTAAAACATAGACCAGCACAGTAGATAGCTAGTCTCGCTTGTGTGCGAGCCAAAAGGAAATCATGGTCCCAGGCTTTATATTACTCAGACGGAGATCGTGGAAACTGCTACGTGTCACAGCGCCATGCTCTATTTTGTGAAGAAAGCTTAGTAAAGATTGATGCAGAGGTGTCGAGCTTTCTGGGAACAGGTCGGTCCACAAATTCTATTGCTTGAAAGCGTTGATTACTTTGGAACAAGTGAATGCTTCAGAGAAAACGTCGATAGTGAGGCTATAAACTGGTAGGGCGTTGTAAAATTTCATTGTATGAAAATAAGTCTTGTGATAAGTATGCGGTTTATTTTTGGCGATGCTTGAATTGACGCGCCATATTCATCACGTTTTTACTTTCTAGCAATGATTTGTATTTGTGCAAGCGTATACTATTCTGAAGAAAATATTCATTCATTAAATATTCTGAAGAATACTCGACCGTCGATAAAGTGGAAAGTGAAACGTTTTGGCGAAGAAATCCTGCTTTGTGTAGAATTATTAAATCGCCTCCTTATCTCTTATCTAACCTCCAAGCAAGCGAGAGTGGAATTTTAAGAGCGTTCTCGTGGTAAGTTAATCCAGGGAACATATTACATCATTCAATGTTTAAGGTTGAAAGCTGTGATTCCGTAACTTTTGCTCAGCAGATAGTCGCTATAAAGTTTTAATTTTCTTGCAGACAAATTCAGATCAGGCAAAAAATTCCCTTGAAACCTCTGAAAATCTTCATCCCTAATAGAAGGTTAAGGTTCTACCAAGCTAGCTGTGCGTAAACAAAGCTTTTTAAATCTCCTGAAACAAACTAGCTGCCACGTGACAAAGGTCTATTTTGGCGTTTTGGACGTCTTGGTTCACTGCAAACATATTTGGCGAAGCTCTCGCGCGCAGCGGTGCACCATGGGTAAGAATTTTGGCTCACTGTACATTAATAATCACGTGAGCGTGCGCACGCCTTTCCGCACCACAGGAAAACCAATGTAAAATAATTCAATTTGTATTTGTATTTGTATTTAATTATTTATTTGCCACACGATTACAATAATTACAAAAAAAACCAACAACAAAGTCAAGTCCGGCTAAATTTTAAATTCTTTAGTGACGTCGACAACAGAGCTAAAGCGTTAGACAAAAAACAAGAGACAAATTTCGTTGGAGGAAAAACATGGAAATTGGCGGTGAGAAAATCAGAACAAGCGGCCAACAAGGTGAAAATGAGCGGCGGTGTAGAAAAAAAAATGAACAGGAAAACGACAAAACATCGGTAATCACATACGAAATTTTCCAACATAAAATGAGCTAAGAAGTTTCATATTGTACAGGCGCGTAGCCAGGATTTTTCAAAGGGGGGGGGGGGGGGGGTCACAGAGGCTACTCACCAGATCACCATCCGGGGATCGCCGACTATATATGGTCTATACCGCTGCTTTCCCTCGCGTATCAGCGGGCTCAGTCGTATTATCGCGGCATGAAGGCCACAAGAGCCGTTGACGAAAATACTTTACAAAAAAGAAAACAAATTTTAAAAAAGTGGGCTTTTCAACAATGGCTTTTACGGCCAAGATATTGTCATGGCGTTTTCGCCACCTGAATATTGTAGGTTGTTTGCTCAAAAGAAGGCCTACCAAGGGGGGGTTCACGGGCAATCCACGACCCCCCCTAGCTACGTCCCTGTTGTAGTCGTGCAAAACAACTTCAAAGAAATGTACAAAAAAGTGTGCTGCGCAGCGTCACGTTGCCACAGTAGCAAAATTTTTGGATCATACAACAACCCAAACCAGGAGCCCATAACCCGGAGCGTCTAACTTCCATACTGCGCCTATGCAACGGCGTTTTCACAAGTAGGTTTATTTTTAGATAAGCTTTTCCCGCGAATTGCTTTCAAAAAGCCAATCACTAGTCCTTGCGTCATCAAAGATAAACTTTTAATACGTAACTAGGACAACTCCTTCACATTGAAAAAAACATAGCGGGCACACGTGAGGAATCTTCAGAGGAGTCTTCTGACAGTACTTCAAACGACAATTTCAGTATTTACACGGAAACTAGCAGTTCAGAAGAAGATTTGAAAAACCTAGCCAGGACGTCTAGTAGGTCGACGACAACGCACAATTCACGCAAAGGGAATTAAATCGAAATCATCTTCGGAATAGCCGACTGTGAAAAGATCCAAGTGAGCTACTAACAGTCTAAGCGACGATCAAATGCAGGAATTGACCTCGTGGAAGAGTTATTTTCCGCGGGAAAAGCTTATCTAAAAATAAACTCACTTGTAAAAACGCCGTTGCACGAATTTATGGCAGTTGAACGCTCCGGGTTATGGGCTCCTGCCCAAACCAAAATCGTCACTTAATTAAGTAAATTCTGTTTCAAATTTCATCGAACTTATTCAGTTTCATTTAATGTGTTAATTGTTGACAAAAGTCTCTGGGGTTGAATCCCAAAGGACCGTATCTGAGTTTAGGAAAAGAAAAAGAAAATTTTTGTGCTCTGTTGACCAACTCCATAGAGCGGACGCGCGAAATTAGGAAATTCCATGTCGCCGTCGGGCAACGGCGGCTAAGAAATGTAGCTAGAAAAAAGCGTGATACACGTACAAATTTGTTGTTTTGCTAAACCTATCGCTTTTTTGCCGTTTTCGCCGTCGTCCTTGTTTAAGCTCTTCATCGCTGTCATCTAGAATTTTACTACCATAGTAACGTGACTTCACACTTCTCCTCTCTATTAGACCTAATTACTATTTTTTGCCGTTTTCGATGCCGTCGCCGTTTAGCTTTGCTTTCTGTTTCTGTCATACATGGTCCGTTCAATCTTGAAAAGGTCTTGAGTTTTACTAGTCGTCTTGAAAAGTCTGAGTCCTTGAATTCGGTTTTAGACGATTGATGAGCTACAGAAAAGCAGAAAAACCTTGAATTCACATTTCGCAGTAACCCTGAGATATCTTAATCCAGCTTTGAACAACCCAGCCCTGGTGCCTATGGACATAACCCTCAACATTCTATTTTTAAAAAAAGCATGTAGGAATTTCTTCCCCGATGGAAGAGCTTGAAAGCTGATGCCGGATTTTATGCGTTCGAGCCTTGCTTCATAGAAGGGTGTGTTAAGGTTTCGTTAGGCCCAAGCTTTCTTGCATTCAGTATATATGTTGGACAAACCTGACAACCACGTCCAATGAAACACGTCCAAAGAAACACGCATCCAGCCAACCTCTTCCATAGTCAGTAGAATTTCTGCCGATCTGGTTTCAGTTTCGGTTTCTTGCCTCAGTGCCAAGTTTTAGAGAGAGGGGCCTGGGTCTCAATCGGGTGGAAGCTTTGACGGCTGATGATTATTTTTTTCTAATTTTGACGGTTGACGGTTATTAATTGAAGAGTTTACGTTAAGGGCCTGATTACATGGCATAAGCCGGACTGGCCCGGTTTGCCGTACTGGTTTGCCGAGGCAACTTTTAGCCCTCAAACCAGGACTTCAGTTAACCGGCCGAGCTGGCTTTGTAGTCGTGTACTGTCAAAAGTGATTTTTACTGTGTTTAATTAACGTACCGCGATATTTTGGCAAAGTGAGCCAGCCTGGCAAACCTGATTAGCCCACGGAGGCTCATGATATTAGGCCCTAAATTGGACCAATTTCTGCTTTTCGGTTTCATCTGTTAATATTTCTTAAAATTACACCCATTGATTTTTATCTCATTCCTTTGAAAATAAGTTAAAAATGATTTTTTTTAAAATTCTTTTCGTATAGTTACATCTATGTTTAAAGTAATCATGTCTGATTTTTCTTATGTTGCTTTTAAGGTGGTGTAGCGCAATACATTGACTGACTGAACGACAAAATCGAGATCCCCAGGTTAATCAGTCTATTGTCTTTGTTGCTGAAAACACACCTGGTATTACAGACGCCACTGAAGTCAACGGTTGCCCACTTACTTACCCAACCCCTCCTTAAACTACCAAAGTTCAATCCTGCTCTCTGCGGTCCATAAAACCTAAAAGGCAATTTCCTTGACCAATACCTAGCAGATAAATTAAAATGAAGTGAGTGATTGTACAACAGAAAGCTTTTGCCGCCTCCTATGTATCGCAGGAATTAGAGAAAATAAAGAATACATGATCATATAAAAACACCGTATTTGAACCGTTTGCGTCTTGTAAAATTACATAACTTTCTGCCAAAAGGCCGTAGAACAAACAAGGTTTCTTTCATATATGAATGGGCAATATTAATTTGGGCTAGTTGACAAGGGGGCCAGCGTAAGGCTAGCCTACGGACGGGCTTTCCGGTCGTCACTTATGTCCACCGGATAAGGGTGGACTCCACCTCGGGAAGCTCCAACCTTGTAGGTAGGAAAAGCTAATAAGCGCTCAACCTCGAATAATAATTATTTGACTCTCTTTAAGACGGACACCTCTCACCTCTATAAAACGGACACCTAGAGTGGGTCCCTGCCTTTCTTTACTCCCTTTATTTGACTCTCTATAAGATGGACACCTTTGTAAAACGAACACCAAGAGTTGGTCCCTGCCTTTCTTTACTTCCTTTATTTGACTCTCTCTAAGACGGACACCTAGAGTTGGTCCCTGCCTTTCTTTACTCCCTTTATTTGACTCTATATAAGATGGATACCTTTGTAAAACGAACACCAAGAGTTGGTCCCTGCCTTTCTTTACTTCCTTTGACTCTCTATAAAACGAACACCTAGACTTGGTCCCTGCCTTTCTTTACTTCCTTTATTTGACTCTCTCTAAGACGGACACCTCTGTAAAACGGACACCTAGAGTTGGTCCCTGCCTTTCTTTACTTCTTTTATTTGACTCTCTATAAGACGGACACCTCTGTAAAACGGACACCAAGAGTTGGTCCCTGCCTGTCTTTACTCCCTTTATTTGACTATCTAGAAGACGGACACCTCTGTAAAACGGACACCAAGAGTGGGTCCCTGCCTTTCTTTACTTCCTTTATTCGACTCTCTATACGACGGACACCAAGAGTTGGTCCCTGCCTTTCTTTACTTCTTTTATTTGACTCTCTATAAGATGGACACCTCTGTAAAACGGACACCAAGAGTTGGTCCCTGCCTTTCTTTACTTCTTTTATTTGACTCTCTATAAGACGGACACCTCTGTAAAACGGACACCAAGAGTTGGTCCCTGCCTGTCTTTACTCCCTTTATTTGACTATCTAGAAGACGGACACCTCTGTAAAACGGACACCAAGAGTGGGTCCCTGCCTTTCTTTACTTCCTTTATTCGACTCTCTATACGACGGACACCAAGAGTTGGTCCCTGCCTTTCTTTACTTCTTTTATTTGACTCTCTATAAGACGGACACCTCTGTAAAACGGACACCAAGAGTTGGTCCCTGCCTGTCTTTACTCCCTTTATTTGACTATCTAGAAGACGGACACCTCTGTAAAACGGACACCAAGAGTTGGTCCCTGCCTGTCTTTACTCCCTTTATTTGACTATCTAGAAGACGGACACCTCTGTAAAACGGACACCAAGAGTGGGTCCCTGCCTTTCTTTACTTCCTTTATTCGACTCTCTATACGACGGACACCAAGAGTTGGTCCCTGCCTTTCTTTACTTCTTTTATTTGACTCTCTATAAGACGGACACCTCTGTAAAACGGACACCAAGAGTTGGTCCCTGCCTGTCTTTACTCCCTTTATTTGACTATCTAGAAGACGGACACCTCTGTAAAACGGACACCAAGAGTGGGTCCCTGCCTTTCTTTACTTCCTTTATTCGACTCTCTATACGACGGACACCAAGAGTTGGTCCCTGCCTTTCTTTACTTCTTTTATTTGACTCTCTATAAGACGGACACCTCTGTAAAACGGACACCAAGAGTTGGTCCCTGCCTGTCTTTACTCCCTTTATTTGACTATCTAGAAGACGGACACCTCTGTAAAACGGACACCAAGAGTGGGTCCCTGCCTTTCTTTACTTCCTTTATTCGACTCTCTATACGACGGACACCAAGAGTTGGTCCCTGCCTTTCTTTACTTCTTTTATTTGACTCTCTATAAGATGGACACCTCTGTAAAACGGACACCAAGAGTTGGTCCCTGCCTTTCTTTACTCCCTTTATTTGACTGTCTATAAGACGGACACCTCTGTAAAACGGACATCTAGAGTTGGTCCATGTCTTTCTTTATTGCCTTTATTTAACTCTCTGTAAGACGGAAACCTCTGTAAAATGGACACCAAGAGTTGGTCCCTGCCTTTCTTTACTTCCTTTATTTGACTGTCTATAAGACGAACACAAGAGTTGGTCCATGCCTTTCTTTACTTCTTTTATTTGACTCTATAAAACGGAAACCTCTGTAAAACGGACACCAAGAGTTGGTCCCTGCCTTTCTTTACTCCCTTTATTTGACTGTCTATAAGACGGACACCAAGAGTTGGTCCATGCTTTTCTTTACTTCCTTTATTTGACTGTCTATAAGACGGACACCTCTGTAAAACGGACACCAAGAGTTGGTCCCTGCCTTTCTGTACTTCTTTTATTTGACTGTCTATAAGACGGACAACTCTGTAAAACGGACACCAAGAGTTGGTCCCTGCCTTTCTTTACTTCCTTTATTTGACTGTCTATAAGACGGACACCTCTGTAAAACGGACATCTAGAGTTGGTCGATGTCTTTCTTTACTGCCTTTATTTAACTCTCTGTAAGACGGAAACCTCTGTAAAACGGACACCTAGAGTTGGTCCCTGCCTTTCTTTACTCCCTTTATTTGACTCTCTGTAAAACGGACACCAAGAGTTGGTCCATGCCTTTCTTTACTCCCTTTATTTGACTCTCTGTAAAACGGACACCAAGAGTTGGTCCCTGCCTTTCTTTACTCCCTTTATTTGACTCTCTGTAAAACGGACACCAAGAGTTGGTCCCTGCCTTTATTTAACTCTCTGTAAGACGGAAACCTCTGTAAAACGGACACCAAGAGTTGGTCCCTGCCTTTATTTAACTCTCTGTAAGACGGAAACCTCTGTAAAACGGACACCAAGAGTTGGTCCATGCCTTTCTTTACTCCCTTTATTTGACTCTCTGTAAAACGGACACCAAGAGTTGGTCCCTGCCTTTCTTTACTTCCTTTATTTGACTCTTTATTATAATTACATCGATGACTATCGAAAATAGAGCGCTGTGATTGGCTAGGAGCTTCGCTCTATCCCGCTATAATCACCGCGCGGTGATTATAGCATTGAAGGCTAGCAGTTTTCAAAATGGCAGCCAGATTTTTTGATGTTTCGGGGTCGGAAATTGATCAATAATTTTATTGTCTCGAATAATCATCAATATAATTATTACTTCACATTAATATAATCATACTAAAACAATTAGTCGCCTCATGCGACGTGAATATTGGCGAATAGTCACCTCGACTTCGTCTCGGTGACTATTCGCCGATATTCACTTCGCCTGAGGCGACTAATTGTTGAATATAAGACGGACACCTCTGTAAAACGGACACCAAGAGTTGGTCCCTGCCTTTCTTTACTTCCTCTTTTTGACTCTCTATAAGACGGACACCTTTGTAAAACAGACACCAAGAGTTGTTCCCTGCCTTTCTTTACTTCTTTTATTTGACTATTGACTCTCTATAAGACGGACACCTCTGTAAAACGGACACCTAGAGTTGGTCCCTGCCTTTCCTTTATTCCCTATATTTGACTCTACAAGATGGACACTTAGTATCGGTCTCAAAAGTGTCTGTCTTGGAGAGAGTTGACTCTATACGGAGTAGTTTGGCCAATGCAGTGCAATGAAAGACCCCGTGATCGAGTTTGAATTCAGTGCGGAGTGAAGTATATCACATCAACTCGTGGTACACACTGTTGTTACATTGTAGTTTTAACACCTGCGCTAAAAATTCCTTGTGCTGTACAACTTTGAATTTAAAATAACAATGACTTTAAAAACGATATACAAAAATAGCTATGATACAAATTCAGTAATACAGCCTTCAGGTCGCAAACTGTACCAATAAATAATATTTACCCTATTATAAGAAATAAATAACGCTCCATGAAAAAAACAGTATTGGAAAAACAAACAATTTAAAATGAAGGAAATTATAGCGACGCTCACAAAGTAACAAAACTTGTTGAACCAACAGAAACAATCGGGTTAAACGTTTTCTGAAATGGAAACTTTCCCTTCACGTACGAAGGGGGTCAAGCAAAGACATCTGGCCACTTCACTGAGCATATATTCTTCACAGTTTCATTCGATTCGCAACAACGATTCCTAGCGCAACACAGCATTACAGTATTGTTGCGACATTGTTTCGAATGGCTGTAACATTGCTCTAACATTGCAACGTTGCTTTGCACAGAATTAGAAAATCGTCGTTGTAAATCGTCTCGTGCAACATCGCCCTTAAGACATCAATACAGCTGAGTAGATAATGACATCGAACTTTTGTTACAGTTATAAAATATTTGCTCAACAAATAACTTCCGCGATGATCAGTCAACAGGAAAAAACATGAGGGAGGGCTGGGAGCTAAAGGATAAGGTATTTTGCCCCCGCCCCCCCCTCCGGCCAATCGGCTTCTGCCAGCATTCCCTCTACAAGAACAATTAAAGAAACAAGCACGCAGTTTTTCAACAAGCTCCATCATACTTTATTGTTAAGAAATACATCAAGTAAATAAAATACGACGAAAATACGATTTCACCTTAGCCGGACACGTAAACCCCGAAAACCAATTTAATTTAAGAAAAAGGGGACCGTGTACCTCCGATCAGTGCTATGGTGAATATTTTAGCTAGGCTGAAAGTAAAAAGAAAACGAAAAGAAAAAAATATTCGCGAAGTAAATAGTCAGCGAGGCTGATCCTAGAATAGAGCGATTTGAAAATTTGTCGCCGTTTTTAACCGCTCGAGCGATGATATCAAAGCGCTTTGGCTCGCAACATAGTTATTAAAAAATGCTTATTGGATCAATGTTAAGGGTGAAAACCACGATTCCCCACCTTTCGCTTAGCAGATGAACGTTATACGCAGACAAATTCAGATCAGGCAAAACCTTTTACTAGGAACCTCTGAAAATCTTCATGCATTAGAAGGTTATTGTAGTTTATGTTACATGTTAAGCTATAAAATCAGCGTTTGTGGCATTAATTAAGAAGAGATTCAGAAGTTCCAAGTTACGCTATAATTTTCGTGTTTGGAACGGGACCGGGGTGACGGTCGTGGTCGAGGTCGAGGTCGAGGTCTATCTTATTTTTAATTATTAAAGCTGTTTTCGGGTAAGGGTTAACACTAACCCCAACCCTATCCCTAACACGGCATTATTTAAAAAAAGATAGACCCCAACCCAGGCCTTTGCCCCAACCCCGACCCTGACTGATACCCAATTTTCGTGACCGAATTGCTAAATTTAACATTACACGAACTACACTCAAAAGCATCTTCCATTGTGAAATAGCTTTCATCCTTTACATAATGACTCTTACATTTTCTATACATTCCAAGTTCATTGATCCCGAAACTGATAATGAAAACAACAAAAACGGCCTCTTTTCATGGTTTTTTTTTTTACTCTTTCAATCAAAACAGCGTCTTAAAAATTGTACTTCTTAGATATCTATTTCCTTTCTTTACTTCGTAAAATCATAAATGTTGAAACAAGTGTTGCGTGATCTCATAGGATTTGCTTCTTAAACTCTAAGGTGAGAAATACAATTTTTTTCTTAAGGCTTAAAAAGAGCTCGATCATTTAAATTTGTATAGAGCACGTTAAACCCGCGTTATCCAGATTCATGAAAAAATTGCCACTTCTTCAGTACATAGGCCCAAGTTCAAACTCACTGCCGTTTAGAAATAGCCAGTTTACAAAGTTAAATATAGCATAAAAGCTTAGGAGATGAACAAATTTTCCAAGTGAAACCTTAAAGAAGTGGAATCTGATTTTTTTCAGTGATGTTTGCTGGCGAAAAGCCTGCTAAATCAAGCGCGTCTTGGCGAAAGGCAGTCTAAGGTTTTAACTTGGGTCTTACATAAACATTTTTATCGGTTTTCCGTGCTGCAGTGACGTAGGATAGTAGCAAGAGTAGCGGAAGACATCAACACTCATCCTCCGATATGATATATGAACACGCCCAATAGCTTTCTTTTCCTGTAAGCTGTTAGGATGAAAACAGAAGATACCTTTATTGCCTGCAAAGTATTTTTGTCGTATTATAAAAAACAAGAGAGGATAGTGAAAAAATGTTACGTATCATATAAAATTTTGTCGTGTATTTCAAAACATATAGCCTTATATTTATCATAGAGGCAAGGGCGATTAATGGCAAAATCTATTTGATGGAGTTTTGAATCATAAGGTGTCTTAATCCGACTAGACCGCGTTTTTTTGTCCTTCATTTGAAATCCACAGCTTTAATAAGTAAAACAAGGAAAGCTGACGACTGAGTCAAGTCAAAGCCATTAGTTTCACGAGGGACGCATCATCAAAGATAAGGCTTTCCTCCAGGCTCTTCCCGTTGCAGGTTTTATGTCTTTGCGTTTTCCTGTCGAAGCTGACTCGTTCCCAGCCACCTGTCTTGTCTCTGTCGGTCATGGAACAGTCGCGGGAGACAGGCCTTTACGGCATACAAGGAATGGATGTTCCACGCGTCTCTATCGTTGATATTTGAGTGAGAGAAGAGAGACGACTGGGGAATTGAAGAAGAAAAAAATTGCTGTTCTGATACTCACCAATTTTAACGTCGCCAGGGCCAATTACTGAGCTTCGGAGTTTCTTCATCGGAGAACAAATTTTGTAAGAACTTCCTCCTCCTCCTCCTCATCATCATTTTTAGCATCTATATGTCATAACCATCATCCTCGTCCATATTGTCATTATCTTCGTCGTCATCATTGTAAGAATGATCGTGGTCACCATCATCATCAATGTCAGCGACGTCATTTTCATTGTCATCACCATCATCATCATCGTCAGCATCATCATCATTATCAACACAATATACGTCAACATCATGGTCGGCATCATCGTCATTATCATCATCCATGCAACAGGTGTCATTCATCTACGTCTAGCCTCTTCACATCACCGTGCCTCATCAAGCAGCCCAGGGCTGAGTTGCTCGAAGCATGGTTAGCGTTAACCATTGGTTAAGCAGTATCAAAACCAATACGTTGTCATGGTATTAAACGCTGGTTAACGCTAACCATGCTTCGAGCAACTGGGCCCAGCTTGTCAACGTTCACTGTTCCTATATCTCTCAAGAAATCAAGACCACATGCACGTTAAACTGAACTTATATTATCACGTTAAGTTTCCCTCATTTGTTCATTTACTGGATCAAAGCATGTAATTAACTAATTATGAAAATATGCAAAGACAAAAAGGACTTGGCGTTTCCAGATAATTCGGACAGGCAGGCCGTCCCTAAATATTAGGAAATCGACTCGGCCGGAAATTTGATACAACAGTTTTAAACTTATTTCAGAGAGGGATAAAACTTAAAAATAATGACTTATGCACAAAAAATAAAGACAAAAAAAGGTAAAAAAAAATTGAAGAATGAAACAAAGAGGAACTAAAAATTGATAATAACAATAATAATAATAATAATGATTATAATGACAGTAACAGAAAAGGAAAAGCATCGAAAGTCGCAACCAAAAAGACTTTAAAAATAAAGAAAAATACTTCTTGCCTGATTTTTGAAACGAAACTACCTTAAAACCCTTGCAGTTTCGTTTTCAAACAATCAATCAAGTCTCTTTTGTTGCAATTATTTCCTTTTCTCTATTTATTATCATTATCGTAATAATTACTATCGTTATTCTTATTCGTATATTATTTATTTGACTATATCTTCAATTTATTGTTTATGATTATTATTTTACGACTTTGAAATTTATTTTTTCGTTTTTACTTTATTTTTCATTTCAAGTTCACTTTTGTTCCATTTTTCTTCATTTATGTCCTTTTTTGCCATTTTTCTTTCCTTGTGCTTCAAATGAGTCCATCAGGAGCTTCATTTGCATGTTATTATTTTTACTTTTATTCCTACTTGCCTTTTGTAAATCCTCCGAGAAGAACGACAAGACCATCCTCACTATCGGGAAATTTCATGTCCCTTTGCCTTCGCCTTTGCTTATATTATGGGTCTTGAGTTGGACAATTTACTCTATTTCCCTCCGCCATCCCATACTAATCATTTCATGGGCCATCTAGCGAGCCCTAAGCCTAACCAGGCTCTCAGGTCCCCTCCTATCCGTACCCCGCGAGGAGCCTGGGAATGAGGTTGCCCGAGCCTCCCTCCGGAACCTGCCGGAAACCCGCCGGAGGTTCGGAGATTTCTAGTGTCACGTTTCATCCAAACTATTTTTCGGACGGCTCTGCTTGTCCTTTGCCTCTAAAATCATTATTACTTTGTCGTCGTCGTCATCACCAAGCAACATACTACAATGGGTTGTCAGTCATTTTCCACTCGGCGTGACGATGCCCCAGAAGAGAATACCTACATCTCTCTAGAAAAAGAAACGACGCTGCACATGTAGTGAACGCTTTGACAGAATGAATTAAGGTAGAGCTACAGTGACCCCCCTTTTTCTGCCCTTGAATTTTTGCAGTTTTAGCACATAATTCTATCAAAAAACCTTAATATCATAGTTAATTTCTTTTCAGCTTAGGTTTTACAAATTTTATGCTAAAAAATGGGCATCAAAGTGTTTGCTTATTCTCATACCTACCTCTGTCGAGGTGAGCATTAAAGATCCAACATACTGTGTTCAAGCCACTGGCTATGAGGATTTCATCACAGCAACTAGCCGTAAGGAGGCGTCACCTATTTAAGACTTTTAAATTCTGAATAAAATAAATCTCAAGAAAAACAAATGTACCTGAGATTTAGCTGGGTTGGAATCCCAGTTTATTTAGTTTTAATAGCAAGCTATTAACTATAATGATAGACTGAAATATCAGTCCAGAGAGCTCCTGTCTCTCTTGTTTGCTGGGTTGGAATCCCAGTTTATTTAGTTTTAATAGTAAGCTATTAACTATAATGATAGACTGAAATATTAGTCCAGAGAGCTCCTTTCTCTCTTGTTTGCTGCGTTGGAATCCCAGGTTATTTAGTTTTAATTATAGTAAGCTATTAACTATAATGACAGACTGAAATATTAGTCCAGAGAGCTCCTGTCTCTCTTGTTTGCTGGGTTGGAATCCCAGTTTATTTAGTTTTAATAGTAAGCTATTAACTATAATAATGGACTGAAATATCAGTCCAGAGAGCTCCTTGTCTCTCTTGTTTGCTGGGTTGAAATCCCAGTTTATTTAGTTTTAATAGTAAGCTATTAACTATAATGATAGACTGAAATATCAGTCCAGAGAGCTCCTTGTCTCTCTTGTTTGCCTGGTTGGAATCCAAGTTTATTTAGTTTTAATGGTAAGCTATTAACTATAATGATAGACTGAAATATCAGTCCAGAGAGCTCCTTGTCTCTCTTGTTTGCTGGGTGGAATCCCATTTTCTTTAGTTTTAATAGTAAGCAATTAACTGTAATGATAGAGTGAAATATCAGTCCAGAGAGCTCCTTGTCTCTCTTGTTTGCCTGGTTGGAATCCCAGGTTATTTCGTTTTAATAGTAAGCTATTAACTTTTATGATAGACTGAAATATCAGTTCAGAGAGCTCCTGTCTCTCTTGTTTCCTGGGTTGGAATCTCAGGTTATTTAGTTTTAATAGGAAGCTATTAACTATAATGATAGACTGAAATATCAGTCCAGAGAGCTCCTTGTCTCTCTTGTTTGCTGGGTGGAATCCCATTTTCTTTAGTTTTAATAGTAAGCAATTAACTGTAATGATAGAGTGAAATATCAGTCCAGAGAGCTCCTTGTCTCTCTTGTTTGCCTGGTTGGAATCCCAGGTTATTTAGTTTTAATAGGAAGCTATTAACTATACTGATACACTGAAATATTAGTTCAGAGAGCTCCTGTCTCTCTTGTTTGCTGGGTTGGAATCCCAGGTTATTTAGTTTTAACAGTCGACAATTAAATATAATGATAGACTGAAATATCAGTCCAGAGAGCTCCTGTCTCTCTTGTTTGTTGGGTTGGAATCCCAGTTTATTTAGTTTTAATAGTAAGCTATTAACTATAATGATAGACTGAAATATCAGTTCAGAGAGCTCCTTGTCTCTCTTCTTTGCTGGGTTGGAATCCCAGTTTATTTAGTTTTAATAGTAAGCTATTAACTATAATGATAGACTGAAATATCAGTCCAGAGAGCTCCTGTCTCTCTTGTTTGCTGGGTTGGAATCCCAGTTTATTTAGTTTTAATAGTAAGCTATTAACTATAATGATAGACTGAAATATTAGTCCAGAGAGCTCCTTTCTCTCTTGTTTGCTGCGTTGGAATCCCAGGTTATTTAGTTTTAATTATAGTAAGCTATTAACTATAATGACAGACTGAAATATTAGTCCAGAGAGCTCCTGTCTCTCTTGTTTGCTGGGTTGGAATCCCAGTTTATTTAGTTTTAATAGTAAGCTATTAACTATAATAATGGACTGAAATATCAGTCCAGAGAGCTCCTTGTCTCTCTTGTTTGCTGGGTTGAAATCCCAGTTTATTTAGTTTTAATAGTAAGCTATTAACTATAATGATAGACTGAAATATCAGTCCAGAGAGCTCCTTGTCTCTCTTGTTTGCCTGGTTGGAATCCAAGTTTATTTAGTTTTAATGGTAAGCTATTAACTATAATGATAGACTGAAATATCAGTCCAGAGAGCTCCTTGTCTTTCTTGTTTGCTGGGTGGAATCCCATTTTCTTTAGTTTTAATAGTAAGCAATTAACTGTAATGATAGAGTGAAATATCAGTCCAGATAGCTCCTTGTCTCTCTTGTTTGCCTGGTTGGAATCCCAGGTTATTTCGTTTTAATAGTAAGCTATTAACTTTTATGATAGACTGAAATATCAGTTCAGAGAGCTCCTGTCTCTCTTGTTTCCTGGGTTGGAATCTCAGGTTATTTAGTTTTAATAGGAAGCTATTAACTATAATGATAGACTGAAATATCAGTCCAGAGAGCTCCTTGTCTCTCTTGTTTGCTGGGTGGAATCCCATTTTCTTTAGTTTTAATAGTAAGCAATTAACTGTAATGATAGAGTGAAATATCAGTCCAGAGAGCTCCTTGTCTCTCTTGTTTGCCTGGTTGGAATCCCAGGTTATTTAGTTTTAATAGGAAGCTATTAACTATAATGATACACTGAAATATTAGTTCAGAGAGCTCCTGTCTCTCTTGTTTGCTGGGTTGGAATCCCAGGTTATTTAGTTTTAACAGTCGACAATTAAATATAATGATAGACTGAAATATCAGTCCAGAGAGCTCCTGTCTCTCTTGTTTGTTGGGTTGGAATCCCAGTTTATTTAGTTTTAATAGTAAGCTATTAACTATAATGATAGACTGAAATATCAGTTCAGAGAGCTCCTTGTCTCTCTTGTTTGCTGGGTTGGAATCCCAGTTTATTTAGTTTTAATAGTAAGCTATTAACTATAATGATAGACTGAAATATCAGCCCAGAGAGCTCCTTGTCTCTCTTGTTTTCTGGGTTGGAATCCCAGTTTATTTACTTTTAATAGTAAGCTATTAACAGTTACTATAATGATAGACTGAAATATCAGTCCAGAGAGCTCTAGTCTTTCTTGTTTGCTGGGTTGGAATCCCAGTTTATTTAGTTTTAAAAGTAAGCTATTAGCTATAATGATAGACTGAATTATCAGTTGAGAGAGCTCCTGTTTCTCTTGCTTGCTGGGTGTGAATTCCACTTTATTTAGTTTTAATAGTAAGCTATTAACTATAATGATGGACTGAAATATCAGTCCAGGGAGCTCTTGTCTCTCTTGTTTGCTGGGTTAGAATCCCAGTTTATTTAGTTTTAAAATTAAGCTATTAAATTTAATGGTAGACTGAAATATCAGTCCAGAGAGCTCTTGTCTCTCTTGTTTGTTGGGTTGGAATCCCAGTTTATTTAGTTTTAATAGCAAGCTATTAACCATAATGATAGACTGAAATATCAGTCCAGAGAGCTCCTTGTCTCTCTTGTTTGCTGGGTTGGAATCCCAGTTTATTTAGTTGTAATAGTAAGTTATTAACTATAATGATAGACTAAAATATCAGTCCAGAGAGCTCCTTGTCTCTCTTGTTTGTCTGGTTGGAATCCAAGTTTATTTAGGTTTAATACTAAGCTATTAACTATAATGATAGAGTGAAATATCCGTCCAGAGAGCTCCTTGTCTCTCTTGTTTGCTGGGTTGGAATCCCATTTTCTTTAGTTTTAATAGTAAGCTATTAACTATAATGATAGACTGAAATATCAGTCCAGAGAGCTCCTTGTCTCTCTTGTTTGCCTGGTTGGAATCCCAGGTTATTTATTTTTAATAGTAAGCTATTAACTTTTATGATGGACTGAAATAATTATCAGTTCAGAGAGCTCCTGTCTCTCTTGTTTGCTGGGTTGAAATCTCAGGTTATTTAGTTTTAATAGGAAGCTATTAACTATAATGATAGACTGAAATATTAGTTCAGAGAGCTCCTGTCTCTCTTGTTTGCTGGGTTGGAATCCCAGGTTATTTAGTTTTAACAGTCAACAATTAAATATAATGATAGACTGAAATATCAGTCCAGAGAGCTCCTGTCTCTCTTGTTTGTTGGGTTGGAATCCCAGTTTATTTAGTTTTAATAGTAAGCTATTAACTATAATGATAGACTGAAATATCAGTTCAGAGAGCTCCTTGTCTCTCTTGTTTTCTGGGTTGGAATCCCAGTTTATTTAGTTTTAATAGTAAGCTATTAACTATACTAATGGACTAAAATATCAGTCCAGAGAGCTCCTTGTCTCTCTTGTTTTCTGGGATGGAATCCCAGTTTATTTACTTTTAATAGTAAGCTATTAATTATAATGATAGACTGAAATATTAGTCCAGAGAGCTCCTGTCTCTCTTGTTTGCTGGTTTGGAATCCCAGGTTATTTGGTTTTAATAGGAAGCTATTATCTATAATGATAGACTGAAATATCAGTCCAGAGAGCTCCTGTCTCTCTTGTTTGCTTGGTTGGAATCCCAGGTTATTTTGTTTTAATAGTAAGCTATTTACTATAATGATCGACTGACATATCAGTCCAGAGAGCTCCTGTCTCTCTTGTTTGCAGGGTTGGAATCCCAGGTTATTTAGTTTTAATAGTAAGCTATTTACTATAATGATAGACTGAAATATCAGTCCAGAGAGCTCTTGTCTCTCTTGTTTGCTTGGTTGGAATCCCAGGTTATTTAGTTTTAATAGGAAGCTAATAACTTTTATGATAGACTGAAATATCAGTCCAGAGAGCTCCTGTCTCTCTTGTTTGCTGGGTTTGAATCCTAGGTTATTTAGTTTTAATAGGAAGCTATTTTCTATAATGATAGACTGAAATATCAGTCTAGAGAGCTCCTTGTCTCGTTTGTTTCCTGGGTTAGAATCCCAGGTTATTTCGTTTTAATAGTAAGCTATTTACTATAATGTTAGACTGAAATATCAGTCCAGAGAGCTCCTTGTCTCTCTTGTTTGCTGGGTTGGAACCCCAGTTTATTTAGTTTTAAAAGTAAGCTATTAGCTATAATTATAGACTGGAATATCAGTCCAGAGAGCTCCTTGTCTCTCTTGTTTGCTGGGTTGGAATCCCAGGTTATTTCGTTTTAATAGTAAGCTATAAGCTATAACGAGAGACTGAAATATCAGTCCAGAGAGCTCCTGTCTCTCTTGTTTGTTGGGTTGGAATCCCAGGTTATTTCGTTTTAATATTATGCTATTAGCTGTAATGATATACTGAAATATCAGTCGAGAGAGCTCCTGTTTCTCTTGCTTGCTGGGTTTGAATTCCAGTTTATTTAGTTTTAATAGTAAGCTATTAACTATAATGATAGACTGAAATATCAGTCCAGAGAGCTCCTTGTCTCTCTTTTTCGCTTGGTTGAAATCCCAGGTTATTTCGTTTTAATATTAAGCTATTAAATATAATGATAGACTGAAATATCAGTCCAGAGAGCTCCTTGTCTCTCTTGTTTGCTGGGTTGGAATCCCAGGTTATTTCGTTTTAATATTAAGCTATTAAATATAATGATAGACTGAAATATAAGTCTAGAGAGCTCCTTGTCTCTCTTGTTTGCTGGGTTAGCATCCCAGGTTATTTCGTTTTAATAGTAAGCTATTATCTATAATGATAGACTGAAATATCAGTCTAGAGAGCTCCTTGTCTCTCTTGTTTGCTGGGTTAGAATCCCAGGTTATTTCGTTTTAATAGTAAGCTATTTACTATAATGTTAGACTGAAAAATCAGTCCAGAGAGCTCCTTGCCTCTCTTGTTTGCTGGGTTGGAATCCCAGTTTATTAAGTTTTAAAAGTAAGCTATTAGCTATAATGATAGACTAAAATATCAGTCCAGAGAGCTCCTTGTCTCTCTTGTTTGCTGGGTTGGAATCCCAGGTTATTTCGTTTTAATAGTAAGCTATTAGCTATAACGATAGACTGAAATATCAGTCCAGAGAACTCCTGTCTCTCTTGTTTGCTGGGTTGGAATCCCAGGTTATTTAGTTTTAATAGTAAGCTATTAACTATAATGATAGACTGAAATATCAGTCCAGAGAGCTCCTTGTCTCTCTTGTTTGCTGGGTTGGAATCCCAGGTTATTTAGTTTTAATAGTAGGCTATTAGCTATAATGATAGACTGAAATATCAGTCGAGAGAGCTCCTGTTTCTCTTGCTTGCTGGGTTGGAATCCCAGGTTATTTCGTTTTAATAGTAAGCTATTAGCTATAATAATAGACTGAAATATCAGTCTAGAGAGCTCCTTGTCTCTCTTGTTTGCTGGGTTAGAATCCCAGGTTATTTCGTTTTAATAGTAAGCTATTAGCTATAACGATAGACCGAAATATCAGTCCAGAGAGCTCCTTGTCTCTCTTGTTTGCTGGGTTGGAATCCCAGGTTATTTCTTTTTAATAGTAAGCTATTAGCTTTAACGATAGACTTAAATATCAGTCCAGAGAACTCCTGTCTCTCTTGTTTGCTGGGTTGGAATCCCAGGTTATTTAGTTTTAATAGTAAGCTATTAACTATAATGATAGACTGAAATATCAGTCCAGAGAGCTCCTTGTCTCTCTTTTTCGCTTGGTTGAAATCCCAGGTTATTTCGTTTTAATATTAAGCTATTAAATAAAATGATAGACTGAAATATCAGTCCAGAGAGCTCCTTGTCTCTCTTGTTTGCTGGGTTGGAATCCCAGGTTATTTCGTTTTAATAGTAAGCTATTAGCTATAACGATAGACTGAAATATCAGTCCAGAGAACTCCTGTCTCTCTTGTTTGCTGGGTTGGAATCCCAGGTTATTTAGTTTTAATAGTAAGCTATTAACTATAATGATAGACTGAAATATCAGTCCAGAGGGCTCCTTGTCTCTCTTGTTTGCTGGGTTGGAATCCCAAGTTATTTAGTTTTAATAGTAAGGTATTAACTATAATGATAGACTGAAATATCAGTTCAGAGAGCTCCTGTTTCTCTTATTTGCTTGGTTGAAATCCCAGTGTATTTAGTTTTAATAGTAAGCTATTGGCTATAATGATACACTGAAATATTAGTCCAGAGAGCTCCTGTCTCTCTTGTTTGTTGGGTTGGAATCCCAGTTTATTTAGTTTTAATAGTAAGCTATTTCCTATAATGATCGACTGAAATATCAGTCCAGAGAGCTCCTTGTCTCTCTTGTTTGCAGGGTTGGAATCCCAAGTTATTTAGTTTTAATAGTAAGCTATTTACTATAATGTTAGACTGAAATATCAGTCCAGAGAGCTCCTTGTCTCTCTTGTTTGCTGGGTTGGAATGCCAGTTTATTTAGTTTTAAAAGTAAGCTATTAGCTATAATGATAGACTGAAATATCAGTCCAGAGAACTCCTTGTCTCTCTTGTTTGCTGGGTTGGAATCCCAGGTTATTTCGTTTTAATAGTAAGCTATTAGCTATAACGATAGACTGAAATATCAGTCCAGAGAACTCCTTTCTCTCTTGTTTGCTGGGTTGGAATCCCAGGTTATTTAGTTTTAATAGTAAGCTATTAACTATAATGATAGACTGAAATATCAGTCCAGAGGGCTCCTTGTCTCTCTTGTTTGCTGGGTTGGAATCCCAGGTTATTTAGTTTTAATAGTAGGCTATTAGCTATAATGATAGACTGAAATATCAGTCGAGAGAGCTCCTGTTTCTCTTGCTTGCTGGGTTTGAATTCCAGTTTAGTTAGTTTTAATAGTAAGCTATTAACTATAATGATGGACTGAAATATCAGTCGAGGGAGCTCTTGTCTCTCTTGTTTGCTTGGTTGGAATCCCAGTTTATTTAGTTTTAAAATTAAGCTATTAAATTTAATGGTAGACTGAAATATCAGTGCAGAGAGCTCCTGTTTCTCTTATTTGCTTGGTTGGAATCCTAGTGTATTTAGTTTTAATAGTAAGCTATTGGCTATAACGATACACTGAAATATCAGTCCAGAGAGCTCCTGTCTCTCTTGTTTGTTGGGTTGGAATCCCAGTTTATTTAGTTTTAATAGTAAGCTATTCACTATAATGATCGACTGAAATATCAGTCCAGAGAGCTCCTGTCTCTCTTGTTTGCAGGGTTGGAATCCCAAGTTATTTAGTTTTAATAGTAAGGTATTAAGTATAATGATAGACTGAAATATCAGTTCAGAGAGCTCCTGTCTCTCTTGTTTGCTGGGTTGGAATCCCAGGTTATTTCGTTTTAATAGTAAGCTATTTACTATAATGATCGACTGAAATATCAGTCCAGAGAGCTCCTGTCTCTCTTGTTTGCAGGGTTGGAATCCCAAGTTATTTAGTTTTAATAGTAAGCTGTTAACTATAATGATAGACTGAAATATCAGTCCAGAGAGCTCCTTGTCTCTCTTGTTTTTAGGGTTGGAATCCCAAGTTATTTAGTTTTAATAGTAAGCTATTAACTATAATGATAGACTGAAATATCAGTCCAGAGAGCTCCTGTCTCTCTTGTTTGCAGGGTTGGAATCCCAAGTTATTTAGTTTTAATAGTAGGCTATTAGCTATAATGATAGACTGAAATATCAGTCGAGAGAGCTCCTGTTTCTCTTGCTTGCTGGGTTTCAATTCCAGTTTATTTAGTTTTAATAGTAAGCTATTAACTATAATGATGGACTGAAATATCAGTCCAGGGAGCTCTTGTCTCTCTTGTTTGCTTGGTTGTAATCCCAGTTTATTTAGTTTTAAAATTAAGCTATTAAATTTAATGGTAGACTGAAATATCAGTCCAGAGAGCTCCTGTTTCTCTTATTTGCTTGGTTGAAATCCCAGTGTATTTAGTTTTAAAAGTAAGCTATTAACTATAATGATAGACTGAAATATCAGTCCAGGGAGCTCTTGTCTCTCTTGTTTGCTGGGTTGGAATCCCAGGTTATTTCGTTTTAATAGTAAGCTATTTACTATAATGATAGACTGAAATATCAGTCCAGAGAGCTCTAGTCTCTCTTGTTTGCTGGGTTGGAATCCCAGTTTATTTAGTTTTAAAAGTAAGCTATTAACTATAATGATAGACTGAAATATCAGTGTAGAGAGCCCCTGTCTCTCTTGTTTGCTGGGTTGGAATCCCAGGTTATTTAGTTTTAATAGTAAGCTATTAACTATAATGATAGACTGAAATATCAGTCCAGAGAGCTCCACTCTGTTGTTTGCTGGGTTGGAATCCCAGTTTATTTAGTTTTAAAAGTAAGCTATTAACTATAATGATAGACTGAAATATTAGTCTAGAGAGCTCCTGTCTCTCTTGTTTGCTGGGTTGGAATCCCAGGTTATTTAGTTTTAATAGTAAGGTATTAACTATAATGATAGACTGAAATATCAGTTCAGAGAGCTCCTGTTTCTCTTATTTGCTTGGTTGAAATCCCAGTGTATTTAGTTTTAATAGTAAGCTATTGGCTATAATGATACACTGAAATATTAGTCCAGAGAGCTCCTGTCTCTCTTGTTTGTTGGGTTGGAATCCCAGTTTATTTAGTTTTAATAGTAAGCTATTTACTATAATGATCGACTGAAATATCAGTCCAGAGAGCTTCTTGTCTCTCTTGTTTGCAGGGTTGGAATCCCAAGTTATTTAGTTTTAATAGTAAGCTATTTACTATAATGTTAGACTGAAATATCAGTCCAGAGAGCTCCTTGTCTCTCTTGTTTGCTGGGTTGGAATCCCAGTTTATTTAGTTTTAAAAGTAAGCTATTAGCTATAATGATAGACTGAAATATCAGTCCAGAGAACTCCTTGTCTCTCTTGTTTGCTGGGTTGGAATCCCAGGTTATTTCGTTTTAATAGTAAGCTATTAGCTATAACGATAGACTGAAATATCAGTCCAGAGAACTCCTTTCTCTCTTGTTTGCTGGGTTGGAATCCCAGGTTATTTAGTTTTAATAGTAAGCTATTAACTATAATGATAGACTGAAATATCAGTCCAGAGGGCTCCTTGTCTCTCTTGTTTGCTCGGTTGGAATCCCAGGTTATTTAGTTTTAATAGTAGGCTATTAGCTATAATGATAGACTGAAATATCAGTCGAGAGAGCTCCTGTTTCTCTTGCTTGCATGGTTTGAATTCCAGTTTAGTTAGTTTTAATAGTAAGCTATTAACTATAATGATGGACTGAAATATCAGTCGAGGGAGCTCTTGTCTCTCTTGTTTGCTTGGTTGGAATCCCAGTTTATTTAGTTTTAAAATTAAGCTATTAAATTTAATGGTAGACTGAAATATCAGTGCAGAGAGCTCCTGTTTCTCTTATTTGCTTGGTTGGAATCCCAGTGTATTTAGTTTTAATAGTAAGCTATTGGCTATAATGATACACTGAAATATCAGTCCAGAGAGCTCCTTGTCTCTCTTGTTTGCAGGGTTGGAATCCCAAGTTATTTAGTTTTAATAGTAAGCTATTTACTATAATGTTAGACTGAAATATCAGTCCAGAGAGCTCCTTGTCTCTCTTGTTTGCTGGGTTGGAATCCCAGATTATTTAGTTTTAAAAGTAAGCTATTAGCTATAATGATAGACTGAAATATCAGTCCAGAGAACTCCTTGTCTCTCTTATTTGCTGGGTTGGAATCCCAGGTTATTTCGTTTTAATAGTAAGCTATTAGCTATAACGATAGACTGAAATATCAGTCCAGAGAACTCCTTTCTCTCTTGTTTGCTGGGTTGGAATCCCAGGTTATTTAGTTTTAATAGTAAGCTATTAACTATAATGATAGACTGAAATATCAGTCCAGAGAGCTCCTTGTCTCTCTTGTTTGCTGGGTTGGAATCCCAGGTTATTTAGTTTTAATAGTAGGCTATTAGCTATAATGATAGACTGAAATATCAGTCGAGAGAGCTCCTGTTTCTCTTGCTTGCTGGGTTTGAATTCCAGTTTATTTAGTTTTAATAGTAAGCTATTAACTATAATGATGGACTGAAATATCAGTCGAGGGAGCTCTTGTCTCTCTTGTTTGCTTGGTTGGAATCCCAGTTTATTTAGTTTTAAAATTAAGCTATTAAATTTAATGGTAGACTGAAATATCAGTGCAGAGAGCTCCTGTTTCTCTTATTTGCTTGGTTGGAATCCCAGTGTATTTAGTTTTAAAAGTAAGCTATTAACTATAATGATAGACTGAAATATCAGTCCAGGGAGCTCTTGTTTCTCTTGTTTGCTGGGTTGGAATCCCAGGTTATTTCGTTTTAATAGTAAGCTATTTACTATAATGATAGACTGAAATATCAGTCCAGAGAGCTCTAGTCTCTCTTGTTTGCTGGGTTGGAATCCCAGTTTATTTAGTTTTAAAAGTAAGCTATTAACTATAATGATAGACTGAAATATCAGTGTAGAGAGCCCCTGTCTCTCTTGTTTGCTGGGTTGGAATCCCAGGTTATTTCGTTTTAATAGTAAGCTATTAGCTATAACGATAGACTGAAATATCAGTCCAGAGAACTCCTTTCTCTCTTGTTTGCTGGGTTGGAATCCCAGGTTATTTAGTTTTAATAGTAAGCTATTAACTATAATGATAGACTGAAATATCAGTCCAGAGGGCTCCTTGTCTCTCTTGTTTGCTCGGTTGGAATCCCAGGTTATTTAGTTTTAATAGTAGGCTATTAGCTATAATGATAGACTGAAATATCAGTCGAGAGAGCTCCTGTTTCTCTTGCTTGCATGGTTTGAATTCCAGTTTAGTTAGTTTTAATAGTAAGCTATTAACTATAATGATGGACTGAAATATCAGTCGAGGGAGCTCTTGTCTCTCTTGTTTGCTTGGTTGGAATCCCAGTTTATTTAGTTTTAAAATTAAGCTATTAAATTTAATGGTAGACTGAAATATCAGTGCAGAGAGCTCCTGTTTCTCTTATTTGCTTGGTTGGAATCCCAGTGTATTTAGTTTTAATAGTAAGCTATTGGCTATAATGATACACTGAAATATCAGTCCAGAGAGCTCCTTGTCTCTCTTGTTTGCAGGGTTGGAATCCCAAGTTATTTAGTTTTAATAGTAAGCTATTTACTATAATGTTAGACTGAAATATCAGTCCAGAGAGCTCCTTGTCTCTCTTGTTTGCTGGGTTGGAATCCCAGATTATTTAGTTTTAAAAGTAAGCTATTAGCTATAATGATAGACTGAAATATCAGTCCAGAGAACTCCTTGTCTCTCTTATTTGCTGGGTTGGAATCCCAGGTTATTTCGTTTTAATAGTAAGCTATTAGCTATAACGATAGACTGAAATATCAGTCCAGAGAACTCCTTTCTCTCTTGTTTGCTGGGTTGGAATCCCAGGTTATTTAGTTTTAATAGTAAGCTATTAACTATAATGATAGACTGAAATATCAGTCCAGAGAGCTCCTTGTCTCTCTTGTTTGCTGGGTTGGAATCCCAGGTTATTTAGTTTTAATAGTAGGCTATTAGCTATAATGATAGACTGAAATATCAGTCGAGAGAGCTCCTGTTTCTCTTGCTTGCTGGGTTTGAATTCCAGTTTATTTAGTTTTAATAGTAAGCTATTAACTATAATGATGGACTGAAATATCAGTCGAGGGAGCTCTTGTCTCTCTTGTTTGCTTGGTTGGAATCCCAGTTTATTTAGTTTTAAAATTAAGCTATTAAATTTAATGGTAGACTGAAATATCAGTGCAGAGAGCTCCTGTTTCTCTTATTTGCTTGGTTGGAATCCCAGTGTATTTAGTTTTAAAAGTAAGCTATTAACTATAATGATAGACTGAAATATCAGTCCAGGGAGCTCTTGTCTCTCTTGTTTGCTGGGTTGGAATCCCAGGTTATTTCGTTTTAATAGTAAGCTATTTACTATAATGATAGACTGAAATATCAGTCCAGAGAGCTCTAGTCTCTCTTGTTTGCTGGGTTGGAATCCCAGTTTATTTAGTTTTAAAAGTAAGCTATTAACTATAATGATAGACTGAAATATCAGTGTAGAGAGCCCCTGTCTCTCTTGTTTGCTGGGTTGGAATCCCAGGTTATTTAGTTTTAATAGTAAGCTATTAACTATAATGATAGACTGAAATATCAGTCCAGAGAGCTCCACTCTGTTGTTTGCTGGGTTGGAATCCCAGTTTATTTAGTTTTAAAAGTAAGCTATTAACTATAATGATAGACTGAAATATTAGTCTAGAGAGCTCCTGTCTCTCTTGTTTGCTGGGTTGGAATCCCAGGTTATTTAGTTTTAATAGTAAGGTATTAACTATAATGATAGACTGAAATATCAGTTCAGAGAGCTCCTGTTTCTCTTATTTGCTTGGTTGAAATCCCAGTGTATTTAGTTTTAATAGTAAGCTATTGGCTATAATGATACACTGAAATATTAGTCCAGAGAGCTCCTGTCTCTCTTGTTTGTTGGGTTGGAATCCCAGTTTATTTAGTTTTAATAGTAAGCTATTTACTATAATGATCGACTGAAATATCAGTCCAGAGAGCTTCTTGTCTCTCTTGTTTGCAGGGTTGGAATCCCAAGTTATTTAGTTTTAATAGTAAGCTATTTACTATAATGTTAGACTGAAATATCAGTCCAGAGAGCTCCTTGTCTCTCTTGTTTGCTGGGTTGGAATCCCAGTTTATTTAGTTTTAAAAGTAAGCTATTAGCTATAATGATAGACTGAAATATCAGTCCAGAGAACTCCTTGTCTCTCTTGTTTGCTGGGTTGGAATCCCAGGTTATTTCGTTTTAATAGTAAGCTATTAGCTATAACGATAGACTGAAATATCAGTCCAGAGAACTCCTTTCTCTCTTGTTTGCTGGGTTGGAATCCCAGGTTATTTAGTTTTAATAGTAAGCTATTAACTATAATGATAGACTGAAATATCAGTCCAGAGGGCTCCTTGTCTCTCTTGTTTGCTCGGTTGGAATCCCAGGTTATTTAGTTTTAATAGTAGGCTATTAGCTATAATGATAGACTGAAATATCAGTCGAGAGAGCTCCTGTTTCTCTTGCTTGCATGGTTTGAATTCCAGTTTAGTTAGTTTTAATAGTAAGCTATTAACTATAATGATGGACTGAAATATCAGTCGAGGGAGCTCTTGTCTCTCTTGTTTGCTTGGTTGGAATCCCAGTTTATTTAGTTTTAAAATTAAGCTATTAAATTTAATGGTAGACTGAAATATCAGTCCAGAGAGCTCCTGTTTCTCTTATTTGCTTGGTTGGAATCCCAGTGTATTTAGTTTTAATAGTAAGCTATTGGCTATAATGATACACTGAAATATCAGTCCAGAGAGCTCCTTGTCTCTCTTGTTTGCAGGGTTGGAATCCCAAGTTATTTAGTTTTAATAGTAAGCTATTTACTATAATGTTAGACTGAAATATCAGTCCAGAGAACTCCTTTCTCTCTTGTTTGCTGGGTTGGAATCCCAGGTTATTTAGTTTTAATAGTAAGCTATTAACTATAATGATAGACTGAAATATCAGTCCAGAGAGCTCCTTGTCTCTCTTGTTTGCTGGGTTGGAATCCCAGGTTATTTAGTTTTAATAGTAGGCTATTAGCTATAATGATAGACTGAAATATCAGTCGAGAGAGCTCCTGTTTCTCTTGCTTGCTGGGTTTGAATTCCAGTTTATTTAGTTTTAATAGTAAGCTATTAACTATAATGATGGACTGAAATATCAGTCGAGGGAGCTCTTGTCTCTCTTGTTTGCTTGGTTGGAATCCCAGTTTATTTAGTTTTAAAATTAAGCTATTAAATTTAATGGTAGACTGAAATATCAGTGCAGAGAGCTCCTGTTTCTCTTATTTGCTTGGTTGGAATCCCAGTGTATTTAGTTTTAATAGTAAGCTATTGGCTATAATGATACACTGAAATATCAGTCCAGAGAGCTCCTGTCTCTCTTGTTTGTTGGGTTGGAATCCCAGTTTATTTAGTTTTAATAGTAAGCTATTTACTATAATGATCGACTGAAATATCAGTCCAGAGAGCTCCTGTCTCTCTTGTTTGCAGGGTTGGAATCCCAAGTTATTTAGTTTTAATAGTAAGGTATTAAGTATAATGATAGACTGAAATATCAGTTCAGAGAGCTCCTGTCTCTCTTGTTTGCAGGGTTGGAATCCCAAGTTATTTTGTTTTAATAGTAAGCTATTAACTATAATGATAGACTGAAATATCAGTCCAGAGAGCTCCTGTCTCTCTTGTTTGCAGGGTTGGAATCCCAAGTTATTTAGTTTTAATAGTAGGCTATTAGCTATAATGATAGACTGAAATATCAGTCGAGAGAGCTCCTGTTTCTCTTGCTTGCTGGGTTTCAATTCCAGTTTATTTAGTTTTAATAGTAAGCTATTAACTATAATGATGGACTGAAATATCAGTCCAGGGAGCTCTTGTCTCTCTTGTTTGCTTGGTTGTAATCCCAGTTTATTTAGTTTTAAAATTAAGCTATTAAATTTAATGGTAGACTGAAATATCAGTCCAGAGAGCTCCTGTTTCTCTTATTTGCTTGGTTGAAATCCCAGTGTATTTAGTTTTAAAAGTAAGCTATTAACTATAATGATAGACTGAAATATCAGTCCAGGGAGCTCTTGTCTCTCTTGTTTGCTGGGTTGGAATCCCAGGTTATTTCGTTTTAATAGTAAGCTATTTACTATAATGATAGACTGAAATATCAGTCCAGAGAGCTCTAGTCTCTCTTGTTTGCTGGGTTGGAATCCCAGTTTATTTAGTTTTAAAAGTAAGCTATTAACTATAATGATAGACTGAAATATCAGTGTAGAGAGCCCCTGTCTCTCTTGTTTGCTGGGTTGGAATCCCAGGTTAGTTAGTTTTAATAGTAAGCTATTAACTATAATGATAGACTGAATTATCAGTCCAGAGAGCTCCACTCTGTTGTTTGCTGGGTTGGAATCCCAGTTTATTTAGTTTTAAAAGTAAGCTATTAACTATAATGATAGACTGAAATATTAGTCTAGAGAGCTCCTGTCTCTCTTGTTTGCTGGGTTGGAATCCCAGGTTATTTAGTTTTAATAGTAAGCTATTAACTATAATGATAGACTGAAATATCAGTCCAGAGAGCTCCTGTCTCTCTTGTTTTCTGAGTTAATTGAAATCTCAGTTTATTTAGTTTTAATAGTGAGCTATTAACTATAATAATACAGTGAAATCTCAGTCCAGAGAGCTCCTCTCTCTGTTTGCTGGGTTGGAATCTCAGTTTACCTAGTTTTAATTTCAAGTTATTGACTATCAGAGACTGACGTATCAGTTCAGAGGGCTTTATACTTCTGGCAAACATAGTTAATAATATTAAAACACCGGCTTGTCGTGTAGTTGGAAACCGATTACAAAACTCCATTTCCTTAAAAGGGCCTTGGAATTTACCGCTGATATCCAATTAATTTACGGCAGTTTCCATCAAACAGATATTTACTGCATTGTTTAAAATGCTACGTCTTGAATATTGCACTCTTTGGTAGATAATGATTACCAGTCACTAAATAAAGATGGTGGGTTTGAATCCCACTAAAATCTGAATTAATGAATAAGTTTTGTATCATCTTTAATGGTATAAGTGCCTGTATCAGCAGAATCAGATTTATTGTTCTCATGATCCGTTTTGTTCTTCCTTAGCTCTTAGGGGCTGGAAACTCTCTTCACGCACGAAATCTGAAACACAAAAAGATCATTTAACAGTAAACACAGCTGAAGGAAGAAACAAATATCTGTGTTGCCTTTAGAACTTAAAGTCGTTTTTCAGTCGTACAACCAGTGTCGCCATGCGTTTCTTCAGGAACGCAGCCAGAAGTCGGCTTCTAGAGCGAGCTTCTTGAGAGCATCCGGCAAACAATCAGTTTGCCGCGCTCAGTCTTGAGAGGGCGCGCCCAAAAGGACGTCGTCGAGGCGGCGATTTTCGAGTAAAAATAACGTTTGAAAAGAGGACGGCCGAAGTTTCTGAAATAAAACTTAATACCACTTTTAAAGAAAAAAATACACTGATGAGGCGACATTATGTTGGTCAAACATTAATTTTATTGTTGTTACAGAAAAGCAACTACGTTACAACAAAAATCGAACTTATTTAAATTATTTAGTATTGGTTTAAAGGAAAAAACAAGCTGATGAATTTCTCGTCTGTTTTAAACTTTATTTTTCATCAACTTTTAATTAGGTACAACTTAATTACAAATTTCAACCCTGCATTTAGTACTTCCTCCGACTTCCAAGTTGATGGCGCCATGCGTTTCTTCAAGAACGCATCCAAAAAAGTAATCCAAGGGCAGGGAAAAAAGCTTGTGTGATCTTGGGAGGGCGCGCCCAAAAGATGTGTTTCCACTCACTCAAGAAAAAAATGGAGGTCGAGTCCAAAAATCGAAAAATAATGATTATCGACGGACTAGTACCTGAAATGAAATAATTAGTTATTTGTGTTTTTGCAGTTTAACACGCTGATGTGACAATGTCATTGAATGCGCGAAACTGTGTAAAAGACAACACATTCACAACTCGGTGTTTTTTGTTTGTTTTATTTTCATTTGTCTTATTACAACAAGTATTTTATAAGATACCTGCAAGTCAAACCATCATTAGTACTTATAATTAATTACTCTATAATTTATTATTTTAAAAAATCACACAGACAACGCATTAGGTAAAGTGTTTTTATTGAATTGAGTTAACCGTTTACAGAAATTAAGTAGTATATGGGGTATATGGGGTGCGCTCCTACGAGAATTTGGCGTCTGGGTTCGCTAGACCGAGGAGTGTGACATATGTCCATAAAGCTTGTCACCTCGAATGAAACACACCAGGGTCCCCGGACGGTACGCAGGGATATTTGGCGGCTTGCTATCGAAATATCGTCGATACCAAGCCTTCACATTTTTTTCGAGGCCGAATCCGGAATCAGATCGCAAGTCGAATGGAAAACCGGAAAAAAGAGGAATAGATCGAACCGAAAATCTAATCGTCTAACAAAGAAAAAAAGTCCACATACCTTGTGCCACATTGAGTTGTTTCTTGGGCTGATTGATGTGGTGCAAGGTTTGCGTTAAGCTGCGAACCTTCTTGCAAGAAATACGGTGCCGTAGAAATTCAATTTGCCGTACGCTATTTCAAACCAAACGAGTCTGCCTTGCGCAAACTTTGCACCAACATTAATCAACCCTACCTTATATGGGCTGCTGTACTGTCGTCATGTTCTTTCAACAATAGACCAACGATAGTAGGCCCAACAATCCAATAGACCAACGCGTAGATCTGTATTGGGTCCATGACGTTGCTGTTGTTGTAGATGACTTGGAGTTGCTCCAAAGACGAAGTCCGGCCGGTCAATTAAAATTAGAGATGTTTAATATTAGTAGCTGTCTCAACTAACAGAAATAAGATTAAGTTAAACTTCTGCGCGAAAAACTTTTCAAAATTGGTTTATCAAATTGTTTTAATTTGAAGAAAAAATTGTTAGATTCGTTTAAGAATTTTTCAAATTTGCTCCCACATTGAAGGAGGGGAGAAATATGGGGCCTTAATTATGGAATATTAACGTTAGTCAAGACAGCTCTTTAAATATTTTACTCTATTCTGTCTCCTCTGGCTTTACCTAATCATGAAGTCGTTTACACTATGATGTCGTCTGCTTTTTGTTTTCAAAAAAGCAAAATGACGGTCTTAGTGTAAACGATCATCATCATCATCAAGGGCTCAGTTTGGTCCGACGTGATTCTTCTTCTTCTCCGTTCACGGTTGCGAAGGAAGCTAAATCGCCTACTTAGGTAACAAGCTATTGGACTATCTTTCTAAGTCTCTGGAAGTTCTTTGGTCTTCTTTCTTCGGCCGGCCTCTTCCCTTGATGTAGCATTAGAGCACAATACAATATGAAACAATATAATAAAATACGTTTTATTCACATTTCCATCATTTGGTTACAAGAGTTAGAAATATGTTGAAGAAACAATGTGCTGCATAGGATTTGGTCCCAGTCGTGAGTACTTCAAGAGTTGTTGGAGGCAGAATAATGCTGACGACATCTGAAGGACGAAGAAACTAATAGCCACGAACCGTCGACGCGAAGACTACGTACGCCTACCATTTGTAGACGATCTGTGCCTGCGTTGTGCAATGCAGGACTTCCTAAGAAGAAAACCCTCCGGCAAGGCAAAATTAACAAGAAGACAAATCAAATCTTCTTAGTGTCAACTATGCCATAACTAGAGTATCCTCCCCTGCTACTTACTGACGGACTATCTATAACCAGCGAGGTTCTCACCTGAATGCCATTCAGGGGCACGCATATCAAGGTATGGTGGGCCTCCATATGTGTGTCCCCGAAATATTCGGCCTAACAGCATTCTCGTGATTACTTCGCAGGATAATATCTTGTTCGTGCTCCTCCAGCGATGAAACTGCGTCGTAGATTGGTCTCGAAGACTTCCTACGCTTACGATTTGTAAACGATCTAGCCTACGGTGTGTGGATTGTCCCATAATGCCCTAGTAACCTGCACCAAGGTGTTGACTCTTCGCGGGAAGAAATGCCTGGTCACAGATTACTTTTGTTGTACGACTAAACCTGTCAACTGATCTACCATCACAAGTTCGAGGTCTGGAAATACGCATTAAAAAAATTTCACTTCACAGTTGTACTGTTTAACATCAAAATTAAAGCCAAATTTGTCGGAGCAGACCCGAATTTGCGAGGCTATTCTAACTATCTACCTGTAACCAGAGAGACCACTAAGCTTGTAAGCAGTGACCAAATGAGGTCCTTTACTCACTCTAGCTTAATGACCTGATGTCTCTAGTTTAGTAAGTTATGTCTTAGAATAATCACTGTCTGGTTGAACCTTGCGGATGAAAGCTTCACTTGAGCAGCGCATAGACTGTCAAGTGAAGTGTGATAGATCAATTCAAATTTGGCGCAACTAAGCGGGAGGTTGAAGTGAAGTCGACGACGACGGCGATGGCGAAGTCCATGTGAAAAAGGCGCAACGAGATTCAGCCGAACCGTTTCCTAGAAGCCAAACCGAATCCGAAAAGCCGAACCTATCGCTAAAAACCGAACTGTTGTTGCTGACCGAACACCTGCAAAGGAACCCAACCTATGAAAAAGGGCAGGGGAGGCCCTTACCAGCCTAGGGAACCCGCTAACTAATCTAACTACAGTTAAGTTACGCCGAAAAAAGATCCGGAAACGTCAGGCCGAACGTGTGTGGAAAGTATGCTTTGCAAGGTTCACCCAGAGCTCTACATACCCCCCTTGACCCAACCCATAAAGAATGCACCTGACCTGTATCATTTCAGAAGGTTGGCTACGCTGTGCTGATTTGAAGCTGAGTGGCCAAGGATGGTAACCTGGTGTGCTGATCTGGTGTGGTCTGGCGTAACGGTCGTGGTCTGATCTGATGGTCTGATCTAGTGGTCAGGTCTAAGAATGGTCTGGTGTGTTATTGGATGTGGTGGTCTGATCTGATCTAAGGTGGGATCAAATGGACTGGTTTTATTTTCTTATCTGGACGTCTGCCAAAGGAAGATTACCTGGTCTGTGAACTGGAATAGTAAAGATGAGTAGCTGAGTTAATGATTGTTTTTAAAGCAGGCCGTTAACTAAGACTTAAGAGCTGCTAAGTTTTACTTAACCAAAAATACGTGTGTGAAGACCTATATAAGTAGAATCTCAAGTTATTTTACTTTGCATTATCAAAGTCGGAAAGTTGAAACGATTCAAGAAAGTTTAGTTGACTTGAAAAGTACCCTTAAAACCGACTTAGCTTTGAAAAAGGCGAATCATGTCAATCAATATTAATTATTTTGCGTGGAAAAAATAGCCGTGAGTTAACCTGAAGTAAAAAAGAAACAGTTGTGTGTGAACTCTTCCTTTCACGGTAGTACTTGAAGAATTTAAAATTTACTTTTCGTGAAATATTTCTTAGCTTATTTAGGCTCTAGTGTAAAGACTACCAATAATAGTAAAACGGTTCAAATATGCGTCAGAGCACTATGTAAAGAAAAACGAAGAAAAAAGTTGGAAATACTTTATTTTGCAAAATTAATTCATTTGCGAGTTTGTAAAACAAACAGATTCAGGGCTCTAATGACGAAATTGAGAATCTTTTCAATTCCTGAATAAAGCTACGATAAAAAAGGGACCAAAAACGGGCAACTTGTTTTGCAACATTACTGCAGAACGCGTAAATAAAAAGTGAAAACCTGACGTTGCGCGTTTTACAACCCACATTCAAACCTGTCTTGCAACATCTTCGGAGACCCAGGGGCAGATAGTGGGGGCAGAAAAATATATGGCACGAAGAAAAGTAAAGAACGGCCCCTGGGGACGATGTCTTACCAGACCAGTTTCAAATGGTTGCCGCCGTTCTGGCTTCTGATTGGTGCCAGAAAAACACAAGTTTTCTGGCACCAATCAGAAGCCAGAACGGCCAGGGGCTCTTCTCGCCGTTCTTTACTTTTCTTCGTGCCATATATTTTTCTGCCCGTTTAGACTTTTCCTCGTCCCACTATCTGCCCTTGGGTCTCCGAGGATGGTCTTGCAACAAATAGAGGTTGCTGCAAGTTGCGTGTAACTGACTTCTGATTGGATAAAACCATATGGGAGTCACGCCATACAGGAGAATTAAGTCCCTTGCTTCAAAACACGTTTGTCTTGGGCCAGTAAAACGCGCAACATGTACAGATTTTGTTTTAGTAAAAAGTAGAAATACTCGCCACTTTGAACTGGTTTTGCATCAACGCTGCAAAACAAGTTGCACCTCGACAGGCAAACCAATAATTTCGTCAAAAAATTTTCTTCATTTAGCCAAAAGTTACTGTAATAGCAATCTCATCCAACGAGGGAAAGCCGTTATTTATTATGACCTCAATAAGTAAACTTCAGAAAACAGAGTAGCAGTTTACAAAAAAGTTGTTCGAGATTTCCTATTAAAACTTCAGAACTTTGGTACACGCGACGTCTCAGATTTCCATTTTCAATGCAACAGTTCAGTTAAAGTATGTGTTACTTTTTCTTTATGCCGGTTAAATAAACTGTTGTCTTTATTACAAATAAATAGAAAATCACGAAAACATCTATGGCAAACTTCAGAGACATTCTGTAATAGCTTCGGTCAATCTTTATTTAACCTCTATTTAAATGCACTGTGGCCTAGATCACTTTGTGTAAAAATCTCGCTGTTGTTATACACGGGGAAAAATAAATCAAATTTGTCCTTTGTGTGAATTCCTTTCTGGGTCACTAATATGAATTTGGAAGAAAAACTGATTTTCTGGGTTGCTTTTTCCAGGATATCCACTGGAGTGAACTTCATGGCATGGTATTTTATTGCCACGTGTACTACCTGGCCATGTACGTGAGATTTTAAAATCATGCGCTAAATTTGCTTGTTCATTAATACATTTTGTACTCGCTATTTCTTCTCTGAGAACACATGAATTAACTTCAAAGCAAGAATCGAATCTTCGACAACGAAATACAATAACTTAAATTTTAAGTTTGCCTGGCCGGGAATACAAATTTCACTGAAACGAATTGACGATAACTTTAACAAATAACTTACCTCGAGCGCTGTTTTTAATATCCGAGACTGTTTTCACTGGTTATCCTTCTTGCAGGGAAGCTGAGAAAGACGTACGGATAGGCATTTTATGTGAGAGAGTCTTGTTTCTTATCTGTGAGCAAACATCGTAGGCATTCACAACCGAAGTTACCAATTTTTGAATGTGGCGCGGGGGAACGTTTTCTTGATTTGCATAATAATTTCTGATTGGATTTTCTTACTGCACGTGCCTATGTGGCAAGAACAAGGGTTGTTTACCACAATACAGGTGAGGGCATTTGGGACTTGACGAAGCCTGACACGCGTTTGCTTATTTACTCTAGGAGTATGTGGTTTTAAGACAGCTCAACTGTAAAACTGTACCCAGGGTTTTCGAACTTAATTATAAAGAAAACAAGCCTCAAAAGAGACTTGCATTGATACAACAGCGACAACTATTAGCTTAATTAACAGACATGTTTCTTCGTTCCCATTAAAAACACGTTTTTGTCTAAAAGGAGAAAGCCTTCCCTTGTTCCCTTTGAACTACTTGCCCGGACTGTTTTTTTTTCAATAGACATAAATTCGACCGATAATTCTAAACCAGGAGTAAAGCTACATGTATGTACGTGCAGCGGACGCAACAACTCCCAAAATTATTGGCCCAACAGCTTAGGATTCTACGAGAACGACTAAGAAAACGGGATTTTCCCAACACTAAGGGTGCTTTCCAAAAGTGAGAACTGCGCTTTTCAAAAGTCAGAACTTGCCGGCCGGACCAAATATTTTGGTAATGAAATAGAATTTTTCCAAGAGGTTTTGCTGAAAAACCATCTCCTTTGTGTATAATATGTAGGACTTAACTGATCATGATGATTAAAAGTGAAATGCTCATTTGCATTACGTTGGGAATGGGCTTGCCCGTCAGTTCTGACAAATGGAAAGAGCCCTGAGTAGTGCGCGCGCGCGAACCACCGTCATTTTGGCAGGAAAATGTGATGATAACAACAACAACAACTAATATTAAAAGACGGTTAAAGTTAATTAAAGTACATAACTGTAATTAAAAATTTGTATTTATTTCGTTTATTTTACTTCTATTTTGTCAGCTTTAACGGTCTAAATCTGGCCCTCAAAATTCAATGATAGAGCCATTTTCGTATGACCTTGAAAAAAGGTCTCGGTAATTGTTCGTTATTTGTTTCATCAGCCAATGGATGAAAAGATCAAAACATGGCCTCTTAGTTTTCCCGCCAAAGAAACCCTAATATGGCGAAGGCATTGTTCAATTGGCCAATAGTGTTGCAGTGACTGCAGTATGACGTCAAAGCGAAGTATCGATTAATTTCTAGAAAGTTATCGGGCATGAAGTTTTCTCACCCGAGCGTTCGCTTAACCAACCAAAAGCCACGCGCGTTTGTATCCGTTCGATAAACCAGTCAAATCGCTCTATTTCCGTTCGTTATCGTTTCTGTTTTGTTCGCTCGCTTTCATTTCAAGGTCATACGAAAATCGCTCTATACAAACAAGAAAAAGGACGTATAGAGTGAAAGGTCCAAGACATGTGCGCGCCATCTTGTTATGTTAAAAGTCTTGATGCTGACAAAGTCACCGGGATTAAGTGATTTGTAGATTATTAGGTTCCATAATTTTAAAGTACGATTTAAAAGGAGGACTGATATTAAATTGTTTCGATACAGTTTTTCGGAGACCATACCGATATTTTTTAATCGCCTTAAAAGGGATTTCATCCATGTCCGATCGTTATAAAGTTTTCGCCAGAGATTGACTATGGATTGAAGTTTGTCAAAACGTAGTTTTAACTAAAATCGATATTACTATGACAACAATAAACAAAAAAAAATTGAAAACCGAATTTTGCGTAATCTAGACCTGCTACTAAAATCCAACACTAGTTTGGTGTTTAGCAAATAACCTCCGTGAGAAGTAGAAAATTCTGTATGTTTGAATTCAAATAAAACATATTTCAAACCTCGTATTTTCAATAGCCGTAATAAATTATTTAATAATATAGTTCGAAATGACTTAAGTTAATCTCAAGTAGCGTCGGAATGCTGCTTAATATCATATTTAAATTCGATGCTAGGAAAGTTTGGTGTATTTTAGACTATAGTTCTTGCGATCTTGAAAACCAACCTGCTTCCTCACCACCTGTCTAAGCGCAACTTTATTCTAAATCTTGACTTTCAGCGCTTTTTTGTTTATCTCTGAAACTACTCGAACGAATTTTTTTAAAATCAAATCCCACAATCTTCATAATGTATGTAATAATGCCTGAAACTTTCGCATCGCTAAGCAACAGCCCCTTGTCTAATGACCCCTAACACATACCGTCAAAGGCTTGGTAACTTACCTCGAAGATAATCCTGGCTTCTTAAAAAAACAAGGTAAGAGAGAGAGGGGAGAATTTTCTCCCCTCCCTCTCCCTCTTTCCTTTTTTCGCCCTAGCACCTACCCTAGGGTTGCTATTTCTACCGATCAGTATAACACATGAACTGTGGACTGGGTATAAAACACGGACTACGGACTACTTTGGTAAAAACGGTACTAGATAAGGTAAAGTTATAGATCAAAAGATCGCTAAATAGCACAATACGTGAGTTTAAGTTATAAATTCTTGGTGGAGGTGTGCCCTCCCGGTTCTCCAAATCCTGAGCCTGACCAAAGTGCTATTTTCTACAACCATTTTTATAGACCTGGTCTCGGTCTCTAACATCCCTGACAGGCACAAACGCGATGTACATGTTTACATAGGTGTAAGTCATGTCATTATTGCTCACAAGAATATAACCTTGGATGATATACCAAAAAATTCCGAAAATAAGCCCCGGGGCTTATATTTTTCAAAGGCCCTTTTTGAGGGGCTTGTTTTTGGAGGGGCTTTCATTCGGAGGGGCTTGACTTCGGAAGGGAAATTTGAGTTTCAAAATCGATTGGGCTAGCTTTATAGTTGGAAGTAAATTTATCGTTTTTGATTTGTTTGACTTTGTATATTTGAGGGCAATTTTCCAAGTGCAAACCCCGGGGGGCTAATATTTGGAGGGGCGATTTTACGGAGGGTTTTTTGCGTTACCGGTTTGGGGGGCTTACGTTTGGAGGGGCTTATTTTCGGAATTTTACGGTATTTCGGTTAGTATTCACGTATAGGTGAGTAAGCCTTCACCCTAAATACAGCTTTTTTCCATCGCGGAATGCCTCTACATGTATATTGATTGACCTTCTCCTCGCCGTTTGGGGAGCCGTCAAGGGAGAAACGTCTGCGTCAGAACGTACCTTGTTGACCTATCGCCGTTGCAGACCTCCTATCACTTTGTAAAAATGGCCAGTTTGTCTGTAACGGTCACTTTTGAAAATGCACGATGATATAAAAATGCTTAAGTTCTCAATGTTTATCTCCGCTGCTAGTGTTTTAGTTTTGACTGAGAAGGCTTTTGTATATTATACTTTTGAATCTCCACTAAACTGCTCCATTTTTCTCCTAATCTCACTGTTTTTTGGGAAATATTCTGAAATGAAATGTTAGCTTGTTGAATAAAAACGGAAATTTCGTGGGGAATGCTCCATGCCTTAAGCCATGATAGCACTCTGGCCAAGAAGTTGTCTAATGATCCAGAAGAAACGACCCTTCCCGTAAGTTTCGTCCCACTGATGAACTTGGATTAAACAAAGAATGAAAAAGCGGCATCGACACAAGTGGGACCACACTAAAACAAGGTATAATATTCAAATAAACAGTTAATTCGCCTAGTGGAAAAAGAGTTCATTTAACCTTGTTCTGAACAAATGAGAATCTGACTACTTTTTTGTAGAATCTATACCTAGCCGAATTTTTGAAAACCAACATAACGAAATTTACTTGGGCGAAAAGGCGTCAAAAGGCAGGTTTCTTGGGCTAATAAGCTCCAAAATCACACTAACGAAGGAATAGGAAAGGAGAACAAGAAAGAGCGAAGACGAAGAAAAGAAGAAGTGGAGAAAAAAAGCAATGGTTGCACTCAAAGTTTTTACAATGGCTACTTTTTTTGTTGGACGCAAAAGGTCAATTTGGCGGTAACGTTTTCAAAAATCCGGTTAGATATATCTCTACCATTTTGACAGAAAAGCTCTCTCTTTTATTACACTGGGGATGAGGGAAGGGGGAGGAGTGTAATCAACATGGTTTCAAACGTGGAGGCTTTGCTAACCCCTTATCCTGCTTTCCTTTCGTGTGCCTTTCATTTTAAAATGGTACCGCTTTGATATAACGTACTTGTAATAGCCAAAGGTTAGGTATAGTGCTGGTTGAGCGAAGGTCAAAACGCTTATTACCAAAAACGCGGGGGCTTCACTTGATAGAAGATCAAAATGTTACGATTTATAGAAGGTCGAAACGCGCGTGATCAGATTGCATTGCTTTCTGTTCATTCCACTCATTCTCAGTAGAACTCCAAACGAATGCTGGTTATGTTGTGGTTTGATTCTTTTCCTTGGTTTAAATTTTATTTTCCTTTGTTTCAATCTCATTATCTTACATTGCCATACCCAAAAACAAAAGAAAATAACATTTAAATCAATGATAAAATTAAACCACAACAGTTACATACATGCGACGCACGCGTAATAACAATCAGGAGATTAGGATTATGGCCCGTTTCTGATACCTTGAAATGGTGTTAATAAACGATAGAGCAAGCAACAAGAGTTACCGGAAAAGATGTTAACCGAAAAACATTTATTATTTATTCAGGTTTTCAGTTCTCGCAATGGCCAGACAAGTTCTAAATGAACAAAAGCCGCTTTTGGACGGAGCATTCCAGTAGAAGCCATTCTAGTGAGTTCCCGTCGGGACTCTATTCAGCTGTCCGAAAGGAGAAGTTATACTATGATTTCATTCCACAGATAGTGACGAGCAAAAGGTAATTATCAAAGCTTTATCGAATTTGAGCAGTGAGGATTTGCAAGAGTTTTCCAGCAAAAGGGTTGTTAAAGCTCTGGCAGGGTTTACAAATCCATAACAAACTAGCAAAAACATCGAAAAACTGAGAAATACGCAAATTGTAGCCATTTTGTGTGGTGAAATTTTGCAAGAGCTTTAATCAGTACAACTGCTTAAATAAGTTTCCGCAAAGTATACAAATTCATTAAAAAGCAATAAAAATTGTCTAAGCTGTAAAATTAAGAGTTTCTCAAAAGGAGGGCCCAAGTTAATTTAAGTAATCACATTTTTTAAACTTTCAACAATAAAATGTTGCTTTATTTTTTACTATTACTATTATTACTATTGCTATTAATTTTCCAGACAATAAATATAAATCTAAATACAGAGAAGATTCCCACAGTGACTACGTAGCTTTTACTGAAACATGACAAAAATAACGAGAAAAAAAGGAACATTAATTTGAAAAAAAAGAAATAATTGAAAATATCGGTAAACATTTTTCAAAAAAGTAATTATAAATTATAGTATTTAGATCTAATAATGTATTATATTTTAAGTTGAATGGCCCTGAATTAAAAGAAAAAATCAGGTTACCTCTGGCAAATTCATCAATAGAAGAACCAAGAAAGGTTTTAAAGAGTCTTTCTTTCCTTCTCCCATCGTACTGACGTAAACAGAAACAGAAATCAACGAACTCACAAATGACAATCATAATATGCATAAGGTTAACCACATGACAGGTTATTCTAGAGACCTATTGTGAAAATAACATTAAATTATTTAAACCCGCGATTGAATAGACAAAATAGTTATACGGAGGCAAACTGACTCTGTTAATTCAGTTGAAAAAAGCCATTTTTTGCAATGTGTTTCACAGTTCTGTTTTTTAGTCTAACCCTTTCATATAATTATCATTGGTTGCAATTGGCCATTCCCGAGTTCCCCCGCGCCTCTGTATCAAAACGAGGTTAAGAGTTCAGTGTTTGAGATGGAAATGATTTTTCATTCTCCTGCAAATAAAACTCATTTTCACGCGAAATGTTGTGCACTTGGCCTCATTTTGAAAGTGAGGGTTTCTGGAACTCGGAAGTGGGCTAAAGAGAGAACTGAAATCTTGAACAACAAATCAGCGAGCTGAGGTTGTATGTGCCTGAAATTGAGCATTAAAGTTTGTATTTAACCTTGATCTGTTTTCTTTACATATAACGAAAAACAAAACAAACTATAAAGTGTGATAAATAAAGCGATAAAATTTCGCAAGGAAGTTTTGATTCCTGGACGTAGAATAGAGGAATCATTTATAATCAACTTCGTTTTTCTTTATAAAATCTCTCTATTCTACTCAAATATGTATTCGAAAGCTTTTTGAGATACATAGAAGAACAACCGTGTCAGAATGTTTTTACCAATAAATATTTAACTTCAGAAGAAATATTCAACTAGTTAGAAATATTTCCTCTCAAATCATGTCGGTTCAAATAGAGACTTGCGCCGATGGAAACCGAGTCAAGTGTGTTGGTTATATAGGCCACGCAGACAAGCGCTCAGTAGTAAGTCAACCATTTTGCTCAGACAAAAGAAAAATGTGTACAGTTCCAGAAATTACCCATACCACTCCCACCCCCCTCACAGAGGGCAACGGAAATTTCGAGGGGAGGAAGGTCCAAGAGGAGGCAATCTCCGAGGGGCTGCAGAACCTTCGTTTCCCTGTTTGGTGTTTGCTGCACCTTTCATAACCTGCCTCCTCTACTAGTCCTGAGGGGATTAAAATTATGTAACTAAGGTCAGAGTCCATCGTCAGAGTTTTCATGGCATGAACCCAAAGCTAATGAGCGAAAACAATAGATTTTGCTCAACAGCATTGGGTTCATCACATCTGAAGTTCGACCATTAACCAAGACTTGACAAATCAAACGAGATTGACACTGGGATAACACTACAAAAGCTTAAAGCTTAAAGAGTGAATAAGGAGCGTTAGTATAATTACACCGATGACTATCGAAAATAGAGCGCTATGATTGGCTAGGAGCTTCGCTTTATCCCGCTATAATCACCGCGCGGTGATTATAGCATTAAAGGCTAGCAGTTTTCAAAATGGCAGCCAGATTTTTTGATGTTTCGGGCCGGGGTCGGAAATTGATCAATAATTTTATTTTCTCGAATAATCATCAATGTAATTATAATAAAACAATCAGGCGCCTCAGGCGACGTGAATATTGGTGAATTGTCACCTCGACTTCGTCTCGGTGACTATTCGCCGATATTCACGTCGCCTTCGGCGACTAATTGTTAAATAACTTGGTTTGCCATTAGGAACCTTACGATCCCACGACGGCGACGTCGATGAAAATGTCACAGGAAAATAGACTCCGCACACTTTCAAACCATTTCGCGATTTTCCCGAGTTGCTTTGTTACTTAAAAGAAGGGAACTTACGTTGGAACTGAAGAGAGAGGGTCGCGCCCAAGTTCAGACATTCAGACGGTATAATTTATCGCCTTGCCGTTCCCGTCCTCAGAGGACGGCAAAGAAATGTACAAAAAAGCGTAATGCATGTGCAGAGTTGTTGTTTTGCTACCTAAACCCATTGCTTTTTTATGATACCGTTGCCGTCGCCATCGTAGTTTCGTAAGGTATATACTACAAGTAGATAAAACTAGCCAGACAATCAGCATGTTCTGGTTGTCCTAAATTAATTTGTAAAAGCAGACATCAAATATTCTACGTTGGGCCAAACATAACAACACTGAAAAGGGACAATTTAGGGCTTCTGATAACCGAGTTTTGAGCAAAATCATGTTTAAAATAAAAATGGAGTCAGTATTCATCCGCTAAACCGGAGACAAACTTTACACCAACAAAATGGAGGGCAAAAATACATTTCAAAATATCGTTCAAACGTCGTAAATTTCCACCATAATTTGTTTTTCTTATAAAGAAACATTTCGTAAAGCTTTTACGATCAATTTGTTTTCATATTTTTACTCTAAAGGAATTCGTTCTATTTTCTTTACGATCAACCGAAAGATTTGCATTCTTTTTTCCTAAAAAACCAAAGAATCTTGTACTAATCCGAAAAAGATCAGTATGGATTCTGGTAAACTACCCACCCACCTACCCCTCCCTTCCCTTTTGTTTTCTTTGAGGACATGCTCCGCTGCAAAGCCAAGAAGTGAGACTTATGGACATAAAATGTGACACAAATACTACCTATCCTGACATAAATAATGTACTTAAGCCCTGTCAAACTAAAGCGTTTTCCATCAAACGCTGTACGTCCACAAAAACGTTTTCACATCGTTTTCGATCGTCCATACAAAGCCATCGTAAACGTCCTAGCGTGCTCTATAAAAATTAACCAAAACGTAACCTGCACCTGCCACGCACGCTTGGCTATTAACAAACTTGTTGGTTTCAATTTCCTGCGTTGTAGTGCTTGGTTATGCAAGAATACGGGTCATGTAGTAGCTATATCGTTGGGATTTTTGAAAACTTTCCAGTTCACTCGTCCAAACTATAACGATGCATATCTGTTTTCAAACGTCTCCCTTTTGAGAACGTCTTCACGTCGCCTTTTTTTAGTTTGGGTGCAAAGCGAAAACGAGTTACAACGCACGCGTTTTCAATCAAAAACGCCCTGATCTAGACAGGGTTTAAAAGAGGGGCTTATCCAGTTTTCAGAATTAAAAAAGCGTAAACTTTCTACGCAGACTACTATAAGCAGGACTAAGTTGACAGGTCTAAAGTACAAGTCACATTCCACACGTCAAGAGTACAGGTCACTGCTCCATTGATAGATTACTAAACCACACAGATTCCCCTCGATCTAATCAGGAGAGAGCATTTTGTTAAGAGATTAGGGTCAGGAAGCCCTTTCAATGCTGTTCATTTATCTGTATCATGGTGACCTGTAGCCTGAGAAAACAGCCGACATTTGGCGACGCTACCACTGGTTTCCCCGCCAAATGACGTCCGAGAAACGAGCGCAGAAATTCCATACTGATGACGCGTCTCTACCCAGATCTGGGTAGTGCTTCTGATTGGTCGTGCCGCGTGGGAAATTTCACTCAACCAATCAGAAGCACTACCCAGATCTGGGTAGTGACGCGTCATCAGTAAGGAATTTCTGCGCTCGTTTCTCAGACGTCATTTGGCGGGGAAACCAGTATTGTATTTAAGCCCTGTCCGGACTAATGTACACATAATTTATTGCACAAGAGCGACAACAATTACCATGGTCCATTTGCTATCCCTTGTCTTTGTATTTTTGTTGTCTTGGTGGTACGTAATAACTCTGGGTTGCCCTGTTCGGTCTTCTTGGTTTGGAATAACCACTTGAAGTTGGACTTGATCTTCCTCTTCCACCTTCTGGGTTACTGCTGTACACATCTGTAAGAAACCGATACAAACACAGACATTCCAAGTATGCTAATAATAGCCCGCGTAGCAAGCATTTATGATCGAATTAATGTGCGGAAGTTGGAGCGCTTTTCGCATTTCACTTACCATTAGTGGAAGACCGAACAAAATTAATGCTGCTACATGAGTGCCGCGTATGCTTGATAGCAAGCTGTATAGTTGGTAGTCACCAAAAAGAGCCGCTACAGTATTAACCCTTTAAGCCCTAAGAGTGATCAGCATCAAATTTCTCCTTGTAATATCAATGCTTTGTAAAACAGAGTAGTCATGAGAATTACGGACATGATCACACAAGATGAATTTGCTTGATATTTTATCACCTTCTCCTTACAACTTCTGTAGGAAATGAATAGGGACAACAAATGAGAATTCAAAGTTTGATCTTAGAGTTTAAAGGGTTAAGCTGAGTGAGTGGGAAGTACCTCTAAGGTACGGTAAACGGGTTAGCAAGGTTAGTGCTTAATAATTGTTTTTAGCCTCACAGGCCCGGGGAAGCTAATTCAAATAGGACGCTACTTCGTGAATATGCAGTATGTCACCTCTAGCATCACAAAAAAACATCTGAAGGCATTAGTATAATTGTGCCTATTTTGCAGATAAAATGAACTGTATTTGTTATTTCAATCTCTCACACCTTGTCCTTGGATATCCTTGACACCTCTGACGTAATGCATACCACCTCCGGTAGGGACTCCATAAGGTACCTGACCAGGACCCCCAGCGGATGTCTGTGGTACAGAATAATGCATTATAGGCTGGAAGGCTGCCGGCCGCACTTCTTGGTACTGCATCGTTGCAGGCTGCCAGTGAACTTGAGGGGGGACTTGGGCCGAGTGAACAAACGTTGGTCTGGTCCCAGCATGGAATGGAGGCTGTCCACTGACGGGGATGACCATCTGGGGTCTGGACACGATGTTTACGGGTGTTGCTTGTGTATAGTAAGGTACCGTGGCAATAGCTCCTGTTGGTTGGGGCTGTGAATTGCCACTGTCTCCCTGAAAAAGACATATGCGTTACTGAACATACGTGAGGTTAAGATGACTGGATATTGGCCAATTATGGATCGAGACAAAGTCGAGGTCAATAAAAACGCCAAACAAGAACAAGGCCAATACCCATTTTGGTCAATAACGGATTTATTCAACGGCCAAAAACGAGACCTTATCCTTGCGGGTCCAACGTGGAAAATGATGGACCCATCTACCCCGACCGGGAAGACAATCAGAACACCCGTTTCGCTCCTTTTCATCTTAAGACTGCTCAAGGATTCAACCGTGTCATAGAAGATTTTGCTAAATCAGTTAATCCAAAAATTTATTATCAGTGACCCTGTTACTAAAGCTTAAGAGCAATCGGTTCCAGTTTCAGTTATTTAACAATTAGTCGCCGAAGGCGACGTGAATATCGGCGAATAGTCACCGAGACGAAGTCGAGGTGACTATTCGCCGATATTCACGTCGCCTGAGGTGACTAATTGTTTTAGTATAATTACATTGATGATTATTCGAGAAAATAAATTATCGAACAATTTCCGACTCCGAAACATCAAAAAATCTGGCTGTCATTTTGAAAACTGCTGGCCTTCAATGTTATAATCACCGCGCGGTGATTATAGCGGGATAAAGCGAAGCTCCCAGCCAATCATAGCGCTCTATTTTCGATAATCATCGATGTAATTATACTAAAAGTCTATAAAGTTGGAGCAACTCATACTTTGTCTGCTCTGAGTACATTTGTATCAAAATAGATAGCTTTGTATGTTTATTGTTAAATGGGAATGAAACATTGTAATGCATTAATATATTGTACTGCACAAAGACAACATTACACCTTGGTACAGTTTCTGGTAATCGCAAAAGTTTGTCCTATACAGCTACTTGTGAAAATGTAATAGGCGCAATGTTTATGTGATGTAAATGAACCTTCAAAGAATCCTTTAAAGTTCTTACCCAGGCAATGATAGGAAAAGGTCGCAAGGACGAGAGAGGCACAACGTCACAGCTGTTATGAAAATCCAAGAAAGATACCACACAGTTGACACCGTCTGGCATCAGGTCCTCCATCTTAGCACTGTAATACTACAAAGATATGACAATACATTGATTACTGTCAATGGAAACCAGTCGTTTCGATACAAACTAAAGCAGTGAAATTGGACAAAGATTTCGATCACTTCAAATATGGCTTGCGCATGAACAAGAGAAACATTTTAGGTGAATATCCTTCTTTCTTTAACATTTTGTATCGAAACGACCGGTACCCCTGTCAAAAGCAACTTGGAAGAACTTGGTCATGTGCTTGGATACAACTACGACTTTCTCAAAGTCCTTTGCTTCTCGTTTGCGGTTCCGGTAGTAGGCCTAGCACTCTCTCGCTCGCTTTGCCACCGAAATATAAGAAATTTCTATCTCGCGCTTTGCGCTTGAGCAAATCTTGAGATCGACTTGTGGGCAAGTCTAGGATACAACTTACAAACATTCATTCCGATCACAAAGCTTCGATTGCGATCGAGCAAAGCATTCCAGTCCTAGTTTAATCATTCTGTAATTAAAGAAGTTTGAATTAACGTACGAAGGCCTCGTCCGATCGCACTCCAAGCCTTGTGATCTGAATGAACACTTGAAAGGCTTACCACCCACCGAGTCGTTGCTAAGTGGTATCCAAGCACGTGACCAAGTTCTTCAAGCAGCCTATTTACGTATAACTCATAACAAGCCTCGTCCCCAAGGCAACTGCGTAATTATGATGACTGCTTAGCAGGCTCTTTTTAATTTTCGATCAAATTTTCCTTGCTTCCGTGATATTAAATTTTCGTCCATTGCACCCCACCCAATTTACCTCATTTACAACATTCTAAAAGACCTTCCAAAAACACTCTAAAAACCCAACCGAGGCAATACAGTCGAAACTCCGCTGACGGTCACTACTCTACAACGGCTACATTCTTCTGTCCCCAAGGAAACCATTGTAGAGAGGCTCAACTGTATTAGGTTGCATCAAGGATGCAATCGGATGAATTAAATGATCGAACGAAATACTGACGAGACTAAAACAAGGATACTGCTACAATATACCGGTATACATGATCTCAATAAAGTAGTACCACCGACTGGGTTATCGCGTAATTCTTTGGAAATCATTTAGACATGTACGCACGCACGCAATTTCCTGTGATTGCTACTGTGCAGATGAAGTTTTCTTCGAGATCTGATTAGGCGCTGTTCTCGACAGTCCAAGTAACTTATGGGCTCATAAATCTCCTTACGTTTCCTGTGTTTACATTCGATATCCAGATCTTAAGAGAGCTTTGCAGATAATATGATACAACTATCAGTTAATAAAACAAAAAGGACTGGTTTGTTAGCTACCAAACATGCTCGTTTTCCTGGAGATTTTGATTTTAAAATTTCCATTCGGGCGAAAAAAAAAAAGAAAGAAAAGAAAACGGTTTAAAAGGCTTGTTTAGAGTGGAAAGCGCACTTAGCTTATCCAGCTACTTTAGAGGCACTCCACTCAAATTCTTCAGAAACAAATAATTCAAATACAACATAACAGCATTAAAAACATTAAAAGAGAATGGGACTCTCGAGGAACCGGCCCCACATGTAGGTCTTTAAGATCAAGTACGAGTTTTCAATCCAAGTTCACGCGTGACAAATAATCACTTGTTATTAATACTAGTCCTGTCCCTCAAGTTCTCTATGTGCCAATCAGTGATAGCAAGGAGTATTAAAGAATGCCGGAGATACCGTTGGCTCAAAATTACAACCTCTTACTGATTCAGTCTCGTTTCAAAACTAAAGGTCACGAATATCGCGGTCCTCCATGAGAATAAAATTATGGTAAGTAATTAATGGAAATAAAACGTCAAGTACCTGCCCATCTCTCCAAGGTGCCAAACAGTGATCTCCCTTCTTCCAACCGACCTGAAAATAAATATAAACAATCTCTGAGTTGGACTGCTTATTCAGGCCCAGGCCCGATTATTTAATTATCTTACTCGTGAGGGGTCGCGCTAAATCAAAGCAGCGGGCTCTTATTACAATTATTTGAATGGGGGCGCTTATATCATTCTCCAGAATTTCGCCCTTTAGATGGCATTTATCTTTGTTTCACATGAACGAAAGCAGGAACATCAAACAGGAAAACTAGAAGGTATCTTTCAGCATATAGCCAGAATTCGTGTTCGCGCGCGCGTGTGTTGCATATTCTTAGCCCTGAGCATTCTTTTGTGACTAAACTGTCTCACGCACTATTGTCAGGGGAGCAGCATCTTTGACATAGACCGTGCGATGTCCTCACTTGGGTCATTCTGAAGTGATCGTAATTGTGATGCTAGATTCATAAAGATAAAGGTACTTCATACAGTATTTTCAGTCAGAACGGGTTTTAAGGAGGGGAGAGGGGTTTATTTAAAGGAGTAAAATTTAAATTAAAATAGTTATAGCTTAAAGGGGAGCGCTGATTCGGATGGACGCGGTAAATTGATGTATAGCGCATATTCCAGCATTAACGCTAACGCTACTCAAAGACACCATGGTTCTTTAGAGAAAACAGTGAAAAATAATAAATACCTGTGTTGCTGCCATAGGAGCAGCTACTGGTTGCTGTGGAATGGTCTGCTGTGGTATCATCTGCTGCTGAGGCAACTGAGCAGGACGGAGTTGATACACTGGGTAGGCCTGGACAGGAGGTTGGGTTTGCTGTGCGTATTGATATTCCTGCACCAAATTCATATCCGCTTGCTCTTGCCCACCCTGTTCCAAGTACGGTTGTGTTTGAGTCATCACAAACTGTGCGGCCTGGGAACGCTGGGTCTCCATAGCCATGCTCACGAACTCCAAGTGTTGCTGCTGCTGTTGCTGAACGTTGGGAGGCGTAAAACTAGTCCGCCTGAAATGCTCAGTATTCCTTTGCCACTTGCCCTGTCCTCCCGATCCTGCAAACTGCTGACCACTGTATGGCACACCCTGAGGTTCTTGAAACTGCACTTGCGGTGACATTTGACTGGTGGGCGGTTCTTCTACATACTCAGCTTGGCGAAGGGCAGACGCTGTACTGAATGTTATAATAGCATCATCTTCCTGGGCAACGGAAGGCGTGCTCGTAGCGTTAGTTTCTGCCACGTCGTTGCCGACGTCTGTCTCGGTTTGATGTTGATTATGATGCTGGTAATGCTGATGATGCTGACGTTGTTGCTGCTGCTGTTGTTGCTTCTTCTGCAGCCTTGGTGGCAAGCTCTGATTATATGGTCTGGAATCATGATCATGTCTTCTAGAACCCTTCCCCTTTGTCTGCCCAACGTTCTGCTGCTGCTTATAATACGGCTCCCTCTGTGACTTCCCCTGTTGTCTGCCATCTCTGTGCTGCGCTGACGATTCTTGTCTTTGTTTCTCCACTGCTCTGGGAGTGGCATATTCACCCTGTCCGTCACCTTGCTGTTGTCTTGGAGGAGAAGCATTCTCGCTTTTCTCCACTCTAGGATCTTGCTTCTGCTGTCTTGGTTTGAAATCATTGTCAGGTTTAGGTGGCGGTCTAGGGGGCGGTCTTTCTTGCTGTCCTTCATCAGTCTTCTGATTTTCTATTGACTTCAGAGGCTTTTCGTTCTTTGTATCTGTAAGATTATGTAACGTAAAGGTGTTAAGACAAATGTTGCATCGTGACGAATTAAGGGGGAGGGTGTCAACAACAGAAATAACAACATTTCATTTCGAAAACAATTGTCAATTCATGTAATTTCGCCCCATTTCGAGACCATAACAAAAAGACACATTGCATCAAAATCTCACTGAAAAAAGTATGTATACATTATATTTTCTAAATCTACACGTCAAGAAATTATGGTACGTTCTTTGGATGACAGCTACTGTCCAGACAATGGAGCGCCAAAAACCTTCACCGCTAAAAAAGCGAGAAAAAAAGGAAAGATCAAACTTTCCACTGTCGGCGCCATATTGCACAAGTAGAAGGCAGTGATACCATAAATGTTAATACTTCACAGTAACACCACAGGCTTGCGTTTCATGTTGTCACATCTTTGTCATGATCTGCACAAGTGTAGCATAAACCTTAGTAAAACAATTCACAAGAATGGCAAGAAAAGATTACCAAATGAAAGATAAAGCACAACCTTTCAGCTTAGAATTTCTGAAATTGATTTCAAATTCACACTAGATAATGGCCGCACGCTTTTTATCTATAATCTTTCATAAAATGCCACTTTTTAAAACCTGCCGTTTTATATTTTTCAAGCACATCAAATGGAACAAACCTTTAACTGCTGGAAATTTCGTGGACAGAAAATCCCAGAGAGCTGGTTCCGAAGGCTGCCTACTTCTATAGTCTTCAACATCATCAACATCCTCATTTTCACCTCTTAATCTCCCTGTTAATATAGGGCAACAAAGGACAATATCAAAAGGTACATTCTCCACACCATCTTCCATACAATTTCTATGGTGATGGAGAGGAGAATTTGTTTGTAATTTAAGAAAAAAAAAACGCAGTAAAACAGTTTGTGTAACGCAGGCGCAGCACAGTCAGCCTTAATGGCATCATCTCCGTGTACTTCATACTACATGTTCAAGATGGCGGCAGGCTAGGGTTACGAATTTTCTTCCTTCGCCCTAAATTACAATAGCGACCAGTTCCGTCTGTCAACACGAAATTACGGATCGACTCAACTAAACAGATTGATGTTCAACCTTCTCTTTCTGTTTTAACCAAACCATGAACGTATTCTTCCAGTGTATATTAACACGAATATGCGTTGACTTTTCCTGTAAGACAGCTTTCATAAGTCCTCATGTAATGAGTGCAAAAACTCGTTTTTTAAAGTGCTTCTGTTTTTTGTTTGACTGAACTGAGTTTGAGAAAGTTCGGCGCTATAAATCGTGAGTCATGATTGGCTTATGATGACTTAAGAGAGAAGACACGACTTGATCACGGTATAGAAATCACACTATAAGACTCCGTTTTACAATAAGTCATTTTATAAAAGCAATAGATCACACTTTGTATGGGTTTACCGACGTGATAACCCATTTGGGATGTAGGGACAACACGAGAAAAGCTTTAAATACCGGTTTTAGTATTTGCAAATTTCTCTTATTTGACAGCAATCAGCACGCAAGCGGGGTTAAGTGAAAACGTTTTACCTCCTGAATCACGCCTTCCACCACGGCCTCGAAGCCTACCACCACCTCTGCTAGGTTCCTGTGAAAAATGATGATGGCCTTGTTAAGCTTCAAAATTGTATTAATCCATTTGCATTAGCAAACCAAACGAGACAAGACTTTGAAAGACAATTCACACGCGCAACTCACAATGCAGATCCTACATTGAAGTTTATTCAATGGCGGAGTTAATTATAAAATCACATTTGCTACATCACTAAAAACAGTTACGGTAAATCATTTGCAAATGTTATGTAAAACAGAAATCGAAAGACTTTTAAAGTTCCAATATCTCGCTTTATGGCTGAGAAAGAACCGTGACTGTCTGGTTGTTTTAGATCTATAATCCTTTGAACAAACGGCGTATTGTTTTGATTGGGTGTGACATTTATGCAAATTCGGCGTTTATTGGTAATTGTTTCAATCTGCGGCGTTTACTCGAGTAAATACAGTATTCTTGTTGGTCATCAGATAGCTGGTCTGACACTGATGATGTCTTTCCGACAAAGCCAATATAAAAGACTATAAAGGCCGCGGCGTTTAATCGAATAAAAGCAGTAATGTTATTTACAGCACTGCAGTGTAACTAGTAACTTTGTAAGCTCACCTGAGTTCTGGATTGTGACTTTTCTGATCTCTCACTCCTCTCTGTTCTGCTGTTATTTCTGTTCTCATCTGTTGGATTAAAGCCCTGTCTTGACCTGTCATTGTTGGCTGCTTCAGAATTAACAGATCTACCCTCTTTTTCTTTTGAATGAGTCAAACTTGTTCTTTCTTCAGCTGTGAATCTGTTATTTGTTTTGTCACCTGTGCCCCTCCTGTCCTCAACTCTGCTGTCTTGCCCGTTATTATTATTATTATTATTATTAGTATTATTTATTTTCTTGTATCCACTGTCCCTGTGATCATGATTGGTGGGCCTGTTATTTCTGCTGCTATCGAATGATCTGGCTTTTGATGACGGGTTAGAGTCCTTGCTTTGGTGGTTTCTGGGTTTCTCTGCGCTGCTTTGAACTATGCCATTAACTATGACGTAAGAAAAATAATTCAGCTGTCATTAGAAAGAAGTCAAATACCTCCTTAAAACCTTATTAATAATCCTAATGAAATGACATAATAAACGCCCGGGGCGTCTATTTAATTTTAGGAGTCCATATGGGGACGTTTAATACATAAGAGGCGTTTAAAAGAGATGGGCGTTTATCGTCATAACTGTAACAAGCTATGGCGAAAATATCAAGCGAGGTTTTAAAATAACGGAATCCTTCTATTTAACAATTAGTCGCCAAAGGCGACGTGAATATCGGCGAATAGTCACCGAGACGAAGTCGAGGTGACAATTCGCCAATATTCACGTCGCCTGAGGCGACTAATTGTTTTAGTATAATTACATTGATGATTATTCGAGAAAATAAAATTATTGATAAATTTCCGACCCCGAAACATCAGAAAATCTGGCTGCCATTTTGAAAACTGCTAGCCTTCAATGCTATAATCACCGCGCGGTGATTATAGCGGGGTAGAGCGAAGCTCCTAGCCAATCACAGCGCTCTATTTTCGATAGTCATCAATGTAATTATACTAACAATTGATACTTCTAGGCCGTCTAGAGATCCATATCGCTCTTTCAAATCCGGCCAACATCGTGTCAGAATCCTCGTCCAGAGTTATTGTGTAGCCATCGTTAGTCTATACTTACTTTAAACTTGACATCGAACAAGATGAAATACGCAAAGCCTTGTTAATCAAGCAAGAAAATGAATAATTTGAATGATTTTCGCCTTCTTAATAGTTCCTAGTATTTTGAAGTCGTTCTCTTTGGGGACGTCTATTAGACAGGTTACATTTATTAAAGAGGGGCGTCTAATAAATTTTAATAGCGTAGAGGGGACGTTTATTAGGTCATTACGGTATGCTCCAGAGACAACGCCCAAGACGTTTAAAAGATGACCCTATTCACTGGATACATGTAAGTCCCTCTCCAATCAATTTCAGCAAGACTTATCCACTTGTCAGAATGGATCCCTTGTATTACACTTTATGCACCTATCAATGTTAAACCCCAGGGTGGGGGGGGGGGGGGGGCGGGCTACCCACGGGAAATTGACTGAGCGTGCCTTCCCCTGGTAGGGATTTTGACATTTAAGCGTTGCCCCAGGGTCGGGAATTTGACATGGCCGCCATCTTGGAAGACCGAGAGAAACTGGAAATGAGTGACCTGCCATCTTGGTAATACCCAGAAGTAACCAGAGGTAAATGACCTCTGCTTTTCTTGAAAGTAACAAGACAACATGAGCGAAAGGAAGGTGAGGAAATCTGTTTTATTTTTCGGTATATATGAACCATCACTTCTTTCATTGTATGATCGGATGTTTATAAATAGAAGAGTCTTCGTTCCTTCTGTTTCTGTTTCTATGCGAGGTTGTAAAAGACATATCCTTCCATAATTATTAAGTCCTGACTCTGTTAGAAAAAGTTACCCCAGAGGCGGGAAATTGACATTTAGTAGGTGCCTGGGGGTGGGGAATTTGACTCTGGCTTCCATCAAAATGTCAAATTCCCCTGGGTCTGCCCGCCCCCCCACCCTGGGGCTTAACATTGATAGGTGCATTATGTTGTGATTCAAATTAATCCTGGGTGTAAATTTATTACTTTTCCGATGTAATGTACATTTAAATCATGATAATGAGTCTAAAACAAGGAAAAATTAAATTCAAACCTGAGACAAAAATGAATCACAACACATACCAAGCTAAAGAGGTCTGTTAAGCAAATGCAATACAATTCTTATTGGAAAAAAAAAATCAAAAACCTTTCTCAAACAGATAGCATGATATAATAGTGCTATTTTCCTGGAACCCCTCACATGTAGAACATTTTTTCTCTCTCTCTGTCTAGAGATCATCAAGCGTGTTTGAAAATAAAACCCATTGCAAGCACAAGGTGGTGGAAGTGGGGAACAGAGAAAATACACAATCCTCTCCTTTTTTCGTTCTCACACTCCCTGCCCACTTTTGTACTGTCAAATTCTAAGGGAAAAATACAATAACATCTGTGGACAGGCTATTGGAAAGCTAGAGTTATTCAAAAAAGTGGGATCAGAATAGTAATCACCTTTAGTGTTGTCAGAAGATCTTCCCTTGCTATCACTACCAGTCTGTAGTCCTTGACCAAATGGAACAAATGGAGGTGGCCCATCACCGCTCACAGTCATACGTGAATGCTTTGCTAAGGTCTACAGTTGAACAAAATAAACTATTACTGTAAAAAATGAAATAATCAGCATGTCACAAGCGAGGGACAAAGAAAAAACTGAGTACCCGACAGGATTTGAACCTATGACCTCCCAGACACTGGGCAGGCACTCTATCCACTCAAGAACTCACTCAAGAACTCATGGAGAGCAAGGCCATATACTAGGTTCATATTTGACACACGTCCTGCATACTGCTAGGATCAGCAATGTCCTATTACTGTTCTGTAAAATAATGTACTTCGAACAATTTCCTGCCTGTGCTTATAAGCTTTGTTCCAACTTTAACTTTCAAAATAATATATGCTATGGAGTAAGGATGGAACAGTTGGTTAGTGTGCGACCTTTGGTGTGCGAGGTCCTGGTTGAATTCGATCCCCGGTGACATCACTTCCTTGTTTCAACTTCTCTTCTGTGTAGCTTAAACTAGCTTTAAATACCCTTAAAACGAAGCACCGTCAACCTTAAGTCTATCAATTACCGTCAAGAGTTATCCATGTAAAAATCGGTGTGCGACAAACGCAGACTGTCAGGTAAAGGATGTAACCATTGCAGTTGTGAAATGCTCTAACAGATTCCCTATCCCTAAAGTAGGCTTTTAAAAGACTTACATTTTAGGCATAGGGAATACGTTAAAGAATTTCACAAGTCTACCTCCTTTACCTGCGGGTCTGCAGTCTGCCTTTGTAGTACACCGTGTAAAAATATGGTTGCTTTACCTTTATTTTTTATGGATCAACAATTTGCCATTAACGCAGAAAAAATATCATAACTTGCAATAAAATTGCATATTTTCAATGCTTTGATTAAAAGCTTTACTCAATACGTGCATACAACACATGTATGGTGGTAAGACATTTTTTTGGTGGTACAGGGAGTTGCCAAAAGTTGCCTTCTTTTACTTCAGTAGTCAACACTAAAGAAGAAAAGAAACTTCACCTAAAATAGTCAACCACCTTTGATTAGTGCAGAAAAATAATTATTACTACAAAATACAAAATAAAACAAGCTACAGTGTACACGTTCTACATAAAAAAAAAGTGAATTCTTGACCTGAAATTTGGTGTACAGATTATAAATGTAAGCGAAATTCATCTCAAAAGACATACAATGTATGCAAACTTCTGTTTCATTGCCTTTTTTGCACATTAAGCTACTTGTACTGTTATGTAATGTAATGGTAAGACTTTTTTTAAAATGGGGGTAAGCCTGAACTGAAAGGTATGATAATCTGCTGGCTGATTACAGTATACACAGTATACCACTTTACCAACTAAAAAGTCACAATAAATAATGCTCACCTTATTCAATTCCCACTTTTCTTTTAGTTTTTCTACTTCTCCTCCCAAAACCTTGGTGTTATTTGAGTCCAGCATCAGAAGGTTTTCCTTGACAGTAATGGTGCCTGTCAAAGAAATCTTGGTGCCAGGAGGAATTGACAAGCTGTTAAATAATAAAAAAAAGAAACAAATAAACAACACTGCTCCTGCTTCTTAAGTCTTTCAAAAACATGCATCTTCCGCTCAACCAATAGTTTTGTGTTAAAATGCCAACAATATTTTGACAGGTTCAAAAGGTCATTTCTGACTGTTGTGATTGGAAAATTTTGGTTGGTTTTTGCTATACATGTAATTCTATTTCTCAGCAGTCTATTACACATAATCTGAAGTTAGGTTTTGAATTTCTAAGTTCACTGTTTTTTCCCATGTGTAGTGCATAAGGGCAGCAGAAAATCTTTTAAGTGTGACCATTCAAATAATAAATTCTCTTTCATGACAGAACTCCTGCATAATTCTGTGAAACTTGTATTAAATGAACCCAATATTAAGTGAACGTCCTTTACAACATCATTATGAATCATGCATGCTATGGGTTAGCAGTTCCTTCTTTTTTCCTTATTACTTCGTAACAGCGTACTAGCCTGTTTTCTCTCCTTCTCTTGTAATGATATGTTTTGACCCATTCTTCATTTAAAAATCCTCTCATTCTCTCTGTAGCCATTTTTCCTTTGTTCTGCTGTTTTGTTTACTTAATTTAAGGAAGCTTAACTTATCTGCTGAATTCATTTGTTCTTCTTCAATTTTTTAACTCTGAGCTCTGAAAACTATTCCTAATACAGTGGAACCACGATTTAACGAAATCCTTGTTATAATGGACACAATCCACAAGCGCAAGCGTGAAGTACACCTCGAAATAACAAATAAATGTCAGCATGCAATAAGAGATGAATGCAAAACAGACCAAGAAGGATAAAATTTATGTCTACGGTAGTTCTAAGCAGTTTTATTTGCCTTTCCTTTAGTTTCTAGTGCAGCCATAAAATGTAGTTATTATTCATTCAAAATATCTGAGTCCCCAATTCTGATTGGCTAAAAGCACACACATAATTCACCCTAACAAGTTACTGATGACCAAATTTGGAAGAATTAATTTTTGTGTTTACCGAGGAAATGACGTCAAAAATGCATCCTTCTACAGGTTAATGAACCATTAACCGAGAAGACCTGGGGACAAGGTTGAATTGTTTTGGTTGTGAAAACAAAAATGGCTGACACTTCACTCGTTTCAAGAGTAAGAACTACAGCTGGAACTAGGCGAAGTAATGGCTAAAAACATAGCAAAAACAGCAAGAAGACAACTCAGAGGGCGACATTTGCTATTTGGAGAAGATTTGCAGAGCTGGGCAAACCTAAGCGTACACTAATGAAGATGAACTTAACATCGATGGATTGATGGAGGTAAGCATGTTTTAGCTGTGTTTTTAAACTACATGTAGGAATTATTTTGAATGAATAATAAAACAATCATTGAATCTTGGAGGGTGTTATCTGCCTCGGCCTATGGCCTCGACGGATGACACCCTCCTCTATCTCAATAATTCTTCATAAGATACTCAGCCTCATTCATTAACTGTTAACTATGTATAGCTCGGTACTGAAATGTTATTACAGTGTATATCTCGATATAAGAAACATTTTCAGGTAGTTTTCCCGAAAATTCATTACAGGGAGGTGTTCGATATAACACTCAATTTCCTCCGTCCCTTGGTACTTCGTTAAATCGAGGTTCCACTGTACTGAGTACTGCATTGTGTATAGAACTGTGAAAATCAGCATTTCTTACCTACAGTAACTTCATACCTGAGGTCTGGAATGGTTGAATTTTCTAATCCATGGCATGTTAAATGGCCGTCTGTCAGCTGAATTTTTAGCAGTCGTGGTGCATGGATTGACTCTTCGTTTGCTTTTGGAGCAGAAATGTTGCGTAGCTTCTGTACCTGAAGGATCATGGGCCCAGTGACCTGAGAGAGAAAACAACAACAAGAAATAAAACACAAACACAATGGTCAAACCTTTTCCAAAGGCAGCCTGAACAACAATAAACAGATGAATTTATAGGACCTTTTGCTCACTCCTTTCTGGCACTTGGAGAGAGAGACATTACTGTGCACTTTCAAAACCTACAGATATTTTTCTCAAAAGCTACTTGTTCCTGTTTCACAATATCATGGTGTCATACACAAGCGGTTATTAATCCTTAATTGCTCAATGCAACCTTGATATTTTTACTCTTAAGTAACCTATAGAGATGTCCTCAGCACTTTTGTGCAGTCCAGGATGTTAAAAATGCATGCAATTCCCAATTGGTTATGGCTCAATTAACCCATTTTCATGTACACTGTAGGAGCTGCACTCCACATAACCACCCAGGCAGTTCCTTGCTTCTTGTACCACTTGAACCATCATCACTTTAAACCCTTTAAACCCTAATATCAAAATTGAGATTCTCATTTACCGTACTGTCCCTATGATTTTTCAATAGAAGTAGTGGGGAGATTTTGTTGAAGAATCAATTAGACTCATCTTCCCTTATCATGTACTCAATTATCATGACCACTCCATTTTCTAAAGCATTGATCAATATTATAAGGAGAAAATTTATGCTGATCACTCTTTAGGGCTTCAAGGGTTAATCGTTACAGACAACTTTGACAGGGGAAAATATCTTTGAGCAGGATTCCATCAATAAGACCAAAGAAAAACTCAATAGGACATCAAAAGTTGACTGAAAAACACGACAAACACTAGCCCACACAAGTGTAGTTTGAAGTTTCTCTTAGAAATCATACATTACGGGCACGACAACCTATGGGTAATTCAGCTATCAGCTAGCAGATACTAAGAAGCTAATCTGCAGGATTTTTTAGTCGTCCAAGAGCAAAAGTTAGGCACCAGGGCCCCCGGGCTCTGCTAGAGCACAGCCTTGATAAAAACTACATGTAGGTGAAAATCCCAACTACAGCTGTAACAAGCAAAGCAAAAAAAGCTTTGGATGCTATAATCTTGGATTTAGAGAGTGAAAAAAGAAGTAATACCTCCTGCACTTTGCCCCTGTTAATGTCATCAGGCAGATGTTTGATGCCGTACTGTTTTAAGTCCAGCTGCCAAAGAAATTTAACAAAGAAAAATAAAATCAGATAATCACTCTTTTAATCCGCTACTTTGATTTCTCGTTCAAGAGTCTTTGGAATAATTTATTAAACTACACATAGTGCCTTTAATTGGATTCCAGGTCAATGACCGTAGAATTCAGAGCTGAAAAAATATTGATATGCAGCTGGTCTCTTGGGAAAGCAACTCTCACTTAATATTTTTGCTTGCCCAGGACCACTTTTTGCTCATCTTAGTTAATTATTTTATGATAATTTTTTTTATTACAAGAGGATGACTTGCCAAGACCATTTCCCACTGTGAAAGTACATGTCTTGTACAAGTTACTTGCCCAGCAGGACTAGCAAAACTACAGGTATGAGAAAACTGAACTGCAAACAGCAATGGTGCAACATAGTTACATGAAGTGTATATAGTTTTCTCTTGTGCTTTGATCTTTGTACACGTAAGTTGGTCTTTCCTAAGATGTTTCAGAAGTTCACAATTTTCCAAGTTAAAAAAAACTCTTAAAATTAAATGGTGAATGTTACTAAGTGAGAAAAATCAGTGAACCCAGAGATTCCTACTTGGACATCCTTGGAAAAGGAAAAACAATTGGTTACACCACGCCATACCTTCCAGGGTGTCTCATGTGCACATGATGTACATGTAGCATGTTCTGGTTAAACTCCAGTTATAGCTTAATAATATTATTGAACTGGCTATCTTAATAATGCAACAATTCTTTTAAAATACTTGCAATGCTGGTATTATTATGCATTTTTAATTACAAGCTTCCATTTAAATTGATTCATGTCATGAGAAGGTTGTTTTTGATCATATGTAGGGTTCAAAAATCATGTAATGGCCTGTCAACTGAAAATGGGCATACAAGATGACCATTGCTTGCTGAGAAATTTTCAGTTTGAACGGACACATACATGCATGGCTTTCAAAAATTTAATAATATAATATTATTATAAAAGGCCAGTCAAAACAGTACAAACTTTATAACTTTTAACCATCACATTCCAGTAAATAATTTTTTATCTTACAGGTCAAAAACCGATTTATATAAATGTTGTAGTTAATTTTTTATCACAAGTAATTTTTATTTTTCTTTTGTTTTTGGGTATGGTAATGTATGCTAATGAAGTTGAAACAAAAGAAAATTAAAAATTACCTGAAATAAAAAATTAACTACAACATAAACTCCATGCAGTTATAGCTTAATATTGAACTGTCTATCTTACCAAAGCAACAATTCTTTTAGAATACTTGCAATGCTGATATTTTTACGAATTTTTCATTACAAGCTTCTGAACTGACTCATGTCATGAGAAGGTTGTTTTTGATCATATACAGAGTTCAAAAATCATGTAATGGCCTGTCAACTGAAAATGGGCAAACAAGATGACCATTGCTTGCTGAGAAATTTTTAGTTTGGCCAGTTACATAATTTTATATGCATGGCTTTCAAAAATTTAATAATATAATATTATCATACATGTGAAAGGCCACTCAAAACAGTACAAACATTATAAATTTTAACCATCACATTCCAGTAAATTTTTTTACGTTACAGGTCAAAAACCGGTTTATATAAACTCCAGTATAGTTTAATATTGAACTGTCTATCTTATCAACACAACAATTCTTTCAGAATACTTGCAATGCTGATATTTTTACGAATTTTTCATTACAAGCTTCCTAACTGACTCATGTCATGAGAAGGTTGTTTTTGATCATATACAGGGTTCAAAAATCATGTAATGGCCTGTCAACTGAAAATGTGCAAACACGATGACCATTGCTTGCTGAGAAATTTTCAGTTTGACTGGTCACATACATACATGGCTTTCAAAATAATATAATATTATAAAAGGCCAGTCAAAACAGTACAAACATTCCAAATTTTAACCATCATATTCCAGTATATATTTTTTATGTTACAGGTCAAAAACCAGTTTATATAAACCCCAGTTATTAAAAGCTTAATATTGAACTGTCTATCTTATCAAAGCAACGATTCTTTTAGAATACTTGCAATGCTGATATTTTTATGAATATTTAATTACAACAAGCTTCTGAATTGATTTTTTTATATGTCATGAGAGGTTGAGAATGATCATATGCAGGGTTCAAAATCATCGTGTGATAGCACGTCAACTGAAAATGTGGGATCAAGATGACCTATTGCTTGCTGAGAAATTTTCAGTTTGACTGGTCAGATAGTACATGGATTTCAAAACAATATTATAATATTATAAATGGTCACTCAAAACAGTACAAATGTATAAATTTTAACCATTACATTCCAGTATACATGTTACAGGTCAAATTTATGTGAGTGATAGACTTGTTTATCACAATTAAATACCACAGTGGAAATTCCACGCTACTCCTGCAATGTATATTAAGCAAACTTTCAGCATAATTGTACCATTCTCTTTGCAAATCAGCGAACGTTCTACATTGTTAGTGTACTTAGCAATTCTGAAAACTTTTTATTATGACAAGCTTTGATTTAAAACAGCTGCAGCGACCATGAGCTCAAGCAGAAGATGATTGATGAGCTACAGAAAAGCAATCTGGATTCCCAAAAAGCCTTGAAGTTAGTCCACGCGGATGACATTGCCACATTGGACCTTACCCTTGGACACAATTAACTCCTGCTTCACACCTTAGCAGAACTAAATGGTGCAGAAAAAATCACTAAGGCTGGCAGGATGACACCTATCAAAACAATGCCTGTCACTACCAAGACATTGGTGAGCAATGACAGTTTAGAAGAACTACTGAAAAGATCGGAGGAGTTTCATTAGATGACCTGCTTGTCATGTGTGGAGCCACAGAACAGCCATTGTCCGTGCCCCTCGAGAGGGGTGAAAACAACTTGCAGGTGTTCCTTGGCGTACAGGACAAGAAGGGAGGTGAGACAAAACCTTTTCTTATTCCCGACATTGTTAGCACTGCAATGATGGATCCGATGGATCCGTTGAGGATGTACAAGATTGGTGGGTCTACAATGCCCATATTTTTCTATGACGTGCCCCTGGAGGCAAGCCACAAATAGAAAATATTTCATTATCTACAATGTATGTGGGCTGCTGCAAATGCGAGAATGATGCACAAGTTGACAAATACAGAAAAACTTTATGGCATGGCCCAAATTGAGGATTACCATTCATATACCGGTTCTGTAAAAGTAGCGGAACTGTTAGAATCCCACACCCTTGTCTCTGTTGTCACATACAACAATGAATATCACAAACTTTAAACAGCACCAGTACAGCTTTAGCTGGGGCAGCAATTCACAGCATCTCCATACACAGTTTCTCTTAAAACTTCGAGCAGTGAATCAGTTAAATCAGAACCTGGGTAGGCCTTATACCACCCCACCATACGATCAAATTCCAAGCGGCAATCTCCTCTTGTAAAACCAATCTGACGGCAGTTTAACTCATTGTCTGGCTGCAACTGGCCTCAATGCCGCTTTCAACATGTATGCCTCACGGCAAATTAATTTTTATTTTTCTAAGCCCCACCATCAACATGAGCATGAGGCAAGGATGTCAACTCAATGCACATGACTCGGATCCCCTACATTTCTCCACCTATCTTCACTAACCAAAAACATTGATGCTTAGACAGAAAATCTGACAAATGATCCTGACTATGACTTTTTATTGAGAGGGCTAAAGGAAGGCTTTCATATTGTATCCCATGATTCCAACCTGTGACCCAGAGAAGTGACGAATTACAAATCGACAAATGGAGACAACATTTTCAACAAAGTTGAAAGGGCAATACATGAAGAAATGCAACACAGCAACTACATCATCACAACTGAAAAACCCACTACAGTAACAATAACCACACTAGGAGCAATACCAAAACCGGACAGTGAAAAAATCCATCTAATCCACGACTGCAGCAGACCGTAACGTACATGTAACAATGTTAAATTCATAAACTGACATGCAACAATATTATTCCTATGTGACTCTCGACAAGGCAGTATGACTTATCCAAAGAAACCCATATTTCACAAAGATTGACCTCAAAAGTACCTATCGGCACATGCCTATTCATCCATCAAACTACACTGCTACTGGCCTTGCATGGTGATTCAAGGTGATAAAACTCTCACATATCTGTACGACTGTAAGCATCCATTTGGGGTGACAAAAAGTTTGGAAAAAACAGGTGAAAATTTTTTTAACCTAGGTTGATTCTGTACTTCCTTTGCCTCCTACAGCTGTAGTCCAAATTATTCATGAATTAGGGCCAATTTCTTGCAATTTTTTTCTTAACTTATTTCCACTGATAAAAATTTACATTTACAGCCAAATAGAATTGAACTTGCGTGTAGAAAACCAATATAATTATATAGGCCATGACGAAAACAGAACGGCAAATCAATTTTTTTTTTGGACAGTCACTGAACTAAAATTTCAAAAATGAAATGTTCAGAAGGTCAGGTTATATTACCTGTCTTACTCTCTTGGCTATTAGAGTCTGTGTCTGCATTGAGAAATGCAGCCACTACAGAATGCTTACCGGGTAAAAGATCATAAATAAACAAAGCTTGCATCATGATATTTATGTCAAGGAAGTCTTTGTTTCTTTATTTTTGATTTGGTATGGTTTGCGTACCCGCAAGATTATATCGATAATTAATCAACGACTGAGAATTTTGTGGCCAATCGATTATTCACCGATTACTCATTGATTACCTATTGATTACTCATTGATTTGTTACATCTGGAAACAATGATCAGTTTGGCTCAACCAATCAGAAAAATGAACAAATAGGGAGCCCTTATAGCAGGCATTCCTTTCCCTCTCTTCCCCTAGTCCCCCCCCCCCCCCCCCTTAATCCCCTTCTTCTACTCAATCCCCGTCCCTTTTTTATGCTTGCCACAAAGGATATATTAAGAAGAAAAAAAACAATACATCAATTAACCTATCAGTGTATTTTGACAATCTCTTGCAGTCCTCTTTCTGGGGGAAAAAAGGCCTCATTTTCTTTACTGCCTACATGTAGGTGCCTGGTTTGTACTTTGTTTTGAAATTAAAGCCACATATTAGAGCCATAAATATGAAAATGGACTCTTTTTACTTTAGTAAAAGGCATAACCGGTATATTTGGAGTTAAAATATGATAGCTAATGGAACTTTCTCACCAGACTTGACAAGTCTCACTATTTCACGGCCTACAGTATCTCACACTCTCACTAGTTGGCAACTGATTTCTCACGCATTCTCAAAAAGTCAAACTCCAAAAAACTTTGAAGGTGTAGTTGTTTGCTTCCAGGTTAGATATCAATAGACAATGTCCAGCTCAATCCAAAGAAAACACTTAGCGGTCATGTTTGAATACATTCTTTTAGCCTACCATGACAGCTGCTACATGTCACCAAACGTGCAGACTTAAGCTTACTGTTTCTCTTTTTTTAAGATGGCCGCCATTACAGAATCTAAATCGTAAAATTAAACATGATGTTTACTGCCGCAGTTTTTAAGCCATATATGAAATTATGTAACTTTCAATACCCATAACCCCCACTGGAAGTCCTTTCCACTTGAAAATTTGAGACATCTCACAACTTTTTAGTCATTTACCACAAATAACAGTACTGCAAAACCATAGGCTACAAATAACAATTTTGCAACACCATAGTTTTACTATTGCAATATTACAAGACTAGTACAATAGCACAATAGTACAATACTATTGCAACAAAAAGTATTCCAGCTAAATTTATTATGATACTTCTGGGTATAAGTTAAAATGACTTCAATAATCACCTCTCATGTTCATGACAACATCCCTACAGACAATCATATTCAACTTGTGTTCTTAGTACTCAGTTAATATTTTACCTAAACATTACTCTCTACTTTTTCACCCATTGATACTGACTACAACTGAGAGCTTTCATCACTTAATTCATGAAATGTCCATTTAATTTTTTAAGTGCTGCTCAACTGGCCATGGAAATCAGTTTCTGCGGTTTTACAGCACTCAATTAAAATCCGCTCTCATTTAGTCATTATGGTAGGTTATGGAACGATTAATAGATAATTGAAAGAAAAAATACCTGAGCTTTACAAGCGTTTTACTTTAAGCGAGCTTAAAAGCACGATGAAGTTATGATATACGATCGGCGGGAGATGGAGGCAAACTCCATCAAAAAATCAATTAAAGGAAACCAAAACAATAGTCAATCGGATATCCCGTCATAAGCTGATTCACAGAGGCATTAAACTTTAAAATGTTCATATTTAATGAGCAGTGGCAAACAGCTTCACCGACAAGTAAAGTTAGTTTCACGCCGTTTAATGGCTAAATTGTACAGTACAAGGTTCGAAAATGTGTGGCTATTTATCGGCGAAGGGGTAGAAATATACCGCGAGAAGAAACCTTGATTGTAAAATGTCAAAAGTCGCGTTTTGTGTTACTCTCACATTTAGGGCTGCCCTCGACATCTCCTGCAACGATGGCTTGTCTTTGCTGCAAACCCTTTCGCACTCTGCAATCCCTTCGGAGGAGAGAAACCTGCAATTAAAACGATCGTTGTATCGAAACAAACTGGAACAGTTTTCAAAACGAAACGAACACCTTCTAGATTGATGTGGATGACGCGAAAAACCGCAACTTCTGAAAATTTATCCCTGAAATGAGCATAGAAAAATCAAGCGTGCGGGGTAAGAGAATTCAAAGCGATGTTGAGCGTCGATTACAAAGGGGAAAAAAGAACGAAATAAATTGCTACAGCTTTGCAAAAAAACACCTACCAGCCATTTTCTTTCAACTTTGCTTCCATGCCACGAAGAAATTCTTCCACTGGGTGACTCTTCAACGAGAAACCGCTGAATTATTAGTAGTGGGATTGCATATTCAAAACAATCATTTATGAGAGAGAACTGGGACCAAAAAACTTTCTTGCGCCCACGATTCGATTTTTTCGATGTTACTTGTTTCCGTAGCAACATGACGTCACACAGATGAAAACGGCTTCGAGAAAGAAACATGGCGTCCGCGAAAACACATCGTCGAAATTCAACGGGGAATACTTGTCACGATAGAACTGATGATCGGCTAAAGAGGGAACATTTTCTTCACCCAAACTCTGATCAAATAGATCTTAACCTGCTTCTTCAGGCTGTCCTAGATATTAACGAGAAACTGAATGAAAAACAAGGGGACACGACTGAACGAAAAATTGAAGATGTAGCAGACACCCGAGCAAAGTTAACTTCGAAGAGTTATTGGGACGATACAAGAGAAGTTAAAGATTTCGACGACACAGCTTCAAGACATTCATCAGTGTCTACAGCATCTAGATCAAGGCCTAGAAGTGCTGTAAATCTAAACGAATCAAGGCGCCCGGCTCCTCTTGAACGCAAAAATATGTCGTTCAGTAACACAACGGTTGACGCTATTGATAGAGAAAACCAGAGACTGTTAAAAGTAATTACAAGAACAAGGGGAAGGCCGAAGACGGCGCAACCGAAAAAAGCTGTCTCAGAACCCTTGAGGGTGCAAACATCGTCTGAAGTGAATAGATACAGGTTTCAAAGAAAAGTTGACATGGAAAACCAGGTAAGAAAAAAAACTTTAATAATAATAAGCAACTTCTGAATTGAGGGTCGAAAATGAATTCGAGTCTAGTTGATTTTAATATATACTTATAGAAAATCTGTAAAGTAATCTCCCATCAAGGCAGTATTACTTTGTTTTCTTAAATTGTTTGAAAAGTATACTACGGTGTAATTACTTGTCAAGCGATGAATAATACATCACTGACGCTTTTTCAGCAGTCTGTGGAATAAATTCCTCAAAATACACAAAGAATTTTTCAGCCACTTAACAAACAAGCCTTTATTTTCATGCTGTCCCTAAAACGTGAACTTGGGCGTGTACACCAATTTTGTTTTCATTGTGAAACAAGCTGATAAGCGCTCAGCTGTGAGTCGTTCACGCAGTACAAAAGCACCTAGCTGAAGAGCAATAGACTCACTTGAACAGGGCAAAAAAGGTTTTAAATTATAGCTAATTCCCTTGTTTTTCTTCTCTCAGGGCAATCTCTTGTTCTGACCAACACATACATGTATGTGATAATTTAATATCACTAGCTCTAAAGGGCTTGTGTACATGTACATGCAGCTGCATCATCTTGGTTGCCACATGTATAATCTTATTAGCATATCAAATTTCAGTAATAGCCCTTATGCATGTTTACGTCAGAGAAGTAAATTTCACTTCCAAGTCCTCATTTTCAAAATATAAAGTACGTTGCAAAGTTTTACATAAATGAATTCCTGAAGCAGTACAGTTGAAAAGAAAACCCATGCACAAAAAGTGGAAATGCAAAGAATTTTGCTCACAAACAAGGCGTGGTGGTGAAATTTGCTCATCTGACGTAATCATACAAGAAGGGCCATTGCTTGTCTTCCTTCCTTCTGCATGTTATAAGTGCTCCTTGCTCCAACCATTTTTGGCCATGGCAAGTTTAAAACAATTATTATTTTTAAACTGCAGATAAAGTTAGCCAGCAGTGTGTTCAGGGTCTTTAGTGAAGCTGTGGCATTTTTAATAGTTACAATATGGTTAAGTTTTTATAGTTTACAGTGTAAGTGAGACAGTGAATTTACACTCTAGATTACACTCTAGCATTATTGTCTCCTTTCGTTTACTTGTAACTATTCGGCAAACAACAATATTAATGTTACAGTGTTCATGTATTTACAGAACCTAAGAAGTTTCATGTTTTAAGTAAAATCATCTTAAAACAGTTGCATAAAATAATATTAGTTACACTGTATAATATTTTCTATCAGAAGCCCTGACTAAGTACTATTTTAGCCAATAATTAGGCAGCCTCAAGTGACTCCTGTGCCCAGTTGTTCAAAAGGTGGACAGTGCTATGTGGCCCCGGTTGTTCGAAAGTTGGATAGCGCTATCCACTGGATAAATTACTATCCACTGGATAGCGCAATAGGATGTCGTAATACTTATCCTCTGGATGGCAATTTATCCGGTGGATAGCGCTATCCAGCTTTCGAACAACCGGGGCCTGGTGGATAAATCTCTATCCAGTGGATAGCGCAATTATTGGTTTTCCAAATACTTATCTGCTTGATAGCGATTTATTCGGTGGATAGCTTTACCCAACGTTTGAACAACCAGGGCCTGAGCTAAATTAATGTTCTCTTTTTGACTGACAAGGACAAATCAGGAAAATTGGAGGAAAACCTAGCAGACGATCAAAGTCATTTAGGTGTTAAGTTAATTGCACTCAAAGTAAAATATTTATTTTCTTTTCATTGGCTGAGAGCTCATGAAGTGACCTGCAAATAACTGCCTACAAATAATGGTCTGCTCATGCGCAAGGTCATCCAACTAATTGTTTGGTTGCAAATAATAAATATTATTATTCTGCTCATGCGTAAATGAACCACGCTTTTCTCCTTCTTGTGATCACTCTTGCATGGAAATGACAGATTGCTTTGCTTCCAGAGGATATTCATTACAAAAACTGACTCGGTTATCGCAAAATATCACAATTTGTCAGTGTCTCGCAGACCAATTATTATTCGCCTCAGTCTTCAACTTCAGCAAACAAATTATTGATCTGCTTGCATGTACATGTAAAGTGTGTGGTAAATCACGATATTTTGCTCAACCTTGTCCAATAATTACCAATTATTGGACGAGGTTGAGCAAAATATCTTGATTTGTCAGTAGCTATTTGCCGAAGCTGAAGGCTGAGGCAAATAATTGATCTGCGAGACACTGACAAATCACGATATTTTGCGATAGCCAAGTTCAATAATTGTTTTATCATTCGATCCCTGAGTTTGTTTTTTAATAAATAGTATCTTTGGAAAGTGAATAGCACGCACTGCCTTCCAGTAGTAATGACAGAGATCACATAAATGAGCAAGGAGCAAGCGTGGTTTCATTTACGCATGAGCAGAATAGTGTTTGCAGCCAAAAACAGTTGAACGACACTGCGCATGAGCAAATCATTATTTGTAGGCAGTTATTTGCAGGTCACGTGGTGGGCTCTTGGCCAATGAAAAGGAAGAAACATTTGCATCGAATGATAATGTTAATTATTTTTCACAATATTATACAGACTGCAATACATGCAAGAACGACTATACCATGCACAATACTTTGCAAAACTAGTCAAGACTAGTTTTCTGTGCTTAGGTATGCACAAGACTGCACAGTTGACAAGTGACAAATAAATTATGAGCATACCTTTGTTCCCCATATTGTCTACTGTCTGTCGGAATAAGGTCAGAAGCAGGGATGGTTAATTTTTCATTTTCTTGTTTTCATCATAAATCACAAATTATGGCCAAACTGTAGAGGTTGGTTAAAAAATGATAAAGACAATGATTTTAATGTAGCATACAGTGTATATTATTGTATTGCAAAATTGTGATCTCTTTGTTAAATATTTATGTTCAAGACATTTATATTCATTTACATTCTTAGGGAGGATATCAGCATTTCCCAATGTATTGGTTTATCATTACAACCCTAAATCAAAACAGTATGTCATAGGAACGGCAAGCAATATCAAGGCAGTAAGAACCTCAAACTTCTATACTAAAACTGATTTTTTTTCTTCTTTCTTAAGAAATTGCTGCAAAGACTTGAAGCCATCAGACCAACAAGAAGTTTGTCAAGAGACTCATTGCTCAAAGACCACTTAAAACAAAAACAGTACTCAAAAACAGCCTCAAGAAGTCGACCATCTAGTGCTAAGAGTACATCATCGAGTGTCTCCCATTTTTCACGTTCTCCCAGTGAGTCAAGTCTGATGATTGGAGATTCGCTGAGTGTTGCAAGTTCCAGCATATCAAGTGGCTCACGTAGATCTGCAAAGGGGAGAAAACTTTCCAGACCTGTATGGGAATCTGGGTGGTAGTTTTGTACTTGTAGTAAATAGTAATGTTAAAAATTATATATTATAAATCTGACATTTATATACTATAAATGAGTGAGGTTTTAGTCACTACTTATTCTGTGCATATTAATATCAATGGTTTAATTTGTGTAATGAACTCAAATCTGTCTTAACACTTCAACTCTGCATAGATTTCTTTTAAAAATAATCAAAAAACATATGATATTAATGAGAGTAACATTGTTAAAGTGTCTCGAGAAACAGAATTGTTTGGTTACTGATGTAGAGCAATAGAATTATCAATGAAAAATATCAGCCATATTTGTTACATGGAGTATGTTACAACTGTTACAAAGTCTTCATCCAAATGAATTATCTTGATTAATCACAATATGTTAAATGTAATGCTAGCAACTACGAATTATTATATTAAGGGTAGCCTGGAACTAGGCTCCCCATGCTACCGCACGACGTGCTTTCGCTTGCTTTGCTCCCCCCCCTTTTTTTTGCACACACCCACTGCAGAGCCTGGTTCCAGGCTATATTAAGGGTTGCTTTTAACATTTGAAACAACAATGGAATTCAAGAACAAAAGGATTCCTTTTACTGTAGCAGGCACTGGTATTACTAAAAGAATGTATAAGAAACCCAATTGGCAGGAGGCAAACCAGTTGCCTATTTTTGATTGTGGTCAAAGAGTTGAACTAGAGAATAGCAAGAAAAGAAATCTAGCCTGTGTATCTTGTTGTAATTTTTGTAGAACTTAAATCGGGGCCTCCAGGCCCCGGTTGTTCAAACGCTGGATAGCACTATCCACCGGATAAAAATCTATCCAGTGGATAACGTAATTGGTTTCCCTAATTCTTATCCACTGGAGAGTGATTTATCCGGTGGATAATGCTATCCAACGTTTGAACAACCGGGGCCAGATTATAAGTTGAGTGTGCTGACCATTCTTGGATACTACATGTACCTCCCAACATTGAGTGGTTATGTAGAGAAGTTGAATTTAATTATTATCAAGGAAGGCATTTTTTAATTACTGAGGATCACTTTTTTGTTCTCATAATCATTCTTTTGATGTGAAGTATATGAAATAATTCATATTTGAACTGCAGTTGTAGATGAAAGTAAAGAATGATCATCACAGTGAATTTTCCAATTGAAGCAATTGGAAAGAAGAAGCCTGAAAAAAATCAGGGCTTCAACGGGATTTGAACCCGTTACCTCCGTGTTGCCTGTACGTTGCTCTATGATCATTCTTTACTTTAATCATTCTTTTGTTTGATGAATCAGGAATATTCATCGTCAGGAGAATTTGTATGTGTTTTTATATAGGCCTTAAGGATAAAAACATCATCAGTATGATGGGCACCATGTTTGATGCCTGGCCAAATTACAAAAAAATACCGTAAAGCTCTCTTAGGGGGTGTTTACATGAGAAAACTCGCACTGGAGTGAGTTTCATACCGACATGACTTTTTGATTTCATATCGCGTTTACATGATGACTGGGTTATTTCACATCTCGTTATTTGAAGGTACACTTGATGTTGATAAAATGCACGTGTGATTCAAAATCGTGAACATTATGCATGCGCTACCCGTTCCAGTCTACTGGCAGACCGATTTCACACCGAAACGGGTGGTTGTTTCGTGTTTACATGATACCGTTGCAAGATTTCGTACCAGAGTGAAATTCTGACCCCGGTACAAGAACCGGAGTGAACTCACGCCAGGGTGACTCACGCCAGGGTGACTCGCGCCAGCATGAAATTTGTGGTGGTATCATGTAAACAAATATAGAGCCATGAGAGGGAACCGGAGTGAACTCGCTCTGGGGCGAAAGTCGCCCTGGTGTCATGTAAACACCCCCTTACTCTCATTTGAGTGTTATTATTTTATTTCTTTTGTTGGAGTGGCATATAAGAATTTGCACTTTTTGTAGCCTGTGCCAGGCTCTTGGATAGCAGAGACGCTGCAAGAAATAAAACAAGCCAAGCTAAGTAAGATGCACGTGCACACTATCTTGGAGCCTAGAACACACTTCAGTTTTTGTTGTAGGCTTATTATTATTGTGATTGCATAGCTTAAAATAAAATAATGTAAAGTTCATGTAAGCTTGTCTGAACACAGGTAACCCAGGCTCGGTGCTAGTACCACAGTATGGTTCCAGTAAAATTACAGTGTTCATATGGGGTAAAAATACGATCCTAAAATTTATAGGAAATACTAAATAAAGATCAATGAAACTTACTCTGCAGTTGGCTATTGTTTTCCTTAATGCTCCAACGAAGTTTCGTGATAATTTGTTCAAATTCCCTCTATATACAATAATAATATACAAAGTAGGAGACACGAGATGCCATCTTCGCCGCCATGCTCCCTTTCAACACAACTTTTTTCCACGAAATTCGAACTCCAGCGGAAAATAAACTTGCCAGGATCGTAAAAATAGGATAGCAGAAGATATAGAAACCAATGAATCACACAGACTTAGACAAACTCGAAGGATATAGTCTAAAAAGACCGAAAACATGCTCGCCGAAGTTGCCGGGCGAGACCAACGCGTGGCCAAGAAAATGAGGCCTGGGCACTGTACTAAAAAAATCCATCCCGGTCCCCAGAAAGGTCACTCCAAGACTCCCGATACATCATTTGCCCAAAGTTACTCTCCCCTGCTGGAAAAATACTTGATAGAAAGCAATTGTTCTGCCTAGCCAATCACAATTCGCCAGAGCAAACCCCGTACCCACAGGGTGCGAAATCCCGAGGAGGCACCCTAGTAACTCGCGCGTATATTAAGGACAGTACTTACAGTTCAAATATACAGTCAGTTTTCTAGAAAAAATCTCGATTTGCTTGAACAGGGACCGCGAGGAATCGGTAGGTAATGACAACGTTTCTATTGTTTGCGCCCCCAAGTACGAAATGGTTAGGATGACGTAAAGACAGAAAATCCCTAAGGGACCGCTTAGGTAGATTTTGTGACATTTCCTGTTCAGTCATACTTCGTTAGTGTTATCAGTGACATTCTTTGGAGCAGTTGTTTTGAAAGTTATGGACCAAAAGACACTCGTTAAGCGCAGATGAAGTTATAAGGTGCGTATAACTGTGTAAATATAAACACTTGGAGAGTTTGCCAGACACGAGTTCACAAATCTTTGATTAAAAACCTTGTCAGACACTCTTTCTTTCTCTTTGACCGAATAAGACTCAGCCCCAAAGAAGCAAGACGGGTGAGCAACGGCTAGCTTATCACTAAAAAAACTCATTTTCACAAGAAAGGTTGTGCACCTCGATCGCCTCATTTTGAAAGTGAGGGTTTTTGGAACTCGGAAGTGGCCTATTTCTAAGGCTTACTTTCCGGCAAATAAAATGAACTGAATGTAAAAAGTGAATGAGAAATAGCGAAAATTCAACTTCTAATTAAATCTTTTTTATGGTTTGGAATAAACTATTGTCGAAACTGAGAATAGGGCCATTTTAATATACGAGAAAAAATAAGACGCGTCTTAAATAAGACGTGAACTTTCCGTATAAACGGCACATTTCGTCTAAAATAAGACGCGACTTAGCTAAGACGCGTCTTATTTTAGAACAGCCCTTAACACCTGTTCTTAGATAAGACGCGTCTTAGCTAAGACGAAAAAACTTCGTATAAATGACCTTCGCGTCTTACTTAAGACGCGAACGCATAGTACGCATGCGTTAATTTTTGGCCGGAAAATTTGGATTGCCGTTGGATTGCCGTTGCCACAGGCAACATTCACATGAAAACGAGTCAAGAACAGAAATAAGGCGTGAACCATTTATACGAGCTGTTTTCGTCTTAAATAAGACATGCTCGTATAAATGGTCCAGTTCACGTCTTATTTAAGACGCGTCTTATTTTTTCTCGTATAAATGGCCCTAATGTTTTGACCAAAGCTGTGTAAATCGAACTGAAACTGTGCATGGAACCTTGCGTTTCCTGTAATTATCTCACCTATTGTATGGAATATGTGTGAAAATCTTCATTATGAATCGGTATATTTCAAAGAGCTACACAACGAGCAAAGATACTATTGACCGACAATATACACAGTATACAGAGCGGGGGCAGCTGTAGTGTCAACTATTACTAGTTGTATATAGAGTGAATTTGAACAAATTATCAAGAAACTTCGTTGGACGATGAAGGACAACAACAACCGTGAACTGCAGAGTAAGTTTCATTGATCTTTATTTAGTATTTCCTAGAAATTTTAGGATCGTATTTTTCAGGCTCCATACAAACACTGTAATTTTACTGGAACCGTGCTGTGGTACTATCACAGAGCCTGGGTTACCTGTGGTCTGAATTAAGAAAAACGTCACGGACTGTTAAAAAGCTATATTCAAACTTAAGTTCGCGGCCATATAATGAAAATAAGTGTGTGTCACGCAAATGATTGAAAAGTTAGCCTGGGACCAGGTTGCACATTGGGGGAAAAGGGAATAAAATCGGCGAGCGAAGCTGCGAGCCGAGGGGCAGTCTGGGGAGGAGAAAGGATGGCCCTTCATTAGCTCTTCTTTTGTTGCTTTTTTTCCTCCACTGCGGAACTGGTCCCAGGATGTTAAAAGGTTTATGCTAGGTACCTGCAGCTCATGCCAAGATTCTCCTGAAAATGAGGCTAAACTAGTGCAGTCAAGAGTATTATGTTATTTTCAGAAACGCCTATCACATTTTTGATGCGTTATTTGCTGTTAAACAAGACGTTAGCAATGAGGTAAATGTCTGCAAAAGTACCTGTAAACTTTCAAAACGAAAATATTTTTTTACCGAAGTTTCGTCTAGCATCTTGGGCTCATCCCCCCCCCGGGGGGGGGAACTTGAGGGCAGTGTGTAGGTGAGCCACCAAGGCCTTCAAACCCTACGAAATCGTTTCATTTTTACCCTGTTTTAGACAAGAGACTGTTTTTCATTAGTTGCAGACTGTAGCCAAAATGCCCTGTTTAAAGAGATATTTCTTTTTAGGTAGTAAATACAATACAAAATGAGAAAATATATTTCGTTATTTTCTTTTGGAGTCAATGAGCGTTTTCAGTTATAAATACTCATAAAGCACTAAACACCTTGGTCACATGGTCTAGTAAGGTGCTATCACACAGTGTAATTTTTAAAGACGAAATAACATGATACTTCATGTGACTCTGAAATCACAAAAAATTGTGTTAAACGAACCTGAACAAGAGTAAAATGACTTTAAAATGTATGACGTCACATACCGTGAAATTCCGAAAATAAGCGCCTCCTAGCATAAGCCCCCATACCGGTAACGTGCGCATAGAACCTTCCGTTAAATGGCACCTCCAAATATAAGCCCCCCCCCCCGGGGGGCTTGTACTTGGAAAATTGCCCTCAAATACAAAGTAAAACAAAGCAAAAACGGTATACATTTACTTCCAACTATAAGGTTAGCCTAATGGATTATGAAACGCAAATTTCCCTCCGTAGATAAGCCGCTCCAAAAATATAAGCCCCGAGACTTATTTTTGGAATTTTACAGTGTTTAGTGACCGGTATGTTTACAAACACAAATGACTCAAATAGTCAAAAGGCTTAAACAAATTGGTAACAGATTTAAGCAAAGAAATTAAGTGGTGAAATATTTTTCTGATTCATATAAACTGAAATATCTTCGCTCGATGGAATGACTGTCCACTGCAGTGAGGTCAACAAAAAATAACAAGGCAAGGCAAACATTAGATTGGATTGTTTTTTAAGATTGTTTTTTTTTTCTTTTTAAATTTCGTTATCATATACACGAAGACCGCACACCGCCAAAATTCACACCCTGTCAGGTTTCCAGTCTAAAAAGACACTCACTGAAAAAGAGACACTGTTGGTTTTCACGTGACGTCACTAAAATTCAAACTAAAAAACTATCGATCCTACAGAGATTTTAAGTTCACGATGCATTAGAGCAACTGAAAACTAATTGTCATACAAATTTTCGCTTCAAAAGGGTTCTTGGTTTTGTGATAAAGTACGCTTGAATTTCTAAGCTTTTGCGTGACGCGGCATTTACATGACGGCCAAGAGAGCTGTCATGTAGGTTAAAAAAATGACTTACTTCAGAAAATTTTGCTACCTAAACAGTTCATGTATTAGAAAAAGTATTGCTTTAATGTTTGTGAGTTTCTCGAAGAATAAATTCACGCTTTTGTAGCAAAACTCGGTAACAGATGTTTCTGTTGGTTTCCGTCCGCCATGTTGGAGCTCATCCAGCAGGTGAGCACCATGGCGTCTCCATACAAATCTCTATAAGTTTGGGTAAGACTTTTCTTCGGATATCTCGTATACGAAATATTCCTTTGACCCGAATCCTGGCAAGGGTCTTTGTATATGTACCTCCTTTCATTTTCCAGATTCTGGACTTTATCTATTGAACGGTTTTGATTTTTATTCTGATCTATTTTGAATGGCGTGACAGTGAAAACCAGCAATTCAGCCCGGGGGGCCCGGCCCCCTTTTATTTTTCGACCAATCTGAGGCCCAAAGGGCCGGAAAAAATTATTTGAGACCGGGTCCCTTCCCCCTTGACTCAAGCGAGGTCTAGATCCGCCATTGCTTTTCAAGACGCCCATAGTGATCATGAAATTTTAGAAAAATCTAACTGGTGGTCCGGTCCGATCTGTTAGTAATGCTGCGTTTTGATTGGTTGAGCTACTACTGGGCTATATTTTATAGCCAACTAGTTGCGAAAAGCGCCAGCTTTTTTGCCGGCAAAAAAGGATTTTAACAAGTCTAGCTGTAATTCGCTAAAGTTGTTTTGTCTCGATATTTTTGACCAGCTAGTTGGATTTTACTAAAGCAATTCAGTAGTTCCTGTCGCACTCGATCTCGTGGTCTCTGAGTCAATAGCCCATTCAGGCTCAAGGAATAATTGTTAATAAGACTCAAGACCCTGAATACCATTCACCCTGTTCAACGCCGTCACATACCCGTATAGGCCAAACAAGGAAGTACCCCGGTGGTTATTTACCTTCCGCACGCGATATCTTTTTTAAAAGTAGAGCCGAGACAGAAACAGCATTCCACAGTAGGGGTCCTTTAGCCACAGGTTTCATGAATTTTAAAAGTGATATTGCACTTTTCTGGATATCTATTACTGTCTCTGCATTGTCAGCATCGTGGTGGGAATATAACGAACGTGTTTTAAACCAAGCTCGTCCCCAAGGCTTGAGGTCGATTTTTTAAAAAGGCTTGTTCCAGTACCCGGTTCTTCCGTCTGTGTCGTCAACAATAACAACAGGCACAATTAATTCTAGCTTCCACTTCTTTTTCGTCCCCCCAACTTTACATGTCCGTTAGACATGAACCACTCGCGGAATAGCGGACGAAGAGGCTAGGCACTAGGGTCAAGTTAAGGGCAGAAGGCATTTATTTTTAGCAAGAGAAGGTAAAGGATCTTTTTTTCAGACATTAATTAAAGGCAATCTTTAGGGTTGTGCGTGAAGAAATAGCCACTTAAAAGCAAACAAACAACAAAACGGTGTCAAGCTTTGTTGGAGTATGGTCTCCTTTATGGGTCAAACAAAGCTTGAGCCACGCCCTGCAGATCGGTCACTTTTACGACGATTAACCCAGTCTATTGCTGGTTTTCAGTGTCACGCCATTCAAAATAGATTAAAATAAAAATCAAAACCATTCGACAGATAAAGTCCAGAATCTTGAAAATGAAAGGAGGTAAATATACAAAGACCCTCGCCAAGATTTGGGTCGAAGGAATAATTCGTATACGAGATATCCGAAGAAATGTTTTAGCCAAATTTATAGAGATTTGTATGGAGACGCCATACTGGAGCTCATCCGGATGAGCTCCAACATGGCGGACGGAAACCAACAGAAACATCTGTTACCGACTTTTGCTACAAAAGCGTGAATTCATTCTTCGAGAAACTCATAAACATTAAAGTAATACTTTTTCTAATACATGAACTGTTTAGATAGCAAAATTTCCTAAAATAAGTCATTTTTTTAGCCTACATGACAGCTCTCTTGGCCGCCATGTAAATGGCGCGTCACGCAAAAGCTTAGAAATTCAAGCGTACTCTATCACAAAACCAAGAATCCTTTTGAAGCGAAAATTTGTATGAAAATTAGTTTTCAGCTGCTCTAATGCATCGTGAAAGTAAAATTTCGGTAGGATCGATAGTTTTTTAGTTTGCATTTTGGTGACGTCGTGTGAAAACCAACAATTTCATATGAGAATCCCCCTCCCCGGGATTGAAAGCACTTTTCTTAGAAAAGACCAATCCTTGTCTGGTATCACAGACTAACTTTATTTATTTATACCCAAATAATTGAGGCCTATGCTCAATGTTTGAATTCCATCTCGGCTTTCATTCTGTCCTAAACTCTGATGGCCTCTTTCTCTAGGTCACGCTTATATGTAGCGTTACGTAAAAAAGGCACTTTATAATAACCTCAGTCCCAGTGTTTTTGATGACGGTCATGCTGCGCACAGAAGAGGTCCTCCTCTACATGCGCAGAAGAGCTCTGGGTCGAGATTGGTCTCGTACTCTAGTAAAAGAACAAAGCTGGACCAATGCCAATTTTTTAAGATGTGTCATGCTTGGCTCTATCATAACAACATGAAAAAGTGATTTTTTTATACAAACTGAGACAAAACATCAAACCAGTGAACACGAATCATCTGATGAAATATTTTTACTTGAAAGGATTAACTTTAAAATATTTGGAAATAACTGTAGATATACTAACAAATAATTAACGATAAATGAACTAAGAATTCATTTATTTCGTCATCGCGTGATCTCGTGATCGCCTGATAGGGCGGATGGGTATTAATTACGTCTGAGTCCCTCGGCAATCATGCAAAGTGAAAAGTGCTAAACGAAGCGAATAGTTGAATATTCGTGTTAGCTTGCTGAACACCGATTCGACTGAATTTGTTACAGTTCATTGTTCATCGACAGCATTGTTCCTTTGGTTGAGGAAGACCTTTTACATACATTCGGTAAGTATAAAAATTTCTATGAATTATAAATTAATACGCGTACACGTAATCTTTAGCGTTGCATCGCATCAGTACCTTGGGGTTTTCATGTAGGAAGTTTGAAGCAACAGAACACTTTGTTATCCAAAACAAAGCTTTGGCCGTATAAGTGAGGCTAATGGTGATCTTATATTGCTAGTATCTCGTGAGAACGGTCTCTTTTAGTTTTCTCAAGACTGCGAACAATCTCTCAGTCCTATTTTCTTGAAGGCCTCTGACCTCGGGGGCCATTCAACAAGTTTTATACGGGAATGCTCCTCCCCTAAATCCAACCACTTTTAAAGTAATAAGTACCAGTATTTACCTTTAATTCATTACATTACCTTTTCCATAATTACAAGGCGTAAGATCAAACAAGCTTTGTTGAGCTTTTAGTTGATCTCCGCTTTATTCTAAATACAGTGAAACCTCTATTGAGTGGACACCTTCGGGACTTTCCCTGACTTTCCCAAGTGTCCGCTTTTATAGAGGTTTTTAAAAATTGCGCAATATTTGTTAACGATTAACTTTCAACGGTTACTCTGTACTGAGATTAGCCTGCATGACAGGCGCTTTATGAGCCAATCGGGGCGAACGCGATATTTCGCGCGGAGCGCGACACGAGCTCATAAAGCGCCTGTCATGCAGGCTATACTGTGATAAAGTTTTATGTTGTTAAGAAAGCTGTAGTGTACTATGTGCAAGACTTTAAGGTGAACTTTGATCGCAGATGACAACTAGACACCAGAAGGTGTATACTGGGCTGCCATAAGATCTAGACTAGATAGAAATTATGTTTTTTTTTATGAAAACGAGAAGTTAACCACAACAGACAGCTGACAGCGTATGAAAGGAAGAAGTAACCATGCTTAAACGGCATTCCCGTGCCATGCCGGACACCACCCCAACCCAGACTCCCAGACTGACCCAGACTGACCCCCACAGGTCTCATTAAACTGTTTGAACTGAAACTATAAATAAATGATCATGATAATTGATGGTCGATACAAAACAAGCTAGGTGGGTGTACCGTTTGGCACGAAATTTTTGCGGATTGGACATTTTTTTGTGTTTCGCGGAAACTAAGTTTTGCGACTAGGTGTTATGAAGCAAGCTAGAGTGTGGCGTCATTTTATTCCTTTTAAACTTTGTTGTTTAAAATAGTTTCACTCTTCTGTCAGATTTTACTGATTGCCGGCTTGCGGGGTTAAACATCCGAAGTATTCAATTGAATTAACAACATAAAGAGCGACAGAGAACTTGCTGACAAATCGGATTAAAAACTAAAGCTTATAGATTCAATAAAGTCACGATTTCGTGTAGTGCGCGAAAGAGCCAATTTGTACTTTGAGGATTGAAGTTGTGGAATAAACCCTGTTTTTGCTAAAAACTGTGATGTCGTGAAGAACGGCTGCACTAGGACACATTTGTTTTTCTTGCTGAGAATTAATTTTCAAAAAGTACCCAGTACCCAGCATTGATAATATCTTCATTCTTGTAAAGTACGTGCAATAAGGGTGTAATAGAAATACATATTTTCAAAGAGTACTACTAGAGTATATTTACTCTGGAGAACATTTTTGCGGGAACTTATTTTCACGGATCGCTGGAAAAATCACATATAAATAAAAATCATAAAATACTTCCTGTTTTACGAAACAGTCTATGAAAACTATTTCTTCATCAAATACTTGGTTTGATTGTGTTCTTAACCATGTTATACGAACTTAATTATATTTCTTATATATCCGAGGGAAGGTTGTTCCATGTAATTGCTCCCTTGGTAAATATTATTGGAATGATCTCCCCCTTCATATTCGCAATAAATCATCAAAAATCCTGTTCAAAAAGGAACTTAAAATATATTATCTTGCTCAGTATTGACTTGTGTGTGTGTGTGTGCGTATTTGTGTTTTTTGTGAAAAACAAAACTACAAAAGAATAAAGTCAATCTTGTTAAAGGGCCATGATTAGTTCACTATAATGTGCCCTTCTCCATTCTAAATTTCTTCTTTTAATATTATTATTATGTGCACGTAGTTTAAGCGACTATTGTATTATTGAATACAATTACTGTATTACTGTACAACTAATGTATTAAAGGATGGAGTAAAAAAAATAAAAACAAAACAAACAAATTGCTCCCTTAAATCCTACAGAATATTTGCCACAATTTTTTTATCATTCTACATTGAGTTAACACGCATCTCCCCTTACCCTTTTAAGTACCATTTTTTACATAGAAGGTACCGTATTTATTCGATAAACGCCGCCCTCGAATAAACGCCGCAGATGGAAGCAAAATTACCAATAAACGCCGCACCTAATCAGAAGAATGCAGCATTTGCTCGAGGATAATAAGAAAAACTCGGTACAACTTGGTAATTTGCACCATCCAGACATTTACGATCATTCTATATCAGCAAAATAAGAGAGCCATTGGAACCTTTAGATTACATAATATTTACAAACGATTTACAATAACTGTTGTCAGTGATTTAAAAAAAGTAATTTCAAATAAAACACCGCCCTCGAATAAACGCCCCAGTGGAAACGCTAAAAATTTAATAAACACTGCGGCTTTTAATCGAATAAATACGGTATTCCTTTCCCAATATACCATCCAATCGGTCATAAATTGTACTTCATTTACATACCGAGTTTAGACATTCTCTTTTGGTTTAGAGCGATTTTACTTGACCCGTGAAACAGTTAAAAAAGCTGGTGGAAAAATAGCTACAAATAAACAAAAGAAGACCATAGAATTGGTGAATAATAGTGCGTAGTATGACTATTCTATTCCTATTTCACGGGTTAAGTATAAAATCAGTCCAGAACGCTGCATCCCTTTCAACTGCTGTAAACGCACTGTATTTTTAACTACAGTGAAACCACCAGATGGCTCAAGCGTAATATGAGAGTTTGTATATGAAATAAAGAGTATGTACTGGAAATAAAACATGTATGAAATAAAAGTTATTAATAAAGTGTAAATATTGTTACCTGGCCCCGGTTGTTCGAAAGCTGGATAGCGCTATCCACCTTTCGAACAACTGGGGCCTGGTGTAGTTATCTTTGTTTTACGACGTTTCAGCGCGATTTGAGTACTTTTACATCAGGTCAGATGATGTAAAACTACTCAAATCGCACTGAAACTTAAAGATAAAAACTGACAGGACGCAAATTCAGATTTTAGGGACGTTCTCGTCTGTCTCGTCTCCGTGGCGTCGTTGGATGTTAAAGTCCCTAACATGCAGAGACAAAGAACAAACATAGCGAACGTGTGAAACCCTCCTACACGGCACATTTTTGAGGTGTAAAATGTTAAACACAATAAACACAGTAAGCAATAAACACACAATAAACGGTTTTTCTAGGAGTTGGCGGGGTAGTGGCCGGATTGAGGTATTTGAAAAGATTCTTACAGGCTCTCCCGACTTCTCTCCCCTGCCTGCCTTTTTCGCTCGTCTGCACTAATCGAGAGCCTGGTACAGGTTGGTAGTCTAATTAATTGAAGACACTTGCAGTTTGCAGCTCTATTGTTTAACTTAAAGTATCCAAAATCCCTCACTGCTTTTTATGTTTATCATCACCAGTTTTCTTGTTGTATTTCTTATTCAAATTTAAACAGTCAAAGAGATTTTTTACTTTGCGGCAACAATGGCTTGATCTTCTAGGCGAATAAAAACCATAATATAATTTTCCGGCAATAATTTCGCCCGTGAATACCCTAATCTCCGTTATGATCTTCAGCGTGTTAAATTGCGTTGTTTTTTTTCTTTAAAAAGGTACAAGACTGTTCTCCCCTCCTTTACCAAATGGCCACTAAAGTTTATTCGGAGGAACAGCTTAACTACTTCCGGGTTTGTCACATAGCCACTGACATATTGCCCCCAGCTTTACGATTACTGTTCAAGCAAGAATGGGATAATCGTTACAAGGCAACGTATGGAGAATGGAAAGACACGCCTCAAAATGGAGTGGACTTCAAAAACGGTGAGTCCCCTGCTAATCAAAGAAAAAATGCTCGATTGTTGGCTAAGATGGTTAATGGAGACAGAGCAGAATGGGACTGTACTATGCTATTTTATGCCATCCTGTTCTCTGATTCTTTTCATGGACTAAGTCCACTGATTAGAACCAACGTTGATGATCTTAGAAAGTTTCGAAATGAAGACTTCGCTCACATGACAGAAGGTCAGCTCTCAAATCTAGACTTCAGCATCACTGTTGCAAAAGTTGAGACAGCATTTAGAGCCCTTGGCCTTTCTACTGCTGACATCCAAAATGTAAGTAAGCAGAAAAGTTTTCCAACCGATGAGTTGCAAAATGTGAAGACAAGCAATCAGAAACTTACTCAACACCTTCAGACGAAAGATACGGAACTTCAAGACAAAGCTATTGAATTAGGGAAGAAAACAACAGAGCTTTTGCAGAAAGATGTTGAACTTCAGGAAAAAAAAGACAAGTTACAAGAAAGGCATATCGAACTTCAAGAGAAGGAAGCAGAACTTCAAGAGAACAAAGACATGTTAAAAACTACAGAAGAACAGCGCAAGGTCTTTGAAGAGCAACTTCAGCGCGAGGTGGAGCCATTTTGCGTCCTTCCACCCAGACCTCCCCATGTGATCTCAAGTCGCGTCTCTGACGTTGCTAGAGTGTCACAGAAGCTCACTACCTTAAGGAAGGCTAACGTGAACAGTTTAAGTTTTTGTTATATTTCAGGCAATCCTGGGAGTGGCAAATCCCAGCTAGCTGGACTGGTTGCTGAGAAATTCTACAAAGAAGCCCGAATAGACACGAGTGCTCCTTCTTTTGTTATGACTTTAAATGCTGAAAACTTAGAATCGCTTTTAGAATCATACTTTTCACTGGCAAGAAAAGTAAGCTGTCCTGCGTACACTATAACTTCCACCCAAAACTCCAAGGATTTAAATGCTGAACAGAAAATAGCCATTATCAAAGATTTAATTGCGACAAAAATTCACCTTTACTCATCTTGGCTCTTAGTGATTGACAATGTCACAAATCTCGCTAGAATGGTTCAGTTTCTTCCTGAGCGTGGAAATGAGCGGTGGGGCAAAGGCCAGCTGCTTATCACAACGCAGGATTGCTCCTGTATCCCACCTGAAAGTCCAATCACATCTCACCTTTCTATAAGCAAAGGCATGATTTACACTGACGTTGCAAACCTTCTATTCGAGCTCACTGGAATCAAAGATGATGACATAGGAAAAAAGGTAGCACACGCTTTGGATTGCCAGCCACTTGTACTAGCCAGTGCAGGAGTGTACGTGAGAAAGGTACGAAATACCAATCCAGACTTTGGGTGGGAGGAATACTTACAAAAACTAGAAAATGGAAAGCGTGAACTTACTGAAGAAGAACTTACCAAAGTAAACAATATCTACCCGGACTCTATGACAGAAGCGACTAGGATAGCCGTTAAAGCGGAAATTGATTCTAATAAAATAATGAGGCATACCTTAACCTTTCTTGCTCTTTGTGCACCAGAGCCAGTGAGGCTACACTTGTTGAGCACTTACGTTGTAAATGCTGATCGAGAGTTGGATGAAGAGGAAATAGGCATTCAGATCCAAGGGTCGTCCTTGCTGTTAATCGACAATGAGGATGATGTCAACATTCGTTTGCATAACGTAGTACACAATATTGTCAAGAGTTTAGTAAAAGAACAAATGCAAGCTGATGAACATGTCCGAGTTGTTTGTGTTGCGGTGGAGTCATTTAGTACGTATATAAGCGAAGCAATACCAAAGATCCAGCAAAGTAAGGATTCTGTATGTGACAGTTGGCATATTGTTCCACACTTGAAATCCCTAACTGCCGAGATTAACATTTTTTTATTTAGTACAGAGAAATTCGGTTTTATAAAAATCACTTTGGAAGATTTTTCTGTAACTGTGCAAGACGTTCACGCGCTTGGTGATGTCTGCTATCGACATAGTGAGTACCTATCAGCAATGGACTACTTCAATGTAGCTTTAAAACTCAGCCAACACCGAAAAAACGAGACAGTGTTTGATCAATTAGAAGAAGCGAAAGTTACCAATACCTTGGCTTATACATATGCCAAAATGGGTGACTATCAACAGGCCAAGGAGTATTTTGAACGTGTCTTGTCCATACTATTGAATAAGCTTCGACCCGACCGTGCTGAAGTGGCGCTTGCGTACCATAACATGGGTACCCTACATCTTGACTTGGGTGACAATCAACAGGCCAAGGAGTATTATGAAAGTGCCCTGTCTATCAATTGAACAAGCTTGGACCCGACCATGTTGACGTCGCGCGTACGTACCATAACATGGGTAGCCTACATAAGCACCTGGGTGATCATCAACAGGCCAAGGAGTATTATGAACGTGCCCTGTCCATACAATTGAACAAGCTTGGACCCGACCATGTTGACGTCGCGGGTACGTACCATAACATGGGTACCCTACATCATGACTTGGGTGACCATCAACAGGCCAAGGAGTATTATGAACGCGCCCTGTCCATACGATTGAATAAGCTTGGACCCGACCATGTTGACGTCGCGCGTACGTACTATGTGATGGGTACCCTACATCATGACTTGGGTGACCATCAACACGCCAAGGAGTATTATGAACGCGCCCTGCCCATACGATTGAATAAGCTTGGACCCGACCATGTTGACGTCGCGCGTACGTACTATGTGATGGGTACCCTACATCATGACTTGGGTGACCATCAACACGCCAAGGAGTATTATGAACGCGCCCTGCCCATACGATTGAATAAGCTTGGACCCGACCATGTTGACGTCGCGAGTACGTACCATGCCATGGGTACCCTACATCATGACTTGGGTGACCATCAACACGCCAAGGAGTATTATGAACGCGCCCTGCCCATACGATTGAATAAGCTTGGACCCGACCATGTTGACGTCGCGAGTACGTACCATGCCATGGGTACCCTACATCATGACTTGGGTGACCATCAACACGCCAAGGAGTATTATGAACGCGCCCTGCCCATACAATTGAATAAGCTTGGACCCGACCATGTTGACGTCGCGAGTACGTACCATGCCATGGGTACCCTACATCATGACTTGGGTGACCATCAACAGGCCAAGGAGTATTGTGAACGTGCCCTGTCCATACAATTGAATAAGCTTGGACCCGACCATGTTGACGTCGCGCGTACGTACCATGCCATGGGTACCCTACATCATGACTTGGGTGACCATCAACAGGCCAAGGAGTATTATGAACGTATCCTGTCTATACAATTGACCAAGCTTGGACCCGACCATGTTGACGTCGCACGTACGTACCATAAAATGGGTACCCTACATAATAACCTGGGTGGTCATCAACAGGCCAAGGAGTATTATGAACGTGCCCTGTCCATACGATTAAATAAGCTTGGACCCGACCATGTTGACGTCGCGCGTACGTACTATGCCATGGGTACCCTACATCATGACTTGGGTGACCATCAACAGGCCAAGGAGTATTATGAACGTGCCCTGTCCATACGATTGAATAAGCTTGGACCCGACCATGTTGACGTCGCGCGTACGTACTATGCCATGGGTACCCTACATCATGACTTGGGTGACCATCAACAGGCCAAGGAGTATTATGAACGTGCCCTGTCCATACGATTAAATAAGCTTGGACCCGACCATGTTGACGTCGCGCGTACGTACCATGCCATGGGTACCCTACATCATGACTTGGGTGACCATCAACAGGCCAAGGAGTATTATGAACGTGCCCTGTCCATACGATTAAATAAGGTTGGACCCGACCATGTTGACGTCGCGCGTACGTACCATGCCATGGGTACCCTACATCATGACTTGGGTGACCATCAACAGGCCAAGGAGTATTATGAACGTGCCCTGTCCATACGATTAAATAAGGTTGGACCCGACCATGTTGACGTCGCGCAAACGTACCATGCCATGGGTACCCTACATCATGACTTGGGTGACCATCAACAGGCCAAGGAGTATTATGAACGTGCCCTGTCTATACAATTGAACAAGCTTGGACCCGACCATGTTGACGTCGCACTAACGTACCATAACATGGGTACCCTACATCATGACTTGGGTGGTCATCAACAGGCCAAGGAGTATTACGAACGTGCCCTGTCTATACAATTGAACAAGCTTGGACCCGACCATGTTGAGGTCGCAAGTACGTACCATGCCATGGGTACCCTACATCATGACTTGGGTGGTCATCAACAGGCCAAGGAGTATTATGAACGTGCCCTGTCTATACAATTGACCAAGCTTGGACCCGACCATGTTGACGTCGCGCGTACGTACGATAACATGGGTACCCTACATTTTGACTTGGGTGATAATCAACAGGCCAAGGAGTACTGTGAACGTGCCCTGTCTATACAAGTGAACAAGCTTGGACCCGACCATGTTGACGTCGCGCGTACGTACCATGCCATGGGTACCCTACATCATGACTTGGGTGACCATCAACAGGCCAAGGAGTATTATGAACGTGCCCTGTCTATACAATTGAACAAGCTTGGACCCAACCATATTGACGTCGCACGTACGTACCATAACATGGGTACCCTACATAATAACCTGGGTGGTCATCAACAGGGCAAGGAGTATTATGAACGTGCCCTGTCTATACAATTGAACAAGCTTGGACCCGACCATGTTGACGTCGCGCGTGCGTACCATAACATGGGCACCCTACATAAGGACCTGGGTGATCATCAACAGGCCAAGGAGTATTATGAACGTGCCCTGTCTATACAATTGAACAAGCTTGGACCCGACCATGTTGAGGTCGCACGTACGTACCATAACATGGGTACCCTACATAATAACCTGGGTGGTCATCAACAGGCCAAGGAGTATTATGAACGTGCCCTGTCCATACGATTGAATAAGCTTGGACCCGACCATGTTGACGTCGCGCGTACGTACCATAAAATGGGTACCCTACATCATGACTTGGGTGACCATCAACAGGCCAAGGAGTATTATGAACGTGCCCTGTCCATACGATTGAATAAGCTTGGACCCGACCATGTTGACGTCGCGCGTACGTACTATGCCATGGGTACCCTACATCATGACTTGGGTGACCATCAACAGGCCAAGGAGTATTATGAACGTGCCCTGTCCATACGATTGAATAAGCTTGGACCCGACCATGTTGACGTCGCGCGTACGTACTATGCCATGGGTACCCTACATCATGACTTGGGTGACCATCAACAGGCCAAGGAGTATTATGAACGTGCCCTGTCCATACGATTAAATAAGGTTGGACCCGACCATGTTGACGTCGCGCGTACGTACCATGCCACGGGTACCCTACATCATAACTTGGGTGACCATCAACAGGCCAAGGAGTATTATGAACGTACCCTGTCTATACAATTGACCAAGCTTGGACCCGACCATGTTGACGTCGCGCGTACGTACGATAACATTGGTACCCTACATTTTGACTTGGGTGATAATCAACAGGCCAAGGAGTACTGTGAACGTGCCCTGTCTATACAAGTGAACAAGCTTGGACCCGACCATGTTGACGTCGCGCGTACGTACCATGCCATGGGTACCCTACATCATGACTTGGGTGACCATCAACAGACCAAGGAGTATTATGAACGTGCCCTGTCTATACAATTGAACAAGCTTGGACCCAACCATATTGACGTCGCACGTACGTACCATAACATGGGTACCCTACATAATAACCTGGGTGGTCATCAACAGGGCAAGGAGTATTATGAACGTGCCCTGTCTATACAATTGAACAAGCTTGGACCCGACCATGTTGACGTCGCGCGTGCGTACCATAACATGGGCACCCTACATAAGGACCTGGGTGATCATCAACAGGCCAAGGAGTATTATGAACGTGCCCTGTCTATACAATTGAACAAGCTTGGACCCGACCATGTTGACGTCGCGCGTGCGTACCATAACATGGGCACCCTACATAAGGACCTGGGTGATCATCAACAGGCCAAGGAGTATTATGAACGTGCCCTGTCTATACAATTGAACAAGCTTGGACCCGACCATGTTGAGGTCGCACGTACGTACCATAACATGGGTACCCTACATAATAACCTGGGTGGTCATCAACAGGCCAAGGAGTATTATGAACGTGCCCTGTCCATACGATTAAATAAGCTTGGACCCGACCATGTTGACGTCGCGCGTACGTACTATGCCATGGGTACCCTACATCATGACTTGGGTGACCATCAACAGGCCAAGGAGTATTATGAACGTGCCCTGTCCATACGATTGAATAAGCTTGGACCCGACCATATTGACGTCGCGCGTACGTACTATGCCATGGGTACCCTACATCATGACTTGGGTGACCATCAACAGGCCAAGGAGTATTATGAACGTGCCCTGTCTATACAATTGAACAAGCTTGGACCCGACCATGTTGACGTCGCGCGTACGTACCATGACATGGGCACCCTACATAAGGACCTGGGTGATCATCAACAGGCCAAGGAGTATTATGAACGTGCCTTGTCCATACAACTGAATAAGCTTGGACCCTACCATGTTCACTTCGCGCGTACGTACCGTTTATTAGGTCATGTACAGCGTTTTTTGGATGCCCAGAAGGAGCTGGTCCTCAGGAATGATGTCCGTGCCCAGTTTATTCAGCCAAAACATCACAGATCAAGACGTATTTGTAATATTGTGTAGCTATTGGTTGATTTTCTAGGATTTTTGTTAGTAAGATCGTTCGAGTTATTTCGTCGCACTTATATATAAAGTCTTGCTAGTTAAACTTTAACTCTGTCGTGTGAATAAAAGATTTATATTTGGTGTAGAGTAACTAGATCGACACAGTATGTCAATTAGACCTACCGATGGAAAAACCTGAACTATCTAAAAGTTTATCGTGTCTGTCTTAAAGTCTATCATTAGCATGCAATTTCTTCACATACTTTTCCATACATTTTCTACAATGGCACAGAAAATAAGGAAAGTCTATTGATCAATGAGCATCATAGCAAGGTTCTCACTATTTTCTTCGTCATGATTGCCTTTGGTATGTAAGAGGAAGAATCGCTTTAAAAATAACCTCACAAAATCTATTGCATTAACAATATATAAGAAGCGTAGAACGTAGAATCCCTTGACTTGAAATCAAATATCTTGTATGACCTTTTGTGTGATTTTATTTTATTATATGTATATACTACTATATGTAGGTCAATACTCGTTGTGGCAGTAAAAAAGTTATTTTTTAAAAAAAGAGGAAGAATCGGCTTTAATTTTTTCGTTTCATGCCAGGCATTGCTGAAGGAAAATCATTATCATTCGATGCAAATGTTTCTTCCTTTTCATTGGCCGAGAGCCCACCACGTGACTTGCAAATAATATAACTGCCTTCAAATAATGGTGTGCTCATTCGCAATGTCTGTCGTTCAACTGTTTTTGGCTGCAAATACTATCCTGCTCATGCGTAAATGAAACCACGCTTTTCTCCTTCTTGCGATCGCTTCGCTTCCCGAAGATACTCCTTAAAAATTAAACAAACTCGGTGATTGAATGAGAAAAACAATTATTTAACTCGGTTATCGCAAAATAACTAGTGATTTGTCCGTGTCTCGCAGATCAATTATTGATCTGCTCGCCACTGACAAATCGTCCAATAATTGCTAAATATTCGCCCCTTGTAACTCAATCCAAGACAGTCTTAGTTTTGACTAAGAAGTAAGTTACATGGGATACCAGGGATTGTTGAAGTATAATTATTAAGAAAAACAGATGTTTTCACAAGTGCAGAAGAGCTTTTGAATGGTATATTCCAATCGTTAGTGGGATTCTGGATTCTTTGAGCTTTTTTCGGGATTCCAAAGCCCAGAAATCCAAATTACGCAAGGAAAAATGTCCGGATTCCGGAAACAGGGTCCCCTTACGTGGGGCAAGTTCCCAAAAAAGTCACTTTCAAAACTAGGCTAAGTGCGAAACCTTTCTTGTGAAAATGAGTTTTCACAAGAAACCTTCTACAGGTGCGAAGTAGCAATACTTAGTTCTCTCTCGTATCCATTAAATAATAGTAGTAATATTAGTATTTATTAATAATAATAAATAAACGTGATTTGTTTCTGTGATGTTGATATTAACATCGCATCTTTTAATGAATACCATGAACTAAAACATACAGGGCTTGCTTACGTTTAACTTCTGGATCTCTTAGCAAACCCCTCGATTGGTAAAATATTCTGATAAGACCGTGTGAAAGTTTTCCAGCCCTTAAAACCCCTGGAAATGACTATAAATTTCATATTGGGGGAATCTCATGGAAAAGTGGCAAGGATGCTCGTTGTCTTCGTCAGGGGTGATAGTAGTCTCAAACGCAGCGTTATTTGTCTCGTCACGTAATGCACCTCCCGAGGAAAGGGCAGAGGCGTTGCGTGACGAGCCAAAAACGGCTAGGATGGAGAGAGGGTGGAACATTCTGGTGTCACTTGCCGTATTCAGGACCTTTTACGGAATGTCAAGAGTTTGACTAGTGCATGTGGCTCTTCGGGCTGTGAGTGACGATATAAAAGAACGACGGCGTTGATGTCCTGTTGTCACTCTAGCTCTTTTGGTAACGGCATCTCAGGTGAAATAAAGATGGAGAAAAGCATAAGCAGTGATGTCAGTGCTCTCTTGTACTCGTACAAGAGACTACTGGTCGTCACAGAATTACGCGCAGGAGCACAATCGTCTACGATTTATTGACGGTAAGAAAAAGCTCCCACACGCACGATTTTGTTAGAAATCCGTAGCCTTTGTACGACAGAAGGCATCTGACATTGGGGATTGAGGCTCTCTATTCCGCTCTGACACTAGGCTCGATCAACTGATTTTGAACTCTTGACCCTCCGAGATACCTGTAAAACCAAGTGCTTTGGAAAGTTAGAGATCTAGTTGAAATATTCCGAGTCCACGTCTGCCTCAGTTTTCTTTTCGGATAGCACTAGCAAGGTGCCCGAGTACGGTGCTCTCTGGGAACTAAGGTAAACGCACCCATTTTCTAGTACCGGCACCCCACATTCGAGCAAGGTGCTGGTGCAGTGCCCTTATATAGTGTCTCAACCTTGTGACTGGGTATTAAAGTGCCGGGCACCAGGTATCTATGTGCACACCTGTTTTGTTACTTTCCGGGGGCAATCTAGCGCTTTGTACTTGCTGCAAAGCTCGACTTGTTTCAAATGGCGTCTTTCGGGGCAAAAGTGAGCAGTAATCTGTATCGGGTACCCAAGATGTGGACACAACGCCATTGTGTGCTGGAACCCAGGTACTTGTGCTCGGACACCAAGTGTGTACAGCCCTTTAGTGTCTGGCCGGGGTTATATAGTGGGTTTCAAGAGGGTGTCCATCGGGTGGTTATCGCTTTGACGGTTAACGATTAAATTTTAGAGCTTTAACCGTTGATGTTTATTAAGCAAAAATTTAGGGGGCAGGTGGTGTGCGCTGGTCATAAGGTGGTCGTTTACCTTCGGCACGCAAAATATCTCAAAGTATTGTGACTGTTCTCTTACTCGACACAGGCGCAAACACTGGTACTTGAACAAGCCTTAAAAAAACTTAACCTCGTCCCTGGGGCTTAAAGGCCCTGGGAACAAGGTTGTTTTAAGCTATGTTCGTTTATCCCACCACGATGCTGACGATGCAGAGACTGTCATAGAGATCCAGAAAAGTGCAGTTATCGCTTTAATTATAATGAGCCCTGTGGCTAGAGGACACCGGCCAACTTTGGAATGCTGTTTCTCTGCTCTAGCATCTTCAATTCAAGCCTTTTGCTAAGAGTTCTTTCCACTTTTTCTTTTGCCTCTCCCACGGTCCGCTTAATAATAATGATAATAACATATTTTAACAGGATCGCCATTTCAGTTATAAAACTGCTATTAACATGGGTTCTGTAAAAAAAATCTATATTCGAAACTGGGATAAAGCTATATACGAAACTGGGATAACATATGTAATCATATACAATCAGTAAAAAGGGTAGCCCCCGTATAAAAGAAGGCTCTCTTAGTCAACTCGGGATTGACTTTATCACTCGCGATTGACTTTATCGGTTGACATCAACCGCTCGCGAATTGACGGAGAAGCCCGTACTCTCGCGATTATGGTATAATTTTCAGATTTTTAGTTGGTCTTATTTTCTGTCAATTATAGGACGGAAAGCCTATATTTTTACAAATACATGAAAGGCAATCGTTAGGGTTTTGAGTATAGAAATAGCTATGTTATCAATGTATAAAAACGAACAAACAAAATTTTACCAAGCCAGTGCGTTGGAGTATGGTCTCCTTCATGTTTTTTGGTCTTCTTACTTAAGAAGAAACAAAAAGCAAACTGCGGTGATAAACAAAAGGAAATATAAACGCATTTCTGGGAAGAGAAAAGACTTTACTTGAAGTTTCTTATATTATGTTCCAACATAGATCTTCAGAAGTAATAAACCGTTGCCTAACAACAGAAATTTAAATGTAGAATAAGCAACTTTCAAAAGATGAAATATGGTAGGAAAGTTTGCATATAAAACTAAGATTGAAAAAGCAAAAAAGGTAAAGTTTTTCACTGCTGACATTTTAATTTACGGAAGGTTCTAAAGTTAGCCTGGGACCAGGTAGCACATTTGGGGAAAAGGGAATAAAATCGGCGAGCGAAGCGAGCCGAGCGACACTCTGGGGAGGAGAAAGGATGGCCCTTCACAAGGTCTTCTTTTGTTGCCTTTTTGCCCCCACTGCGGAGCCTGGTCCAAGGCTATTGAAAAGTTTATGCTAGGCACCTGCAGCTCATGCCAAGATTCTCCTGAAAATGAGGCTAAACTAGTGCAGTCAAGAGTATTATGTTATTTTCAGAAACGCCTATCACATTTTTGATGCGTTATTTGCTGTTAAACAAGACGTTAGCAATGAGATAAATGTCTGCAAAAGTACCTGTAAACTTTCAAAAGGAAAATATTTTTTACCGAAGTTTCGTCTATCATCTTGGGCTGCTTGGGCTCATTCCCCCCGGGGGGGAGGGGGACTTGAGGGCAGTGTGTAGGTGAGCCGCCAAGGCCTTCAAACCCTACAAAATCCTTTCATTTTGTTACCCTGTTTTAGACAACAGACTGTTTTTCATTAGTTGAAGACTGTAGCCAAAATGTCCTGTTTAAAGAGATGTTTTCTTTTAAGGTAGTAAATACAATACAAAATGGGAAAATATATTTAGTTAATTTGTACGGTGCTATCATACAGTCTGCTTTTTAAAGACGAAATAACATGACACTTCATATGACTCTAAAATCACAAAAAATTGTGTCAAACGAACCTGAACAAGAGTAAATAACTTTAAAATGTATGACGTCACATACGGTAAAATTCCGAAAATAAGCCCCTCCAAACATAAGCCCCCCAAACTGGTAACGCAAAAAACCCTCAGTTAAATCGCCCCTCCAAATATAAGCCCCCCTGGGGCTTGTACTTGGAAATTGCCCTCAAATATGAAGTAAAACAAAGCAAAAACGGTAAATTTACTTCCAACTATAAGGTTAGCCTAATCGATTATGAAACGCAAATTTCCCTCCGTAGATAAGCCCCTCAAAAAGGGCCTTTGAAAAATATAAGCCCCGGGGCTTATTTTCAGAATTTTACCGGTATGTTCACAAACACAAATGACTCGAATAGTCAAAAGGTTTAAAAAAATTGGTGACAGGTTTAAGCAAAGAAATTAAGTGCTGAAATATTTTTCTGTTTCATATAAAAAAAATATCTTCGCGCGATTGAAATGACTGTCTACTGCAGTGACTGCAGTGAGGTCAACAAAAAATAACAAGGCAGGGCAAACATTAGATTGTTTTTTTAGATTGTTTTTTAAAAAAAAAAGAAAAAAACTTCGTTATCATACACGTGGACCGCACACCGCCAAAATTCACACCCTGTCAGGCTTCCGGTCTAAAAAGACACCCTATTCAGTGGCGCATCCAGGGAAGAGGCCCGGCCCCCCTTTATTTTTCGACCAACCTGAGGCCCAAAGGGCCGGCAAAAAAGTTATTTGAGACCGGGTCCCTTCCCCCTTGACTCAAGCGAGGTCTGGATCCGCCACTGCTTTTCAAGACGCCCAGTTGTGATCATGAAATTTTAGAAAAATCCAACTGGTGGTCCGATCCGATCTATTAATAATGCTGCGTTTTGATTGGTTGAGCTGGGCTATATGTTATAGCCAACTAGTTGCGAAATGCGCCAGCTTTTTTGCAGGCAAAAAAGGATTTTAACAAGTCTAGCTGTAATTAGTTAAAGTTTTTTTGTCTCGATATTTTTGACCAGCTAGTTGGATTTTTCTGAAACAATTCAGGAGTTCCTCTCGCACTCGATCTCGTGGCCTCTGAGACAATAGCCCATTCAGGCTCAAGGAATAATTGTTAAATATACCCTGTTTTTTAGACTCAACGTGACCCTGAATACCATTCACACTGTTCAACGCCGGCACATTCCCGTATAGGCCAAATACGGGAGTACCCCTGGGGGTTATTTACCTCTCGCACGCGATATCTTTTTTAAAAGTAGAGCCGAGACAGAAACAGCATTCCACAGTAGGGGTCCTTTAGCCACAGGTCTTATGAATTAAAGCGATATTGCACTTTTCTGGATATCTATGACTGTCTCTACATTGTCAGCATCGTGCGGTTGGGAATAAACGAACGTGTTTTAAACACAGCTCGTCCCCACCGCTTGAGGTTGAATTTTTAAAAAAAGGCTTGTTCCAGTACCCGGTTCTTCCGTCTGTGTCGTCAACAGTAACAACAGGCACAATTAATTTTAGCTTCCACTTCTTTTTCGTCCCCCCAACTGTCCGCTAGCCATGAACCACCCGCGGAATAGCGGACGAAGAGGCTAGGCACTAGGGTCAAGTTAAGGACAGAAGGCATTTATTTTTAGCAAGAGAGGGTAAAGGATCTTTTTTTCAGACATTAATTAAAGGCAATCTTTAGGGTTGTGCGTGAAGAAATAGCCACTTAAAAGCAAACAAACAACAAAACGGTGTCAAGCTTTGTTGGAGTATGGTCTCCTTTATGGGTCAAACAAAGCTTGAGTCACGCCCAGATAGGTCACTTTTACGACGATTAACCCGGCTATTTCATATGAGAATCCCCCTCCCCGGGATTGAAAGCACTTTTCTTAGAAAAAGACTAATCCTTGTCTGGTATTCCAGACTAACTTTATTTATTTATACCCAAATAATTGAAGCCTATGCTCAATGGTTGAATTCCATCTCGGTTTTCATTCTGTCCTAAACTCTGATGGCCTCTTTCTCTAGGTCACGCTTATATGTAGCGTTACGTAATAAAGGCACTTTATAATGATCTCAATCCCAATGTTTTTTATGACGGTCATGCTGCGCAGAGAAGAGGTCTCGTACTCTAGTAAAAGGACAAAGCTGGACCAATGCCAATTTTTTAAGATGTGTCATGCTTGGCTCTAACATAACAACATGAAAAAGTGATTTTTTATACAAACTGAGACAAAACATCAAACCAGTGAACACGAATCATCTGATGAATTATTTTTACTTGAAAGGATTAACTTTAAAATATTTGGAAATATAACTGTAGATATACTAACAAATGATAAACGATAAATGAACTAAGAATTCATTTATTTCGTCATCGCGTGATCTCGTGATCGCCTGATAGGGCACTGGGTATTAATTACGTCTGAGTCCCTCGGCAATCATGCAAAGTGAAAAGTGCTAAACGAAGCGAATAGTTGAATATTCATGTTAGCTTGCTGAACACCGATTCGACTGAATTTGTTACAGTTCATTGTTCATCGACAGCATTGTTCCTTTGGTTGAGGAAGACCTTTTACATACATTCGGTAAGTATAAAAATCTCTATGAATTATAAATTAATACGCGTACACGTAATCTTTAGCGTTGCATCGCATCAGTACCTTGGGGTTTTCATGCAGGAAGTTTGAAGCAACAGAACTCTTTGTTATCCAAAACAAAGCTTTGGCCGTATAAGTGAGGCTAATGGTGATCTTATATTGCTAGTATCTCGTGAGAACGGTCTCTTTTAGTTTTCTCAAGACTGCGAACAATCTCTCAGTCCTATTTTCTTGAAGGCCTCTGACCTCGGGGGCCATTCAACAAGTTTTATACTAGCCTCCCCGCAGACGTCCTGTGGGGTTTGTTTTTGTTCGTCACGCATTCATAAGTACCATTATTTACCTTTAATTTATTACATTACCTTTTCCATAATTACAAGGCGTAAGATCAAACAAGCTTTGTTGAGCTTTTAGTTGATCTCCGCTTTATTCTAAAAACAGTGAAACCTCTATTGAGTGGACACCTTCGGGACTTTCCCTGACTTTCCCAAGTGTCCGCTTTAATAGAGGTTTTTAAAAATTGCGCAATATTTGTTAACGATTAACTTTCAACGGTTACTCTGTACTGTGATAAAGTTTTATGTTGTTAAGAAAGCTGTAGTGTACTATGTGCAAGACTTTAAGGTGAACTTTGATCGCAGATGACAACTAGACACCGGAAGGTGTATACTGGGCTGCCATAAGACCTAGACTAGATAGAAATTATTATTATTTTTTTTATGAAAACGAGAAGTTAACCACAACAGACAGCTGACAGCGTATGAAAGGAAGAAGTAACCATGCTTAAACGGCATTCCCGTGCCATGCCGGACACCACCCCAACCCAGACTGACCCAGACTGACCCCCACGGGTCTCATTAAACTGTTTGAACTGAAACTATAAAAAAATGATCATGATAACTGATGGTCGATACAAAACAAGCTAGGTGGGTGTACCGTTTGGCACGAAATTTTTGCGGATTGGACATTTTTTTGTGTTTCGCGGAAACTAAGTTTTGCGACTAGGTGTTATGAAGCAAGCTAGAGTGTGGCGTGATTTATTCCTTTTAAACTTTGTTATTTAAAATGGTTTCACTCTTCTGTCAGATTTTACTGATTGCTGGATTGCGGGGTTAAAAATTAACAACATAAAGAGCGACAGAGAACTTGCTGACAAATCGGATTAAAAACTAAAGCTTATAGATTCACTAAAGTCACGATTTCGTGTAGTGCGTGAAAGAGCCATTGTACTTTGAGGATTGAAGTTGTGGAATAAACCCTGTTTTTGCTAAAAACTGTGATATCGTGAAGAACGGCTGCACTAGGACACATTTGTTTTTCTTACTTTGAATTAATTTTCAAAAAGTACCCAGTACCCAGCATTGATAATATCTTCGTTCTTGTAAAGTACGTGCATTCTGGGTGTAATAGAAATACATATTTTCAAACAGTACTAGTAGAGTATATTTACTCTGGGGAACATTTTTGCGGGAACTTATTTTCACGGATCGCTGGAAAAATCGCAAAAATTAGAAACGCACAGGCGACCCAGACTCACGTTATAAGGGAACTGGTAATGTAAGTTACATACCATAGATGACGCGCCGAGCCTCCCCCGCAGACGTTCTTAGGGGTTCGTCACGCGTTCCTGCCCCACTAACGCGTGACGAACCGCTAAGAACGTCTGCGTGGGAGGCTAGTGACGCGCCCGTGTCGTGTTACAGGCGACCGTTAAAAATATCACAGGCAGCCCAAGCGCATTATGTGTGGGTTCGGGCTTCAGAGGTCATTTGGTCGGAATATGCTAGAATTATTAGTGTATTAACTGATGCCAAATAAACGCAGGAATCTTAGAGATATGAAGTCTTCTTGTTGTCTACCTGTACTAGTAGCCTTTAAGATAAAGAAGGTCGATATTTCTTGCATATATTACATGTGATTCGGGCCCTTATTGTTTGAACTTTATCAGTCATGTATTCAAATCTACAAGAAAAAAAATCATGATCAAGCGAAATATTGATTCAAAAAGCTCCCTTTTAAACCGGCCGTTGGACACAGAGTGGCTATGGACTAAAAGCTAAGGGAGTTTTTTTGAATCAATGTTTCGCGAGGTCATGATTTTTTTTCTTAGCGTTGTAGATTCGAATACATAAAACAATAGATTCGAATACATAATATAAAATTCGAACAATAGGGCCCAAATCACATGTAATAATGCAAGAAATATCGACCTTCATTATCTTAAAGGCTACTAGTACAGATAGACAAACAAGAAGACTCGGTCATATCTTTAAGATTTTTGCATTTATTTGGCATCAGATAATACACTAATAATTCTAGTATTTTCCGACCAAATAACCTCTGATGCCCGAACCCACAGGTAGTGCGCTTGGGCTGCCTGTGGTGTCCGCGTCCGCTTAATAGGGTCTTAATAGGGGTGTCCGCTGAAACGGGGGTTCATTATAAAGGGAAATATAAGACGTTAATTTCGGGAAACGGCTTAGTGTCCGCAGGGTATCCGCTTAATACAGGTTTCACTGTAGATGTAAAAGCATAACATAAAATACTTCCTGTTTTACGAAACAGTCTATGAAAACTATTTCTTCATCAAATACTTGGTTTGATTGTGTTCTTAACCATGTTATACGAACTTAATTATATTTCTTATATATCCGAGGGAAGGTTGTTCCATGTAATTGCTCCCTTGGTAAATATTATTGGAATGATCTCCCCCTTCATATTCGCAATAAATCATCAAAAATCCTGTTCAAAAAGGAACTTAAAATATATTATCTTGCTCAGTATTGACTTGTGTGTGTGTGCGTGCGTATTTGTGTTTTTTGTGAAAAACAAAACTACAAAAGAATAAAGTCAATCTTGTTAAAGGGCCATGATTAGTTCACTATAATGTGCCCTTCTCCATTCTAAATTTCTTCTTTTAATATTATTATTATGTGCACGTAGTTTAAGCAACTATTGTATTATTGAATACAATTACTGTATTACTGTACAACTAATGTATTAAAGGATGGAGTAAAAAAAATAAAAACAAAACAAACAAATTGCTCCCTTAAATCCTACAGAATATTTGCCACAATTTTTTTATCATTCTACATTGAGTCAACACGCATCTCCCCTTACCCTTTTAAGTACCATTTTTTACATAGAAGGTACCGTATTTATTCAATAAACGCCGCCCTCGAATAAACGCCGCAGATGGAAGCAAAATTACCAATAAACGCCGCACCTAATCAGAAGAATGCAGCATTTGCTCGAGGATAATAAGAAAAACTCGGTACAACTTGGTAATTTGCACCATCCAGACATTTACGATCATTCTATATCAGCAAAATAAGAGAGCCATTGGAACCTTTAGATTACATAATATTTACAAACGATTTACAATAACTGTTGTCAGTGATTTAAAAAAAGTAATTTCAAATAAAACACCGCCCTCGAATAAACGCCCCAGTGGAAACGCTAAAAATTTAATAAACACTGCGGCTTTTAATCGAATAAATACGGTATTCCTTTCCCAATATACCATCCAATCGGTCATAAATTGTACTTCATTTACATACCGAGTTTAGACATTCTCTTTTGGTTTAGAGCGATTTTACTTGACCCGTGAAACAGTTAAAAAAGCTGGTGGAAAAATAGCTACAAATAAACAAAAGAAGACCATAGAATTGGTGAATAATAGTGCGTAGTATGACTATTCTATTCCTATTTCACGGGTTAAGTATAAAATCAGTCCAGAACGCTGCATCCCTTTCAACTGCTGTAAACGCACTGTATTTTTAACTACAGTGAAACCACCAGATGGCTCAAGCGTAATATGAGAGTTTGTATATGAAATAAATAGTATGTACTGGAAATAAAACATGTATGAAATAAAAGTTATTAATAAAGTGTAAATATTGTTACCTGGCCCCGGTTGTTCGAAAGCTGGATAGCGCTATCCACCTTTCGAACAACTGGGGCCTGGTGTAGTTATCTTTGTTTTACGACGTTTCAGCGCGATTTGAGTACTTTTACATCAGGTCAGATGATGTAAAACTACTCAAATCGCACTGAAACTTAAAGATAAAAACTGACAGGACGCAAATTCAGATTTTAGGGACGTTCTCGTCTGTCTCGTCTCCGTGGCGTCGTTGGATGTTAAAGTCCCTAACATGCAGAGACAAAGAACAAACATAGCGAACGTGTGAAACCCTCCTACACGGCACATTTTTGAGGTGTAAAATGCATATGTTAAACACAATAAACACAATAAGCAATAAACACACAATAAACGGTTTTTCTAGGAGTTGGCGGGGTAGTGGCCGGATTGAGGTATTTGAAAAGATTCTTACAGGCTCTCCCGACTTCTCTCCCCTGCCTGCCTTTTTCGCTCGTCTGCACTAATCGAGAGCCTGGTACAGGTTGGTAGTCTAATTAATTGAAGACACTTGCAGTTTGCAGCTCTATTGTTTAACTTAAAGTATCCAAAATCCCTCACTGCTTTTTATGTTTATCATCACCAGTTTTCTTGTTGTATTTCTTATTCAAATTTAAACAGTCAAAGAGATTTTTTACTTTGCGGCAACAATGGCTTGATCTTCTAGGCGAATAAAAACCATAATATAATTTTCCGGCAATAATTTCGCCCGTGAATACCCTAATCTCCGTTATGATCTTCAGCGTGTTAAATTGCGTTGTTTTTTTTCTTTAAAAAGGTACAAGACTGTTCTCCCCTCCTTTACCAAATGGCCACTAAAGTTTATTCGGAGGAACAGCTTAACTACTTCCGGGTTTGTCACATAGCCACTGACATATTGCCCCCAGCTTTACGATTACTGTTCAAGCAAGAATGGGATAATCGTTACAAGGCAACGTATGGAGAATGGAAAGACACGCCTCAAAATGGAGTGGACTTCAAAAACGGTGAGTCCCCTGCTAATCAAAGAAAAAATGCTCGATTGTTGGCTAAGATGGTTAATGGAGACAGAGCAGAATGGGACTGTACTATGCTATTTTATGCCATCCTGTTCTCTGATTCTTTTCATGGACTAAGTCCACTGATTAGAACCAACGTTGATGATCTTAGAAAGTTTCGAAATGAAGACTTCGCTCACATGACAGAAGGTCAGCTCTCAAATCTAGACTTCAGCATCACTGTTGCAAAAGTTGAGACAGCATTTAGAGCCCTTGGCCTTTCTACTGCTGACATCCAAAATGTAAGTAAGCAGAAAAGTTTTCCAACCGATGAGTTGCAAAATGTGAAGACAAGCAATCAGAAACTTACTCAACACCTTCAGACGAAAGATACGGAACTTCAAGACAAAGCTATTGAATTAGGGAAGAAAACAACAGAGCTTTTGCAGAAAGATGTTGAACTTCAGGAAAAAAAAGACAAGTTACAAGAAAGGCATATCGAACTTCAAGAGAAGGAAGCAGAACTTCAAGAGAACAAAGACAGGTTAAAAACTACAGAAGAACAGCGCAAGGTCTTTGAAGAGCAACTTCAGCGCGAGGTGGAACCATTTTGCGTCCTTCCACCCAGACCTCCCCATGTGATCTCAAGTCGCGACTCCGACGTTGCTAGAGTATCACAGAAGCTCACTACCTTAAGGAAGGCTAACGTGAACAGTTTAAGTTTTTGTTATATTTCAGGCAATCCCGGGAGTGGCAAATCCCAGCTAGCTGGACTGGTTGCGGAGAATTTCTACAAAGAAGCCCGAAAAGACACGAGTGCTCCTTCATTTGTTATGACTTTAAATGCTGAAAACGTAGAATCCCTTTTAGAATCATACTTTTCACTGGCAAGAAAAGTAAGCTGTCCCGCGTACACTATAACTTCCACCGAAAACTCCAAGGATTTAAATGCTGAACAGAAAATAGCCATTATCAAAGATTTAATTGCGACAAAAATTCACCTATACTCAACTTGGCTGTTGGTGATTGACAATGTCACAAATCTCGCAAGAACGGGTCAGTTTCTTCCTGAGCGTGGGAATGAGCACTGGAGCAAAGGTCAGCTGCTAATCACAACGCAGGATTGCTCCTGTATCCCACCTGAAAGCCCAATCACATCTCACCTTTCTATCAGCAAAGGCATGATTTACACTGATGTTGCTAACCTTCTATTCGAGCTCACTGGAATCAAAGATGATGACATGGGAAAAAAGGTAGCACACGCTTTGGATTACCAGCCGCTTGCACTAGCCAGTGCAGGAGTGTACGTGAGAAAGGTACGAAATACCAATCCAGACTTTGGCTAGGAGGAGTACTTACAGAAACTAGAAAAAGGAAAGCGTGAACGTACTGAAGAAGAACTTACCAAAGTAAACAATATCTACCCGGACTCTATGACAGAAGCGACTAGGATAGCCGTTAAAGCGGAAATTGATTCTAATAGAATAATGAGGCATACCTTAACCTTTCTTGCTTTTTGTGCACCAGAGCCAGTGAGGCTACACTTGTTGATCACTTACGTTGTAAATGCTGATGGAGAGTTAGATGAAGAGGAGATAAGCATTCAGATCCAAGGGTCGTCCTTGCTGTTAATCGACAATGAGGATGATGTCAACATTCGTTTGCATAACGTAGTACACAATATTGTCAAGAGTTTAGTAAAAGAACAAATGCAAGCTGATGAACATGTCCGAGTTGTTTGTGTTGCGGTGGAGTCATTTAGTAAGTATATAAGCGAAACAATACCAAAGATCCTGCAAAGTGAGGATTCTGTGTGTGAAAGTAGGCATGTTGTTCCACACTTGAAAACCCTAACTGCCGAAATTAACATTTTTTTATTTAGTACAGCGAAATTCGGTTTTGTAAAAATCACTTTTGAATATTTTTCTATAACTGTGCATGACTTTTACGCGCTTGGTCGTGTTTGCTATCTCCATAATGAGTACCCATCAGCAGTGGACTACTTCAATTTAGCTTTAAAACTCAGCGAACACCGAAAAAACGAGACAGTGTTTGATGAAGTAGAAGAGGCGGATATTAACCATATCATGGCTTGTACATATGAAAGCATGGGTGACTATCAACAGGCCAAGGAGTATTATGAACGTGCCCTGTCTATACAATTGAATAAGCTTGGATCCGACCATGTTGACGTCGCGAGTACATACCATAACATGGGTACCCTACATCACCATTTGGGTGACCATCAACAGGCTAAGGAGTATTATGAACGTGCCCTGTCTATACAATTGAATAAGCTTGGACCCGACCATGTTGACGTCGCGTTTACGTACCATAACATGGGTAACCTACATAAGGACCTGGGCGATCATCAACAGGCCAAGGAGTATTATGAACGTGCCTTGTCTACACGACTGAATAAGCTTGGACCCGACCATGTTGACGTCGCGAGTACGTACCATAACATGGGTACCCTACATCACCATTTGGGTGACCATCAACAGGCTAAGGAGTATTATGAACGTGCCCTGTCTATACAATTGAATAAGCTTGGACCCGACCATGTTGTCGTCGCGTTTACGTACCATAACATGGGTACCCTACGTATGGACCTGGGCGACCATCAACAGGCCAAGGAGTATTATGAACGTGCCTTGTCTACACGACTGAATAAGCTTGGACCCGACCATGTTGACGTCGCGAGAACGTACCATAACATGGGTTCCCTACATAAGGACCTGGGCGATCATCAACAGGCCAAGGAGTATTATGAACGTGCCTTGTCTACACGACTGAATAAGCTTGGACCCGACCATGTTGACGTCGCGAGTACGTACCATAACATGGGTACCCTACATCACCATTTGGGTGACCATCAACAGGCTAAGGAGTATTATGAACGTGCCCTGTCTATACAATTGAATAAGCTTGGAGCCGACCATGTTGACGTCGCGTTTACGTACCATAACATGGGTAACCTACATAAGGACCTGGGCGATCATCAACAGGCCAAGGAGTATTATGAACGTGCCTTGTCTACACGACTGAATAAGCTTGGACCCGACCATGTTAAGGTCGCGAGTACGTACCATAACATGGGTACCCTACATCACCATTTGGGTGACCATCAACAGGCTAAGGAGTATTATGAACGTGCCCTGTCTATACAATTGAATAAGCTTGGACCCGACCATGTTGTCGTCGCGTTTACGTACCATAACATGGGTACCCTACGTATGGACCTGGGCGACCATCAACAGGCCAAGGAGTATTATGAACGTGCCTTGTCTACACGACTGAATAAGCTTGGACCCGACCATGTTGACGTCGCGAGAACGTACCATAACATGGGTTCCCTACATAAGGACCTGGGCGATCATCAACAGGCCAAGGAGTATTATGAACGTGCCTTGTCTACACGACTGAATAAGCTTGGACCCGACCATGTTGACGTCGCGAGTACGTACCATAACATGGGTACCCTACATCACCATTTGGGTGACCATCAACAGGCTAAGGAGTATTATGAACGTGCCCTGTCTATACAATTGAATAAGCTTGGACCCGACCATGTTGACGTCGCGTTTACGTACCATAACATGGGTAACCTACATAAGGAGCTGGGCGATCATCAACAGGCCAAGGAGTATTATGAACGTGCCTTGTCTACACGACTGAATAAGCTTGGACCCGACCATGTTGACGTCGCGAGTACGTACCATAGCATGGGTACCCTACATCACGATTTGGGTGAACATCAACAGGCCAAGGAGTATTATGAACGTGCCCTGTCTATACAATTGAATAAGCTTGGACCCGACCATGTTGTCGTCGCGTTTACGTACCATAACATGGGTAACCTACATAAGGACCTGGGCGATCATCAACAGGCCAAGGAGTATTATGAACGTGCCTTGTCTACACGACTGAATAAGCTTGGACCCGACCATGTTGACGTCGCGAGTACGTACCATAACATGGGTACCCTACATCACGATTTGGGTGACCATCAACAGGCTAAGGAGTATTATGAACGTGCCCTGTCTATACAATTGAATAAGCTTGGACCCGACCATGTTGACGTCGCGTTTACGTACCATAACATGGGTACCCTACATAAGGACCTGGGTGATCATCAACAGGCCAAGGAGTATTATGAACGTGCCCTGTCTATACAATTGAATAAGCTTGGACCCGACCATGTTGTCGTCGCGTTTACGTACCATAACATGGGTAACCTACATAAGGACCTGGGCGATCATCAACAGGCCAAGGAGTATTATGAACGTGCCTTGTCTACACGACTGAATAAGCTTGGACCCGACCATGTTGACGTCGCGTTTACGTACCATAACATGGGTAACCTACATAAGGACCTGAGCGATCATCAACAGGCCAAGGAGTATTATGAACGTGCCTTGTCTACACGACTGAATAAGCTTGGACCCGACCATGTTGACGTCGCGTTTACGTACCATAACATGGGTACCCTACATAAGGACCTGGGTGATCATCAACAGGCCAAGGAGTATTATGAACGTGCCCTGTCTATACAATTGAATAAGCTTGGACCCGACCATGTTGACGTCGCGTTTACGTACCATAACATGGGTACCCTACATAAGGACCTGGGTGATCATCAACAGGCCAAGGAGTATTATGAACGTGCCCTGTCTATACAATTGAATAAGCTTGGACCCGACCATGTTGACGTCGCGTTTACGTACCATAACATGGGTAACCTACATAAGGACCTGAGCGATCATCAACAGGCCAAGGAGTATTATGAACGTGCCTTGTCTACACGACTGAATAAGCTTGGACCCGACCATGTTGACGTCGCGAGTACGTACCATAACATGGGTACCCTACATCACGATTTGGGTGACCATCAACAGGCTAAGGAGTATTATGAACGTGCCCTGTCTATACAATTGAATAAGCTTGGACCCGACCATGTTGACGTCGCGTTTACGTACCATAACATGGGTACCCTACATAAGGACCTGGGTGATCATCAACAGGCCAAGGAGTATTATGAACGTGCCCTGTCTATACAATTGAATAAGCTTGGACCCGACCATGTTGTCGTCGCGTTTACGTACCATAACATGGGTAACCTACATAAGGACCTGGGCGATCATCAACAGGCCAAGGAGTATTATGAACGTGCCTTGTCTACACGACTGAATAAGCTTGGACCCGACCATGTTGACGTCGCGTTTACGTACCATAACATGGGTAACCTACATAAGGACCTGAGCGATCATCAACAGGCCAAGGAGTATTATGAACGTGCCTTGTCTACACGACTGAATAAGCTTGGACCCGACCATGTTGACGTCGCGTTTACGTACCATAACATGGGTACCCTACATAAGGACCTGGGTGATCATCAACAGGCCAAGGAGTATTATGAACGTGCCCTGTCTATACAATTGAATAAGCTTGGACCCGACCATGTTGACGTCGCGTTTACGTACCATAACATGGGTACCCTACATAAGGACCTGGGTGATCATCAACAGGCCAAGGAGTATTATGAACGTGCCCTGTCTATACAATTGAATAAGCTTGGACCCGACCATGTTGACGTCGCGTTTACGTACCATAACATGGGTAACCTACATAAGGACCTGAGCGATCATCAACAGGCCAAGGAGTATTATGAACGTGCCTTGTCTACACGACTGAATAAGCTTGGACCCGACCATGTTGACGTCGCGAGTACGTACCATAACATGGGTAACCTACATAAGGACCTGAGCGATCATCAACAGGCCAAGGAGTATTATGAACGTGCCCTGTCTATACAATTGAATAAGCTTGGACCCGACCATGTTGACGTCGCGCGTACGTACTATTTATTAGGTGATGTACAATGTGTTTTGGATGCCCAGCAGCAGATTGTCCTCAGGAGTGATGTGCGTGCCCAGTTTGTTCAGCCAAAACATCCCAGATCAAGCCGTATTTGTAATATTTTTTAGCTATTGGTTGACTTTCTCGGATTTGTGTTAGTAAGATTGTTCGAGTTATTTTGTTGCACTTATAAAGTCTTGCTAGTTAAATTTTAACTCTGTTGTGTGAATAAAAGATATATATGTATATTTGGGGTACAGCAACTAGATCGACACTGTATGTTAATTAGACCTACCGATAGAGAAACCTGAACTATCTAAGAGTTTATCGTGCCTATCTTAAAGTCTAACATTAGCATCCATTTTCTTCACATAATTTTCCATACATTTTCTACAATGGCACAGAAAAGGAAAATCTATTGATCAATAAGCATCATAGCAAGGTTCTCACTATATTGTTCGTCATGATTGCCTTTGGTACATAAGAGGAAGAATCGCTTTATAAATAACCTCTCACAAAATTTATTGCAGTAACAATATATACGAAACGAAAAACGTAGAATCCCTTGACTTGAAATCAAATATCTTGTATGGCTTTTTGTGTGATTTTATTTTACTATATGTATATACTACTATGTGTATGTCAATACTTGTTGTGGCAATAAAAAAGTTATTTAAAAAAATAAAAGAGGAAGAATCGGTTGTAATTTTTTCGTTTCATGCCAGGCATTGCTGAAGGAAAATAATTAAGTAAAAGTGTTTTTGTTTTCTAAAGTATAAAAATGTTTCAAAATAGTATATTTTAATTCTTTTTTCCTCCTAAAACTAAAGATCGTAGTGTCGACGTAGCGAATATTGCATATTATCATTCGATGCAAATGTTTCTTCCTTTTCATTGGCCGAGAGCCCACCACGTGACCTGCAAATAATATAACTGCCTTCAAATAATGGTGTGCTCATTCGCAATGTCGTTCAACTGTTTTTGGCTGCAAATACTATCCTGCTCATGCGTAAATGAAACCACGCTTTTCTCCTTCTTGCGATCGCTTCGCTTCCCAAAGATGTTCCTTAAAAATTAAACAAACTCGGTGATTGAATGATAAAACAATTAACTCGGTTATCGCAAAATAACTAGTGATTTGTCAGTGTCTCGCAGATCAATTATTGATCTGCTCGCCACTGACAAATCGTCCAATAATTGCTAAATATTCGCCCCTTGTAACTCAATCCAAGAAAGTCTTAGTTTTGACTAAGAAGTAAGTTACATGGGATACCAGGGATTGCTGAAGTATAATTATTAAGAAAAAAGATTTTGTTTTCTCAAGTGCAAAAGAGCTTTTGAATAGTATATTCCAATCGTTAGTGGGATTCTGCATTCTTTGAGCTGTTTTCGGGATTCCAAAGCCCAGACATCTAAATGACGCAAGGAAAAATGTCCGGATTCCGGAAACAGGGTTCCCTTACATGGGGCAAGTTCCCAAAAGAGTCACTTTCAAAACTAGGCTAAGTGCGAAACCTTTCTTGTGAAAATGAGTTTTCACAAGAAACCTTCTACAGGTGCGAAGTAGCAATGCTTAGTTCTCTCTCGTATCCATTAAATAATAGTAGTAATATTAGTATTTATTAATAATAATAATAATAATAATAATAATAAATAAACGTGATTTGTTTCTGTGATGTTGATATTAACATCTTATCTTTTAATGAATACCATGACCTAAAACATACAGGGCTTGCTTACGTTTAACTTCTGGCTCTCTTAGCAAATCTCTCGATTGGTAAAATATTCTGATAGGACCGTGTGAAAGTTTTTCAGCCCTAGAAAACCCCTGGAAATGACTATAAATTTCATATTGGGGGAATCTCATGGAAAAGTGGCAAAAAAGCTCGTTGTCTTCGTCACGGGTGATATTAGTCTCAAACGCAGCCTTATTTGTCTCATCACGTAATGCACCTCCCAAGGAAAGGGGAGAGGCGTTGCGTGACGAGCCAAAAACGGCTGTGATGGAGTGGAGAGAGGGTGGAAGATTCTGGTGTCACTTGCCGTATTCAGGACCTTCTACGGAATGTCAAGAGTTTGATTAGTGCATGTGGCTCTTCGGGCTGTGAGTGACGATATAAAAGAACGACAGCGTTGATGTTCTGTTGTCGCTCTAGCTATTTTGGTAACGGCATCTTTAGAGATGAAATAAAGATGGAGACAAGCGTAAGTAGTGATATCAGTGCACTCTTGTACTCGTACAAGAGACTACTGATCGTCGCAGAAGGACGCGCAGGAGCACAATCGTCTACGATTTATTGACTGAGCTCCTATACGCACGATTTTGTTAGAAATCCGTAGCCTGTGTAGGACAAAAGGCATCTGAAGCGGAAGGGAAATTAGGGATTGAGGCTCTCTATTCCGTTCTGACACTCGACTCGAGCAACTGATTTTATACCCTTGCCCGAAATAAAAAACAGAATTAAAGACGACTCCGAGATACCTGCATGTAAAACCAAGTGCTTTGGAAAGTTAGAGATCTGGTTGACATTTTCCGAGTCCATGTCTGCCTCAGTTTTCTTTAACAATTAGTCGCCGAAGGCGACGTGAATATCGGCGAATAGTGGCCGAGACGAAGTCAAGGTGACTATTCGTTAATATTCACGTCGCCTGAGGCGACTAATTGTTTTAGTATAATTACATTGATGATTATTCGAGAAAATAAAATTATTGATCAATTTCCGACCCCGAAACATCAAAAAATCTGGCTGCCATTTTGAAAACTGCTAGCCTTCAACGCTATAATCACCGCGCGGTGATTATAGCGGGATAAAGCGAAGCTCCTAGCCAATCACAGGGCTCTATTTTCGATAATCATCAATGTAATTATACTAATTTCGGATAGCACTGGCAAGGTGCCCGAGTACGGTGCTCTCTGGGAACTAAGGTAAACACCCATTTTCTAGTACCGGCACTCCACATTCGAGCAAGGTGCCGGTGCAGTGCCCTTGTATAGGGTCTCAACCTTGTGACTGGGTACTAAAGTGCCGGGCACCAGGTATCTATGTGCATACCTTTTTTGTTACTTCCGTGGCAATCTGGTGCTTTGTATTTGCTGCAAAGCTCGACTTGTTTCAAATGGCGTCTGTCGGGGCAAAAGTGAGCAGCTATCAGTATCGGGTACCCAAGATGTGGACACAACGCCATTGTGTGCTGAAACCCAGGTTTTTTTGCTCGGACACCAAGTGTGTACAGCCCCATAGTGTCTGGCCCGGGTTATAGTGGGTTTCAAGAGGGTGTCCATCGGGTGGTCATGGCTTTGACGTTTAACGGTTAAATTTCAGAGCTTTAACTGTTGATGTTTATTAAGTAAAAATTTTAGGGGGTGGGTGGTGTGCGCTGGTCATAAGGTGGTCGTTTACCTTCGGCACGCAAAATATCTCAAAGTGTTGTGACTGTTTTCTTACTCGACACAGGCGCAGACAGTACTGGAACAAGCCTTAAAAAAACTCAACCTCGTTCCTGGGGCTTAAAAGCCCTGGGAACAAGGTTGTTTTAAGCTGTGTTCGTTTTTCCCACCACGATGCTGACGATGCAGAGACTGTCATAGAGATCTAGAAAAGTGCCGTATGGCTTTAATTATTACTAATGGCCTTAATTATCGTGGCTAAAGGACCACAGCTTTGGAATGCTGTTTCTGTGCTCTAGGATCTTCAATTCAAGCTTTCGTAAGAGTTCTTTCCACTTCTTTTTTTCCTCTCCGACGGTCCGCTTAATAATAATAATGATAATAACATATTTTAACAGGATGGCCATTTCAGTTATAAATCTGCTATTAACATGGGTTCTGTAAAAAAAAATCTATATTCGAAACTGGGATAAAACTATATACGAAACTGGGATAACATATGTAATCATATACAATCAGTAAAAAGGGTAGCCCCCCGTATAAAAGAAGGCTCTCTTAGTCGGCTCGGGATTGACTTTATCACTCACGATTGACTTTATTGCTTAACATAAACCGCTCGCGAATTGACGGAGAAGCCCATACTCTGGATTATGGTATAATTTTCAGATTTTTGGTTGGTCTTATTTTCTTTGGCCTTGCGTATGAGCGAGGCTAAGAGCGATCTTATATTACTACTATCTCGTGAGAACGGTCTCTTTTGGTTTTCTTTAGACGACGAACAATCTCTCAGTCCTGTTTTCTTGAAAGCTTCTGACCCCGGGGGGCCACTCGACAAGATTTATACGGGAAGACTCCTCCCCAAAGTCCAACTACCTTTGGAGAAATAAGTGCCTTTATTTGCCATACATTCATACATATATCCTATTACATACCGCTGAATAACAACGCAGGAGATCAAGCAAGTTCTAATAAGTTTTTCGACAATCTCCCCTTTATTCTAAAGCATAACATTTATCAGAAGGTGGACTTCCTGTTTTACGAACTGATATAAAAAGCTCAGTATTTCTTAATCACCTATTCTTAATTTGACTTTGTTATCCCAATTTAGACTGCTTATACCCAACTTTCACATTCTTGTAAAGGATTCCGGTCCAAGACCCTGAAACCCGTGCCCTGCAGGGGCACATTACCGTCAAGGCCAAATAAGGGAGTGCCCCCCTTCCAGGAAACATCTACAGAACCAAGAATTCTCCATGCAATACGTATATAATCTATCGCTCGAAAGAAAAAAACAACATTAGCTGGAAAATCTAAATGAAACACTAAAAATTAAACATTTATAATATTTTTCTTTTAAATCAAAGACAAAATATCAAAATAGAAGGTAGAAAACAAGTCAGGAATAAAAATAAGTGAATTTTATAAGTGATACTCCTCGAACACGGTAGACATCAAATCGGCAAAATATTTGTTTAGAAGATATTTTATTTTTGGGTTTTTTTTTTTTTCTTGACTTCAGTAGCGGCTCTTTCAGCTATATTTTAGACTGAAAAGGCTAGTAAGTATTCGTATAAAGGTAACATACTACTTTCTTAGAATCTTCAGAAGTCGTTACGTACGTAAGTAGCGGTGAATTTGTCAATCTGACCCAGTCTCCATTTTCCAGTTACAGATGAATATTTATTGATTCGTTGATGATATGATAGGGTTTTTTGGGGATTTTGTAATTTATTTTTACCTAATTTTTGTAAGTAAGGGTGTTCCGGGGTTTTGTTGCTGGTTTTACAGACACCCCCAGTACCCTTTTATGTACCATTTTCGACATACAAAGCACCCCTGGCGTATACCTTCCATTCAGTCATAAATGGAACCCCTTTCACATTCCTAGTTTATACATTTTCTCTTGGTTTAGAACGCTGCATAACTTTTAACCGCTGTAAATGCACTGCATTTTGAATAAATCGTTAAACCATGAATTTTCTTGACTTTTTCACAACCATAAAATGCGTCTGTAAACCCATTTAAGTCCTTTTTTACAGGCTTCAATGAGAGATTTCCCTATCCTTTTATATATATTAACTAGTGAAATCCCCATACCGTTTTATATATTTGACTTTGATAAAGGTGCCTGTTCGGGCGGAACTTCCCAGTATTGGCCAGTAAAGGGACTACCCTCCCGGGCTTCTGACAGGCCTTCTAGTTCATGCTTGGGTTAACACCCGAGCGGCGAAGCAAAAGCGGCTTGTCTCAGTTTTGTTCTCTCGTCTCTTTTCAATCTGTTTTTAATTAGCCGCGTTTATTTTCCGAACTTCAATTACTGAAAGCTATAATTAAACATTTGAAGGATCTCAGGACGAAAGACGGGCTAGATGCATGGCATGTTTTCTTTAATCGCAGTCTAATTAATTTAAGATACATGCAGTTGCAGCTCTATTATATTGTTAAAGTTAAAATATCAAAAATTCCTTACTGCTTTTTATGTTTATTACCGCAGCGTGCGCGTTGTATTTCTTATTAAAATATAAACGTGTATTGTCTGGATTTGTTTTACTTTTGCCACAAAACTAAAGGCTTTAGTAATCTCGCCTAATCAGAGAAACCATAATTTTCCAGCAGTTTTGGTCTTGAGTACTCTGGTTTCCGTTATACTTGTCGGCGTAGTTAAATTGCGTTTTTTTAAAACACTAGGTTTCAAGACTGTTACCCCTCCGTAACCGATTGGCCGCTAAAATTTACTCGGAAGAACAGCTTAACTACTTCCGGGTTTGTCACATAGTCACTGATATATTGCCCCCAGCTTTGAGAATAAAGTTCAAGCAAGAATGGGATAACCGTTACAAGGCAACGTATGGAGAATGGGGACACGCTTGAAAATGGCCTGGACTTTAAAAACGGTGAGTCTCCTGCTAATCAAAGAAAAAATGCCCGATTATTAGGTACGATGATAAATGGAGACAGGGCGCAATGGGACTGTACTATGCTCTTTTATGCCATCCTATATTCTGATTCTGTCGGACGTGCACTAATTAAGTCCACTGATCAAGACCAATGTTGATAATCTCAGAAATTTCCGAAATGGAGGCTTCGCTCACATGGAAGAAGGTCAGCTCTCAAATGCAGACTTCAGCATCACTGTTGCAAAAGTGGAGACAGCATTTAGAGCCCTTGGCCTGTCTACTGCTGACATCCAAAATGTAAGTAAGCAGAAAAGTTTTCCAACTGATGAGTAGCAAAATGTGAAGACAAGCAATCAGAAACTTACTCAACACCTTCAGACGAAAGATACGGAACTTCAAGACAAAGCTATTGAAGTAGGGAAGAAAACAACAGAGCTTTTGCAGAAAGATCTTGAACTTCAGGAAAAAAAAGACAAGTTACAAGAAAGGCATATCGAACTTCAAGAGAAGGAAGCAGAACTTCAAGAGAACAAAGACAGGTTAAAAACTATAGAAGAACAGCGCAAGGTCTTTGAAGAGCAACTTCAGCGCGAGGTGGAGCCATTTTGCGTCCTTCCACCCAGACCTCCCCATGTGATCTCAAGTCGCGACTCTGACGTTGCTAGAGTATCACAGAAGCTCACTACCTTAAGGAAGGCTAACGTGAACAGTTTAAGTTTTTGTTATGTTTCAGGCAATCCCGGGAGTGGCAAATCCCAGCTAGCTGGACTGGTTGCGGAGAAATTCTACAAAGAATCCCGAAAAGACACGAGTGCTCCTTCATTTGTTATGACTTTAAATGCTGAAAACTTAGAATCCCTTTTAGAATCATACTTTTCACTGGCAAGAAAAGTAAGCTGTCCCGCATACACTGTAACTTCCACCGAAAACTCCAAGGATGTAACTGCTGAACAGAAAATAGCCATTATCAAAGATTTGATTGCGACAAAAATTAACCTATACTCAACTTGGCTCTTGGTGATTGACAATATCACAAATCTCGCAAGAATGGGTCAGTTTTTTCCTGAGCGTGGGAATGAGCAGTGGGGCAAAGGTCAGCTGCTAATCACAACGCAGGATTGCTCCTGTATCCCACCTGAAAGCCCAATCACATCTCACCTTTCTATCAGCAAAGGCATGATTTACACTGATGTTGCTAACCTTCTATTCGAGCTCACTGGAATCAAAGATGATGACATGGGAAAAAAGGTAGCACACGCTTTGGATTACCAGCCGCTTGCACTAGCCAGTGCAGGAGTGTACGTGAGAAAGGTACGAAATACCAATCCAGACTTTGGCTAGGAGGAGTACTTACAGAAACTAGAAAAAGGAAAGCGTGAACGTACTGAAGAAGAACTTACCAAAGTAAACAATATCTACCCGGACTCTATGACAGAAGCGACTAGGATAGCCGTTAAAGCGGAAATTGATTCTAATAGAATAATGAGGCATACCTTAACCTTTCTTGCTTTTTGTGCACCAGAGCCAGTGAGGCTACACTTGTTGATCACTTACGTTGTAAATGCTGATGGAGAGTTAGATGAAGAGGAGATAAGCATTCAGATCCAAGGGTCGTCCTTGCTGTTAATCGACAATGAGGATGGTGTCAACATTCGTTTGCATAACGTAGTACACAATATTGTCAAGAGTTTAGTAAAAGAACAAATGCAAGCTGATGAACATGTCCGAGTTGTTTGTGTTGCGGTGGCGTCATTTAGTAAGTATATAAGCGAAACAATACCAAAGATCCTGCAAAGTGAGGATTCTGTGTGTGAAAGTAGGCATGTTGTTCCACACTTGAAAACCCTAACTGCCGAAATTAACATTTTTTTATTTAGTACAGCGAAATTCGGTTTTGTAAAAATCACTTTTGAATATTTTTCTATAACTGTGCATGACTTTTACGCGCTTGGTCGTGTTTGCTATCTCCATAATGAGTACCCATCAGCAGTGGACTACTTCAATGTAGCTTTAAAACTCAGCGAACACCGAAAAAACGAGACAGTGTTTGATGAAGTAGAAGAGGCGGATATTAACCATATCATGGCTTGTACATATGAAAGCATGGGTGACTATCAACAGGCCAAGGAGTATTATGAACGTGCCCTTTCCATACAATTGAATAAGCTTGGATCCGACCATGTTGACGTCGCGAGTACGTACCATAACATGGGTACCCTACATAAGGACCTGGGTGATCATCAACAGGCCAAGGAGTATTATGAACGTGCCCTGTCTATACAATTGAATAAGCTTGGACCCGACCATGTTGACGTCGCGTTTACGTACCATAACATGGGTAACCTACATAAGGACCTGGGCGATCATCAACAGGCCAAGGAGTATTATGAACGTGCCCTGTCTATACAATTGAATAAGCTTGGACCCGACCATGTTGACGTCGCGCGTACGTACTATTTATTAGGTGATGTACAATGTGTTTTGGATGCCCAGCAGCAGATTGTCCTCAGGAGTGATGTGCGTGCCCAGTTTGTTCAGCCAAAACATCCCAGATCAAGCCGTATTTGTAATATTTTTTAGCTATTGGTTGACTTTCTCGGATTTGTGTTAGTAAGATTGTTCGAGTTATTTTGTTGCACTTATAAAGTCTTGCTAGTTAAATTTTAACTCTGTTGTGTGAATAAAAGATATATATGTATATTTGGGGTACAGCAACTAGATCGACACTGTATGTTAATTAGACCTACCGATAGAGAAACCTGAACCATCTAAGAGTTTATCGTGCCTATCTTAAAGTCTAACATTAGCATCCATTTTCTTCACATAATTTTCCATACATTTTCTACAATGGCACAGAAAAGGAAAATCTATTGATCAATAAGCATCATAGCAAGGTTCTCACTATATTGTTCGTCATGATTGCCTTTGGTACATAAGAGGAAGAATCGCTTTATAAATAACCTCTCACAAAATTTATTGCAGTAACAATATATACGAAACGAAAAACGTAGAATCCCTTGACTTGAAATCAAATATCTTGTATGGCTTTTTGTGTGATTTTATTTTACTATATGTATATACTACTATATGTATGTCAATACTTGTTGTGGCAATAAAAAAGTTATTTAAAAAAATAAAAGAGGAAGAATCGGTTGTAATTTTTTCGTTTCATGCCAGGCATTGCTGAAGGAAAATAATTAAGTAAAAGTGTTTTTGTTTTCTAAAGTATAAAAATGTTTCAAAATAGTATATTTTAATTCTTTTTTCCTCCTAAAACTAAAGATCGTAGTGTCGACGTAGCGAATATTGCATATTATCATTCGATGCAAATGTTTCTTCCTTTTCATTGGCCGAGAGCCCACCACGTGACCTGCAAATAATATAACTGCCTTCAAATAATGGTGTGCTCATTCGCAATGTAGTTCAACTGTTTTTGGCTGCAAATACTATCCTGCTCATGCGTAAATGAAACCACGCTTTTCTCCTTCTTGCGATCGCTTCGCTTCCAAAAGATGTTCCTTAAAAAGTAAACAAACTCGGTGATTGAATGATAAAACAATTAACTCGGTTATCGCAAAATAACTAGTGATTTGTCAGTGTCTCGCAGATCAATTATTGATCTGCTCGCCACTGACAAATCGTCCAATAATTGCTAAATATTCGCCCCTTGTAACTCAATCCAAGAAAGTCTTAGTTTTGACTAAGAAGTAAGTTACATGAGATACCAGGGATTGTTGAAGTATAATTATTAAGAAAAAAGATTTTGTTTTCTCAAGTGCAAAAGAGCTTTTGAATAGTATATTCCAATCGTTAGTGGGATTCTGCATTCTTTGAGCTGTTTTCGGGATTCCAAAGCCCAGACATCTAAATTACGCAAGGAAAAATGTCCGGATTCCGGAAACAGGGTTCCCTTACGTGGGGCAAGTTCCCAAAAGAGTAACTTTCAAAACTAGGCTAAGTGCAAAACCTTTCTTGTGAAAACTCATTTTTCACAAGAAACCTTCTACAGGTGCGAAGTAGCAATGCTTAGTTCTCTCTCGTATCCATTAAATAATAGTAGTAATATTAGTATTTATTAATAATAATAATAATAATAATAATAATAATAAATAAACGTGATTTGTTTCTGTGATGTTGATATTAACATCTTATCTTTTAATGAATACCATGACCTAAAACATACAGGGCTTGCTTACGTTTAACTTCTGGCTCTCTTGGCAAATCTCTCGATTGGTAAAATATTCTGATAGGACCGTGTGAAAGTTTTTCAGCCCTAGAAAACCCCTGGAAATGACTATAAATTTCATTTTGGGGGAATCTCATGGAAAAGTGGCAAAAAAGCTCGTTGTCTTCGTCAGGGGTGATAGTAGTCTCAAACTCAGCCTCATTTGTCTCATCACGTAATGCACCTCCCAAGGAAAGGGGAGAGGCGTTGCGTGACGAGCCAAAAACGGCTGGGATGGAGAGAGGGTGGAAGATTCTGGTGTCACTTGCCGTATTCAGGACCTTCTACGGAATGTCAAGAGTTTGATTAGTGCATGTGGCTCTTCGGGCTGTGAGTGACGATATAAAAGAACGACAGCATTGATGTCCTGTTGTCGCTCTAGCTATTTTGGTAACGGCATCTTTAGAGATGAAATAAAGATGGAGACAAGCGTAAGTAGTGATATCAGTGCACTCTTGTACTCGTACAAGAGACTACTGGTCGTCGCAGAAGGACGCGCAGGAACACAATCGTCTACGATTTATTGACTGAGCTCCTATACGCACGATTTTGTTAGAAATCCGTAGCCTGTGCAGGACAAAAGGCATCTGAAGCGGAAGTGAAATTAGGGATTGAGGCTCTCTATTCCGTTCTGACACTCGACTCGAGCAACTGATTTTATACCCTTGCCCGAAATAAAAAACAGAATTAAAGACGACTCCGAGATACCTGCATGTAAAACCAAGTGCTTTGGAAAGTTAGAGATCTGGTTGAAATTTTCCGAGTCCACGTCTGCCTCAGTTTTCTTTAACAATTAGTCGCCGAAGGCGACGTGAATATCGGCGAATAGTGGCCGAGACGAAGTCAAGGTGACTATTCGTTAATATTCACGTCGCCTGAGGCGACTAATTGTTTTAGTATAATTACATTGATGATTATTCGAGAAAATAAAATTATTGATCAATTTCCGACCCCGAAACATCAAAAAATCTGGCTGCCATTTTGAAAACTGCTAGCCTTCAACGCTATAATCACCGCGCGGTGATTATAGCGGGATAAAGCGAAGCTCCTAGCCAATCACAGGGCTCTATTTTCGATAATCATCAATGTAATTATACTAATTTCGGATAGCACTGGCAAGGTGCCCGAGTACGGTGCTCTCTGGGAACTAAGGTAAACACCCATTTTCTAGTACCGGCACTCCACATTCGAGCAAGGTGCCGGTGCAGTGCCCTTGTATAGGGTCTCAACCTTGTGACTGGGTACTAAAGTGCCGGGCACCAGGTATCTATGTGCATACCTTTTTTGTTACTTCCGTGGCAATCTGGTGCTTTGTATTTGCTGCAAAGCTCGACTTGTTTCAAATGGCGTCTGTCGGGGCAAAAGTGAGCAGCTATCAGTATCGGGTACCCAAGATGTGGACACAACGCCATTGTGTGCTGAAACCCAGGTTTTTGTGGTCGGACACCAAGTGTGTACAGCCCCATAGTGTCTGGCCCGGGTTATAGTGGGTTTCAAGAGGGTGTCCATCGGGTGGTCATGGCTTTGACGTTTAACGGTTAAATTTCAGAGCTTTAACTGTTGATGTCTACTAAGTACAAATTTAGGGGGTGGGTGGTGTGCGCTGGTCATAAGGTGGTCGTTTACCTTCGGCACGCAAAATATCTCAAAGTATTGTGACTGTTTTCTTACTCGACACAGGCGCAGACAGTACTGGAACAAGCCTTAAAAAAACTCAACCTCGTTCCTGGGGCTTAAAAGCCCTGGGAACAAGGTTGTTTTAAGCTGTGTTCGTTTTTCCCACCACGATGCTGACGATGCAGAGACTGTCATAGAGATCTAGAAAAGTGCCGTATGGCTTTAATTATTACTAATGGCCTTAATTATCGTGGCTAAAGGACCACAGCTTTGGAATGCTGTTTCTGTGCTCTAGGATCTTCAATTCAAGCTTTCTTAAGAGTTCTTTCCACTTCTTCTTTTCCTCTCCGACGGTCCGCTTAATAATAATGATAATAACATATTTTAACAGGATGGCCATTTCAGTTATAAATCTGCTATTAACATGGGTTCTGTAAAAAAAAATCTATATTCAAAACTGAGATAAAACTATATACGAAACTGGGATAACATATGTAATCATATACAATCAGTATAAAGGGTAGCCCCCGTATAAAAGAAGGCTCTCTTAGTCGACTCGGGATTGACTTTATCACTCACGATTGACTTTATCGCTTAACTTAAACCGCTCGCGAATTGACGGAGAAGCCCATACTCTCGATTATGGTATAATTTTCAGATTTTTGGTTGGTCTTATTTTCTTTGGCCTTGCGTATGAGCGAGGCTAAGAGCGATTTTATATTACTACTATCTCGTGAGAACGGTCTCTTTTGGTTTTCTTTAGACGGAGAACAATCTCTCAGTCCTGTTTTCTTGAAAGCTTCTGACCCCGGGGGGCCACTCGGACAAGATTTGTACGGGAAGACTCCTCCCCAAAGTCCAACTACCTTTGGAGAAATAAGTGCCTTATTTTACCATACATTCATACATATATCCTATTACATACCGCTGAATAACAACGTAGGAGATCAAGCAAGTTCTAATAAATTTTTCGACAATCTCCCCTTTATTCTAAATCATAACATTTATCAGAAGGTGGACTTCCTGTTTTACGAACTGATATAAACAGCTCAGTATTTCTTAATCACCTATTCTTAATTTGACTTTGTTATCCCAATTTAGACTGCTTATATCCAACTTTTACATTCTTGTAAAGGATTCCGGTCCAAGACCCTGAAACCCGTGCCCCGCAGGGGCACATTACCGTCAAGGCCAAATAAGAGAGTGCCCCCCTTCCAGGAAACATCTACAGAACCAAGAATTCTCCATGCAATACGTATATAATCTATTGCTTTTAAATCAAAGACAAAATATCAAAATAAAAGATAGAAAACAAGTCAGGAATAAAAATAGGTGAATTTTATAAGTGATGCTCCTCGAACACGGTAGACATCAAATCGGCAAAATATTTGTTTAGAAGATATTTTATTTTTGGTTTATTTATTTTTTTCTTGACTTCAGTAGCGGCTCTTCCAGCTATAATTTAGACAAAAAGGCTAGTAAGTATTCGTATAAAGGTAACATACTACTTTCTTAAAATCTTCAGAAGTCGTTACGTATGTAAGTAGCGGTGAATTTGGCAATCTGACCCAGTCTCCGTTTTCCAGTTACAGGTGAATATTTATTGATTCGTTGATGATATGATAGGGCTTTTTGGGATTTTGTAAATCATTTTTACCTAATTTTTATAAGTAAAGGTGCTCCGGGGTTTTGTTCAGTCAGGGGGGTGTTCCGGGGTATTCCGGAGTGTCCGGAGGGTGTTCTGGGGTGTTTCGGGCTTGTTGCTGGTTTTACAAACACCCCCCTTACCCTTTTGTGTACCATTTTTGACGTATAACGTACCCCTGGCATATACCTTCCATTCAGTCATAAATGGAACCCCTTTCACATTCCTAGTTTAGACATTTTCTCTTGGTTTAGAACGCTGCATAACTTTTAACCGCTGTAAATGCCCTGTATTTTGAATAAATCGCTAAACCATGAATTTTCTTGACTTTTTTACAGCCATAACATGCGTCTCTAAACCCATTTAGGTCCTTTTTACAGGCTGCAATGACAGATTTCCCTATCCTATTAATATATAATTATATTAACTAGAGAAATTCCCACCCTTTTATATACCTGACGTTTGATAAAGGTGCCCGTTCGGACGGAGCCTCCCAGTATTAGCCAGTAAAGGTACTACCCTCCGGGCTTCTGGCAGTCCTACTAGTTCATGCTTGGGTTAACACCCAAGCGGCGAAGCAAAGCGGCTTGTCTCAGTTTTGTTCTCTCGTTTCTTTTCAATCTGTTTTTAATTAGCCGCGTTTATTTTCCGAACTTCAATTACTGAAAGCTATAATTAAACATTTGAAGGATCTTAGGACTAAAGACGGGCTAGATGTATGGCATGTTTTCTTTAATCGAAGTCTAATTAATTTAAGATACTTGCAGTTGCAGCTCTATTATTAAAGTTAAAATATCATAAATTCCTTACTGCTTTTTATGTTTATTACCGCAGCGTGCGCGTTGTATTTCTTATTAAAATATAAACATGCATTGTCTGGATTTGTTTACTTTTGCCACAAAACTGAAATCTTTAGTAATCTCGCCTAATCAGAGAAGCCATAATTTTCCAGCAGTTTTGCCCTTGAGTGCTCTGGTTTCCGTTAGCTTCCGTTATACCTGTCGGCGTAGTTAAATTGCATGGACTCTTACCCCTCCGTTAAACCCCTCCGTAACTCCGTAACCGAATGGTCGCTAAAATTTACTCGGAAGAACAGCTTAACTACTTCCGGGTTTGTCACTTAGTCACTGATATATTGGCCCCAGCTTTGAGAATAATGTTCAAGCAAGAATGGGATAACCGTTACAAGGCAACGTATGGAGAATGGGGGGACACGCTTGAAAATGGCCTGGACTTTAAAAACGGTGAGTCTCCTGCTAATCAAAGAAAAAATGCCCGATTATTAGGTACGATGATAAATGGAGACAGGGCGCAATGGGACTGTACTATGCTCTTTTATGCCGTTCTGTATTCTGATCCTGTCGGACATGAACTAAGTCCACTGATCGGGACCAATGTTGATAATCTCAGAAAGTTCCGAAATGAAGGCTTCGCTTACATGAAAGAAGGTCAGCTCTCAAATGCAGACTTCAGCATCATTGTTGGACTGGTTGAGACAGCATTTCGAGCTATTGGCCTGTCTACTGCTGACATCAAAACTGTAAGTAAGAAGAAAAGTTTCCCAACTGGTGAGTTGCAAAATGTGAAGACAAGTAATCAGAAACTCACTCAAGACCTTCAGACGAAAGATACGGAACTTCAAGACAAAGCTACTGAATTACAGGAGAAAACAACAGAGCCTTTGGAGAAGGATGTGGAACTTCAGGTAGAAAAAGACAAGTTACAAGAAAAGGGTGCAGAACTTCAAGAGCACAAAGACAGGTTAAAAACTATAGAAGAACAGCGCAAGGTCTTTGAAGAGCAACTTCAGCGCGAGGTGGAGCCATTTTGCGTCCTTCCACCCAGACCTCCCCATGTGATCTCAAGTCGCGACTCCGACGTTGCTAGAGTGTCACAGAAGCTCACTACCTTAAGGAAGGCTAACGTGAACAGTTTAAGTTTTTGTTATATTTCAGGCAATCCCGGGAGTGGCAAATCCCAGCTAGCTGGACTGGTTGCTGAGAAATTCTACAAAGAAGCTCGAATAGACACGAGTTCTCCTT
>JBBMOI010000005.1:19702500-19747500 GCA_038088405.1 Porites divaricata | reverse complement strand
CCGGATTCGGGAAACAGAATTCCCTTGCATGGGGCGAATAGATCATTTCCGAATTCCAAAAACTCGCACTTTCAAAACAGGCTATTTTAAAACCTTTCTTTTGAAAATGAGTTTTCACAAGAAACCTTCTATAAGTGCAAAATAGCAATGTTTAGTTCTTTCTTGCGACCATTAAATAATAATTATAACAACAATAATTTTTTCATGAATACTATGATTGACCTAAAACATACAGGGCTTGCCTATGTTTTACTCCTAGATCTCTTAGGAAATCTCTCGATTCGTAAAATATTCGGATCGGACCCAATAAAAGTACTTTTGAAAGATATTTTAATTCTCGTTTTTCAGTCCTAGAAAACCCCTGAAAATGGCCATAAATTTCATATTGGGGGATTCTCACGGAAAAATGGCAGGGATACTCTTCGCCTTCGTCAGGGCTGATAGTATAGTCTCCAACGCAGTCGTTTTTTGTCTCATCAAATAATGCTCCTTCCAAGGAAAGAGGAGAGGCGTTCCACGACTAGCAAAAACCGGTTGGGAGGGAGAGAGGGTCGGTGGAACATTCTGGTGTCACTTGCCCTGTTCAGGACCCACTACTGAATGCCAATAGTTTGACCAATGCATGTGGGTCTTCGGGCCGTCAGTGACGATATAAAAGAAAGAAAGCGTCGATGTCATCGTACTTAACCGCTCTCGCCAGGAGTCCTGCTGTCGTTCTATTTTGGCAATGGTATCTTAAGAGGTGAAACTAAAGATGGAGAAAAGCCTAAAGTATAGTGGGAGGTGTTACTTTGCCAACAATCATCTCCACCATTTTCACATGGAACGGCCCCTCCCCAGCAGTGGTGTCAGTCCACCCTTGTACTCATACAAGGCACTACTGATCTTCGCAGCCGGGTGCGCAGGAAAATAATCGTCTACGGTGTCTTGACTGTACAAAAAAGCTCCCAGACGCTAAGTGAGACCGCGTTTTGTTGGATGGCAGACATTTCAAGCAGAAGGGGAATTGGGGAGTAGGCCCTTTGCAGCTATCCATTCATGTGGTACAATGCCGCCGTACTGGAGAGCAAGAGTCGCACTGGGACAAGACAAACAAAAGGCATACATAATTTTAAATAGTAATTGCCTTTTTTTGTCTTTTCCCAGTGCGACTTTTGCTCTCCAGCATGGCGGTTTTCTACTGCGTGAATGGCTAGCTGCGAAGGGGGCCCATTAAGGCCCTCCATCCTTTTCTAACACCCGTCTCGAGAAACTAATTTTGAACGCTTGCTTTAAACTTGCCTGAACTAAAGAACAGTAACAAAGACGGTTCTCCGAGATACCTGTAAAGCCAAGTGCCTTTGAAAGTTTCTTTCCGTATAGCTCTGGCAAGGTGGCCCGAGTACGGTGTTTGCTTTGCACTAATGCAAACACACCCATTTTCTAGCCCTGACCGGCACCCCACATTCGAGAACGGTGCCGGTGCAGTGCCCTTGATTAGGTACTTAAGATGGCACCGGGTCTCAATGTGCGCACCCTTTTTGTTACTTCCGGTGACAATCCAGTGCTTTGTACTTGTTGCGAAGCTCGACTTGTTTCAAATGGCGTCTGGCAGGGCAAAAGTAAGCAGCTATCAGTATTGAGTACCCAACGTGTGGACACAACACCCTTGTGTGCTGGAAGACGGTTAAATTTTAGCACTTTGACCGCTGACTGTTATTAAGTAAACATTTAGGGATAGATGATGTAAGTTGGTCATAAGGTGGTTGTTTCCATTCGGAACGCGATATCTCAAAGTCTTTTGGCTGTTGTTACTCGACACAGGCGGAACAGGCAGCAGTACCGGCACTGGAACAAGCCTTATATAAATTATAAAAAAAAAAATTAATTGCCGCCCTTAGCCCTGGGAACAAGGTGTTTTAGGCTGTGTTTGTTTTTACCTCCACGATGCCGACGATGCAGAGACTCTGTCATAGATATCCAGAAAAGTGACTGGGGGGTCGCGCTTTAATTTGAACAAGACCTGTGGCTGTTTCTGTGCTCTAGCGTCTTAACCTCAGCTTTCGCTAAGATCTTCTTGCACTTCTTTTCTCGTCTGTCTACAGGGTGTTTCAAAAGTTCGTTCCGATTGTAAATTGTATTTTACGCAAAGCATTTAATACTTCTTTAGGCAAATGTAAACTGATTCAGGTAAGAAATTTATTTAATTTTTGCCCCAACTGTACACATACGGGAGGTTATCCCGCCATACTTTTCCTCCCCATTTTGTAGGTTTTCTATTTTCGTATTTTTATCGTTTTCTTCCATTTTCTCTACTCCTTCATGAAAATGAAGGCCTACACTGTTTGTGCTAGAGCTCAGGCATCTATTTTTATGGTCTTCTGGCCATTCAGTCAAAAAAAAATTGTCAAATTGTTAAAGAAGTCTGAACGATGAAAGAACAAGTGGTCAAAAGTAAAGACCTTAGAAGACAAACCGAGGAGTGGATGGTCGTTTTTTCACAAACTGCGTGAGAAATATTATCGAAAAAGCTGTAAGTATATGCGTAATAATTCCACAAAACAGAAAGGTAAAAAAATTTCAACTTCACATTATCGATCAAAGTTTCGAGCACAACGGTATGGGGATATTAAAGTTACAAAAAAAAGTTGGAAACCCTTGAAGAGAAAAAGGCGGTGCACACTTCATGCAAGCATAGTGCCAGAAGGATTTGCCAACTTTATACCAAAGGAGGACCGGCCGGCAAACTCATGTGATGTAAATCCCCTAGAGACCATCTGAATTATCGCAGACAAGACAACATACAAAGATCCAGCCCCAAAACACTGGACGAGCTAAGACAGTGACTACGCTTCGCCTGGAAGAATGTGACTTTGGACACGCTTTGGGAGGTCTGACATTCTATACCTCACCACTTAGAAAATATCAGAAAACATACAGGAAGACATTCTGGTTACTAATATTTTAGTTATTCAATGTTAAATGAATAATGAATAACATACCAAGTTTTACAAGAGGTTTTTTTAATAATTAGTGAAATTTAAGCGACTAAAAAATCCGAACGAAGTTTTGAAACACCCTGTATACTAACTGTCCGCTCGTGAATTGGCCGAGATAGATGCCTGTCTTCTCGGTTATTGGTATGATTAATTTGCAGATTTTGGTCTTACTGTTGGTCATAATCAGGACGGAAAGCCTGTATTTTTACATACTGAAGGCAATAGCTAGGGTTATGATTAAAGAAATAGTTATATATACAAGAACAAACAAACAAACAAATCGGTAAAACTGTGCTGGAGTATGGTCTCCTTTACGCCCACATAGGTCGCTGCAATTAGGCGACGAATACGGTAGTCTGCGTAGCAGGCGTTTGAAAGGGAAGGGTAAAGGAATGTGCGCGAGAGACTCTCCTTTTTTTTCTCTTTTGAACTCCTGCCAGGCAGGCTACGAGTATAGAATACCCCTCCCCGGGATTGAAAGCACTTCTCTGTTTTAATTTCATGTTTTGCCAGTTGAAGCGTAGTATTAATTCATGTCGGTTTTCATTCTGTTATGAACTATGATGGATCTGTAACGCTCACACATAAAGTTAGAAAAAATTCATTTAGTAAGAATTAGTTAAGGAATTCTTGACCCCAGTGCTTTTGACGGTCATGCTGCGAAGCTGGACTTCTAGACTAATTCCAAAAATTTAAGGTGATGTTACGCGAGAGATTCTCAACAACGATTTTTAGCGCAACACAGCGTTGCAACATTGTTGCGACATTGTTTAGAATAGTTACAACATTAATCCAACATTACAACGCTGTGTTGCCCTAACAATCGTAGTTGCGAATCGTACCGTGTGCCGTGAACCTTTAAGATGAGTCACGCTCACGCCTGATCTGAACATCAGAACATAAAGGGATTTTTTTATACGCTGAGACAAAACGTCAAAATACTGAACATGAATTATTTTTACTTGAAAGAGTTGACCGTCAATTTTAAAGTTTAAATTGTTCGTGAACATATACAGTAGACACTAACAAATGATAAACCGAAAAAAAAAATTAATTTGCATTTATTTCGTCATCGCGTAATCCCGTGATCTCCAGTGATAGGGCGATGGGCATTTGTAATTACGTCTGAGCCCTCGGCAATCAAGAGTGAAAAGTGCTAAACAAAGCGAATAGTTGAACGCTCGTTTTGCTGAATACCGATTCGATTGAGTTTGTTATAGGTCATCGTTGATCAACAGCATTTTCCCTTTCGGTTAAGTAGGTCCTTATACAAACAAGCGGTAAGTTTTTTAGTATAAAAATTTCTATCAAGTAAATTAACATGCATGCACGCACTCTTCATCACCGCATCGTATTATTCATGCAGGAAGTTTGAAGGACAAGAGAAATATATATTATCCAAAACAAAGCTTTGGCCGTGTAAGTGAGGCTGATGGTGGTCTTATATTAATAGGTTTTAGTTAGAACGGTCTCTCTTGGTTTTCTTTAGACGGCGAACATTCTCTCAGTCCTATCAGTTCTTGAAAGCTTCTGACCCCCGGGGGAGGGGGCACTCTATAGGTTTTAGACGGGGAGCCTGCTCCCTGCTCCTCCCCGAAGTCCAACCCCTTTTTGATATAGGTGCTTTTATTGACTATACATTCAAACACATAACCTATTACCTAATTACAAGGCAGGAGATCAAGCAAGCTCTGTTGAGCTTTTAGACGATCTCTGCTTTCTTCTAAATAGATGTAAAGCATAACATTTATCAGAAGGCGGACTTCCTGTTTTCCTTCCTGTTTTTCATGCTCTTTGATTTTGTTGTTAAACATGTTATACGAACGTATAATTCTTATACTTGAGAGTTAAAGGTTCCACATAATTGCTTCCTTAAAACCTATAGAATATTTGCCATAATTTGTTCATCTAAATTCAATATGCATCTCCCCTTACCCTTTCATGTGCATTTTTGACGTAGACGGTAGCCCTTTCGTTTTCCTTCCATTCAGTACCCCTTTCACATAGTACCCAGTTTAGACATAACACAACACGACGGGAGAGGGAAGAAGACGGCAAACCTTGTGTGTCAGGTGTGACAATAAAACCGTAATGTTAAGTGAAGATCAAAACAAAACACGTAAGTAATAGCCCTGTCACGTTTGTCACACACGAGCGCGTTCTTGTGCCGTCCTCTTCTTCTTGCCGTCCTGTTGCGTAAAATAACTGTTCTCTCTTGGTTTAGAACACTGCATCCCTTTAAAACCACTATTTTTAAATATGAATAAATCACTGACTAAACCATGAATTTTCTTGACTTTTTCACAGCCATAAAATGAGTCTGTAAACCCATTTAGGTCCTTTTATGTAGGCTGCAATGAGAGATCTCCCTATGCTTTTGTATTTCTTAACTAGTGAAATCCCTACCCTTTTATATACCTGACTCCTGGAGAAGGTGCCCCTTTCGGGCGGAGCGCTAGCCTCCCAGTATTAGCCATTATAATAGGGAATACCCCCTCCGGGCTTCTGGTAATCCTAATCAGGGTTATACTTGGGTAAGCACCCAAGCGGCGAAACAAAAGCGGCTTGTCTAATTTGTTTACTCCTCTCATTCCAATAAGGTTTTGATTAGCCAGGTTTAATTCCGAACTTCAATTGCTCAACCCCCATTAAACATTTGAAAGATCTTAGGACAAAAGACGGGATCTATGCATGTTATGTTTTCAGCAGTTTTGTTTAAGTTAAAATATCCAAAATCTCTCACTGCTTTTTATGTTTATTACCGCAGTTTGCGTGTTGTATTTCGTATTAAATTATAAACGTTGTCTTTAATTTAAGGGTTTGTACACTTTGCAACGACCAATGGCCTTAGTCATCTCGTCTAGTCAGAGAAACTATAATTTGCCAGCAGTTTTGCCAATGAGTTCCGTTATAATGTTCGGCGTAGTTAAATTGCGTTTTTTTAAACAGGTTTCAAGGCTGTTAGCCTTCGCTTACCAAATGGCCACTAAGGTTTACTCGGAGGAACAGCTTAACTACTTCCGGGTTTGTCACATAGCCACTGATATACTGCCCACAGCTTTACGATTACTGTTTAAGCAAGAATGGGATAATCGTTACCAGACAACTTATGGAGGATGGAAAGACAAGCCTCAAAATGGATTGGACTTCAAAAACGGTGAGACCCCTGCTAATCAAAGAAAAAATGCTCGATTGTTAGCCACGATGGTAAATGGAGACAGAACAGAATGGGACTGTACTATGCTATTTTACGCCATCCTGTTCTCTGATTCTATTCATGGACTAAGTCCACTGATCAGAACCAACATTGATGATCTTAGAAAGTTTCGCAATGAAGACTTCGCTCACATGACAGAAGGTCAGCTCTCAAATACAGACTTCATCATCATCGTTGGATAAGTTGAGGCGGCATTTCGAAATCTTGGCCTTTCTACTGTGGACATCCAAATTGTTAGGAAGCAGAAAAGTTTTCCAACCGATGAGTTGCAAAATGTGAAGACGAGTAATCAGAAACTTACTCAAGACCTCCAGACGAAAGACGCCGAACTTCAAGTCAAAGATACTAAATTACAGGAGAAAGATGTGGCACTTCGAGAAAAACATGCAGAGCTTCAGGACAAGGTAGCAGAGCTTCAAGAAAACAAAGAGAGGCTTAAAACTACGGAAGAACAGCGCAAGGTGTTTGAAGAACAACTACAACGTGAAGTACAACCATTTTGGGTCCTTCCACCCAGACCTCCCCATGTGATTGCATGTCGCGATTGTGATGTTGTTAAAGTAACACAGACGCTGTTAAACTTAAGAAAGACTAGCGAGAGCAGTTTAAGTTTTTGTTATATTTCAGGTAATCCCGGGTGTGGAAAATCCCAGCTGGCTGGACTGGTTGCTGAAAATTTCTACAAAGAAGCCCGGAAAGATACGTGTGTTCCGTCATTGTTATGACTTTAAATGCCGAAAACGTAGAATCACTTTTAGCGTCATACTTATCACTAGCAAGAAAAATAAGCTGTCCCGCGTACACTATAACTGCCACCGAAAACTCTAAGGATTTGAATATTGAAGAGAAAGTAGCTATTATCAAAGATTTAATTGTGACAAAAATTCACCTTTACTCATCTTGGTTCTTAGTGATTGACAATGTCACAAATCTCGCTAGAATGGGTCGGTTTCTTCCTGAGCGTGGAAATGAGCAGTGGGGCAAAGGCCAGCTGCTAATCACAACGCAGGATTGCTCCTGTATCCCACCTGAAAGCCCAATCATATCTCACCTTTCTATAAGCAAAGGCATGAATGACACTGACTCTGCCAATCTTCTATTTGAGCTCACTGGAATCACAAACGATGACATGGGACGACAGGTAGCACGCGCTTTGAATTACCAACCACTTGCACTAGCCAGCGCAGGAGTGTACGTGGGAAAGGTGCGAAATACCAATCCAGACTTTGGCTGGGAGGAGTACTTACAGAAACTAGAAAAAGGAAAGCGTGAACGTACTGAAGAAGAACTTACCAAAGTAAACAATATCTACCCGGACTCCATGACTGTAGCGACTGAGATAGCCGTCAAGGTGGTAATGGGTTCTAATGAAATAATGAAGCACGCTTTCACTTTTCTTGCTTTTTGTGCACCAGAGCCAGTAAAGCTAAACTTGTTGACCACTTACGTTGCGAATGCTGACGGAGAGTTGGATGAAGAGGAAATAGGCATTCAGATCCAAGGGTCCTCCCTACTGTTGATAGAAAATAAAGATGATTTCAACATTCGTTTGCATAACGTAGTACACGATGTTGTCAAACATTTAGTAAAAGACCAAATGCAATTTGTTGAACATGTCCGAGTTGTTAGTTTTGCGATAGAGTCATGCAGTAAGTACATTGACGCAGTATTACCAGAGATCTTCCAAACTGAAGATTCTGTGTCTTTAAGTCATATTGTTCCACACTTGAAAACTCTATCTGTTGAAATTAAAAACATTTTCTTTTCTGTAGACAAATCCGGTTTTACCAAAATCACAATTCAAGATTTAAATTCATTTTTACATCACTTTGAAATTCTTGGACGTGCATGCTATCGGCATAGTGATTACAGATCAGCAATGGACTTCTTCAGTGCTGCTTTAAAACTCATTGAAGATACGACAAGAAGGACAGGGCTCGATCACTTTGATGTAACATATATTTACCATTGGCTAGGTGTGATATATAAGGCCATTGGTGATCATCATCAGGCCAAGGAGTATTACGAACGTGCCCTGTCCATACAACTCAATAAGCTTGGACCCGACCATGTTGACGTTGCGAAAACGTACCATAACATAGGTAACCTGCATCACCACTTGGGTGACCATCAACAGGCCAAGGAGTATTATAAACGTGCCATGTCAATACGACTGAATAAGCTTGGGTCCGACCATGTTAATGTTGCGAGTACGTACCATAACATGGGAAATCTACATCACGACTTAGGTGACTATCAACAGGCCAGGCAGTATTATGAACGTGCTCTACCGATACGACTGAAGAAGCTTGGATCCGACCACGTTCACGTTGCAAGAACGTACCATGTCTTGGGTAACCTACTTAACGACTTGGGTGACCATCAACAAGCCAAGGAGTACTGTCAAAGTGTCTTGATCATACAACTGAAAAAGCTTGGACCCGAGCATGCTGACGTTGCGCGTACTTACCATAGCATGGGTATCCTGAATCACGATTTGGGTGACCATCAACAGGCCAAAGAGTATTATGAACGTGCCCTGTCCATACAACTCAATAAGCTTGGACCCGACCATGTTGACGTTGCGAGTGCGTACCATAACATGGGCATCCTACATCACCATTTGGGTGACCATAAACAGGCCAAAGAGTATTATGAACGTGCCCTTTCCATACAATTGAATAAGCTTGGAGTCGACCATGTTGATGTTGCGCGTACGTACCGTTCATTAGGTGACGTTTAGCGTGTTTTGGATACCCAGCAGTAGCCGGCTCTTAGCCGTGATGACCGTGCCTAGTTTATTCAGCGAATAAATCGCACATCAAATATTTGTAATATTGTGTAGTTATCATTACTTACGCTTAGTTGATTGTCTCAGGTTTTAGTAAAAATGTTTAAGCCATTTAATCGTACCTAAGTCTTGCTAGTTAAATTGGAAGTTTGTCTTTAGAATAGGGTAATTAGTTCAACAGTATGTCAAAAAGAGATACAGATAGAAAAGCCTGAACCATCTAAACGTTTATCGTGTTTGTCATATTAGCATGCATTTTCCTCACATAACTTTCCATAAATTTTCTTTAATGGCACAGAATAGGGAAATCTATTTATCAGTGAGCAAAAAGACAGCTATTTTCTAATTATTTCCTATACCGACCATGGTTAAGTTAATTTTTACTAAGAAGTGTTACATAAATATACATAAATTTTAAGTTATCCGTTGCATGCCAGACTTCGCTGCCAGACTTTTTCTTCATAAGTGCAAAAGAGGTCTCAAATGGCAAATTTATGCGCTATAATTAACAATTAGTCGCCTTCGGCGACTAATTGTTTTAGTATAATTACATTGATGATTATTCGAGAAAATAAAAGTATTGATCAATTTTCGACTCCGAAACATCAAAAAATGTGGCTGCCATTTTGAAAACTGCTAGCCTTCAATGTTATAATCACCGCGCGGTGATTATTGCGGGATAAAGTGAAGCTCCTAGCCAATCACAGTGCTCCATTTTCCATAATCATCAATGTAATTATACTAAATTACCGATAGAAGATACTGAATCACGTTCTATTACGTACACACTGTAATAAAAATCCCTTTATCATTGACATTGGTTGTTGTGGTGGGGAAGCTGAATGAAAATATTTTCTCCTTCTTTCGCTTCTCTGTGCTGCATGCGCATCGCAGGCTACAAATTTTCAAATTTTTGTCATTGACCCGCTTAGTTTGATGTCAAAGGTAATGATAACTAGCCATTTTGAAAAGTTGAGTGACTCATCAGTTTATTCATCTTATCGGCAGTGAGGGCCGTTCCCATAGGATGAAGATGGCTTCTTTGATGTGGGAAACCTAGACAACGATCTTCAAAACAATTTTCCCAGCAAAGAAAGAAACAATTTCTTTCTTCAGTGACCTTATTTGTGTTTTTAGATATGAAAGACATTGTGCTCACGGATGCTTTAATTTGGCAATTGTGCTTTGCTGATGGTTTCCCCAAAATAACAGGCGCTACAGCCTGGGTAAGGAAACTTAAAGAACAACACGAGCAGGGTCCCCAATAGGCTTTTCGGGATCCGGAATTTTCCTTATTTGAAGCTCGGGATTCGGGATTTTAAAGCACAATAGGACAAGATTCGGGATTGAAAGTATGCGCGCGCGTTAGAATGTCCAAAATAACCCTCGGATTACGGGATTACACGAAATTTTGGTTCGGGATCACGGGATTGAAGAATCCTATTGGTGACCCTCCCCGTGAGCGTAAACCTGTAGAAATGAAATCCGTACACCTCATTTTGGACGGCGTGAACACTAACATTTTGTCTGTAGGTCGGTGCAAACGATTTGAACTAGTTTCTTGACTTAACGCTTCGTCGTGCCGGAATTGCTTCAAAAAATTGCTGTTAAAAACTTATGTCTAGGAACAAAATGTTCAAGCCAAGGAAGAGGGTATAGTAAGAAATTCCTACCCAATAAGTGACGGAATAATTGCTTCCGTCCTTGTTACTCCTAACCGAGTGATTTTCAACTCTCTTTCAACCATAGAGGGTACTAATACTGTTATGACCAAACTGATACGAAATTATTAGAGTTATTTAAAAGAATTCTAATGAAACACGAGGTGATCATGTAAGGAGGGTAACTACTCCCCCCCTCCGCCCCCCAAAACGCCTGTGTAACAGCAAAAGACTACGAAAGTGAGGGCCGATTTTTAATGTTTAACTTCACTGTTCTCCAAAACTAAAGTTGCTGTGGCACGCACATATCCCCTGCAGGCGCTGCTCGGGTTGGTTGCTGCATATTCACACTCGCATTTCTTGAGATCTTTATCCCCGCCAGTGATCTTAGCTCGACATATATTATAGTGAGTACTTTATCTTTCAGAACGCCAGGTGAAATGGTTTTAGTAGGCTATCATTTTCTTTTTTCTATGTATTGAAATCTCGCATATGTACTGTTCATCTTGTATCTGTATTCATTTTTTTTATAGCCCCCGTTGGAGGTTTGTGTCGGTGCAAACCGAAATATCGGGCAAATAATAATTCACCTCTTTATTTTTGTTTTCTTTCTTTATTTTTCCTTTCACTCTTCCTGCCGTAAGGATCAGTTTACTGTTTTAACTTAAAACCTGCTAGTAGTCACGAATAGGACAACTACTATTTCCCATCAGGTCGTTGTTTCACATTCTACACCTCCACAAGCAAAGGTATGGAGCCAAAATATCCCATCTGCCTTTCATTTAGTAGAGCTCTTTGAAATGACTGTCGTTGACTTCAGAGGAATCATATGGAGCAATCGCTTTGCTTTGGATTACAAGTGACAGGAGGGTAGCACAGGAGGGTACATGAGGAAAGTGCGAAAACAGAAACATCGTCAGAAACCCAGCTATTTTCTTCCATGAAGGTCAATTTCAGCTTTTTCAATAACATTATTCCAGATTTCTACCGCAGTTGTTCTAACTGTTGATACTCATAGCGTTTGTCACCATGGTGGTACATTTCAGCAACTGTTCAATACACAGCTATACAGCCACAGTATCTCAGAATAGAAATACAACACAGTATAGAAATACAACACATTGACCCGATAACTTTAACGTCACTCGTATTTGCCTTGAGATTGCACATTCGCTGACCATCACAGGCCACGCAAGTACTTTTAGTCAACCTGCGAGCAGAGCCTCTTTTTTGTCTTCTTAACTGAGTCAGGCGGAGTGGCATCAAGCCTTTGAAGTCACCATGAGAGATAGACCACCACACCGGGGACTACGTCCCCTACTCTTTACGAACAGTGTATGGGCTCTTTAACGTCTACGATAGGCTCGCTTTTTATAAACTCGCGCACTTTAATCCACTTTTTTCTTCTGCTTCAAACGTCTGCCACGCTGGCTATGTTAAAACACTCGGAAGTGAAAAAGAAAGTCAGTTCACGCGAAGTACACACTGATTAGCGCTTCTCATGGTAATAAAGAATAAGAACCTAAAAGAACACCAGTATCGAGTTAAGTGTAAACAGGGTTCAAGTGTCGTGGATAACACAAACTGGCTTGTGTGACTACGCAATGCCCTTTGCGCGTGACGTGTGTCCCTTGTCTTACATGTTACATAACTTATGGCGTGACGCTTTATCTAGCCTGCGTAGCTGGCGGTATTGTGTAGCAGTCGAGTGAGATTTGGCGGCGGAGCCGTTGTAATAAAGTCGAGTGAGATTTGACGGCGGAGCCGTCACGAGCGGCGACGCCGCGAGAAATATAATATTTCAAACGCCTCGTCCCCACTCCTTTTTTTGGATCGCGGCTCTGCCGCCAAAACTTTAATCTCACAATACCGTCAGCTGCGCAGGCTACGTCTTATCTAATGCTTGGCGTTCAATTTAGGGCCTGTTTACATGAAGGTGGGGACCTTAGGTAGGTGAGGTAACATGTGGCGGGTCACCCCACCTAACATGTAAACGTGATCAGATCACATTAAAATGTGAGATTATATGGACAGGTGGGTTATCCCACCAAAGCGGGTTACCTCACCTACCTGGGGTTCCCCACCTCCATGTAAACAGGCCCTTAGAAACATACTCGGGCTTGAGAGCTACTTCAGAACCTCCACTGCATCTTTGCGCCGATTGATTAGCACATATCGTGAGATACAGACAAAATTTATCCGGGGGGTTTGGAATTAATCACTTTCTGTTTTAGCAGAATCAATTTCAAAGGGGTGCAGGCTCCTCCTTGAAACGTAAAATCCAAAACAAAAAAGGCCATCAACGTATGCGCACACAACACGAAGAAGAATAGGGATCAACATTAAGTAGGTTCAACAACAGTGATGAGAACAGTGGTTTGGGACACTACTGGCTTAAAAGGACTTTGTACTCATCATCCTTAACAGCAAGAAGTACGACCCTTCAATGCTGACATTTGTCCGTGCTGTAACTGAAATGGCACGTTTTTCTTTTGGGCACTCATTTTAAAATACCACGGCATAGTTGCCGGGCCAAACTAAAGAGTTACCTGCTTTCTAACCTGCGATCAGGCGATTTTTTTTTTGGGCGGGGGAAGTTGTTGTAGTGTTTATACAAGGGAAATGGGCTCCTAACATGGTGGGAAGAAAGTGTACCATTTTACAGGTCATTTTCGTGTCTTTTTGTATCTTCTGATACTTCAAGGTAAATACTTAACTGTCTAACGCAATGGAGAGTGGAGGATTCTGAAACATTGCAAACAAGTTCCTTTGTTTCCTCCCTTTAAAGAAATTCCAGAAGACTGAAGTAAGCAATACCAGAACTTGTGTAAAATTTGACTATTGTTGTTATGCTAAAGGATTCTCTTCTGAGTAAGAGCTGCAAAAGAGCCAGGTTTGGGTGCCCAAATCATGTACGCATTTCAAACTAAGAGGAAACAGCATCTGTAAAACCTGATAAAACATAACCCTCGGTAGCCTCCCATGCAATCCCATCCTCAGAGTCCGCGTTACCCTTATCCAGCGGAACAGACTGCGTTTGAGTGAAGAAGCCTTATAAGAGCGCCTGCGTGGAAGATTTAAGCCACGTGGGAACGAACACAACATTGTTGGGAGTTGTTGCATCCGTTTGCACGTAGCTTTAGTCCCTCTAGTACACAGGTAAACTTAATATAAAACATCCTGCCCTTGCTAAAACTGCTCAAAGATGGCATGGGATGGGGACTAATTGGACCTCTTTTAAGATTTTTGATGTCTTAGCTGTCATAAATTTGAGCGCTGGGTTCATTCGGTATTTCGCTATCTTGAAAGTTCTGATTTATCCAAGTGAAGAAGTTAGCTTTTTTTTGCTTCTAAGTGTTTTACAATTTACCAGTTTTGTTTTTTTTTATGCTTATACGTTTTTACTGAAAAAAATGTATAACTGACGAGAGAATTATGCGAACAAAAATTAATGTCGTTTAAGTTAGGAAAGAAAACGTGATGTTGGTGGTTGGGGGCAGAGGAGGGGGGCTATTGGTAGTCACCTTTATCATCAGCCCCACTACGCATTTTTTTCCTGCGAGTCAAGGACGGAAAACATTCATGAGAAGGTGTCTCACTGCCGGCGTAAGTTGACGAATATTGTCCCCTTGTAAACCCTGTCATCTTATTCCCATGTCTGTTGACCACATGCGTCTTTAATCAGAGAAATTAAAACAAATGTACTTGGTTTGGAGACATGGCAGACTATAAGCAAGATATAAATATCAAGAGAGAATGAATATCCTCTCTTGTAAAAGTACAATAGCTGATTTGGTTTCGCTATTAGAGTTTGTCACTTAAGTGCAAAAAGTGCCCTGGACTGATTCGTCCCCAGTCTGTCTCATTAACGCGCTAGGAGTTTTGAAGAAGGCTGGGCGAGTCAACTTCCTGCAGCAGTTTGTGGTAAACGCCAATTAGTTAATTGGGTTTTTATTTTTCGAGTATAATACAGTTGCATTTTCTCAAATATAGACAAGGCGGGTCAATTCTCCAAAAATACCTTGTCTAAGATTTAACCCCAAACAAATTCCATGCAGAATTTCCAGCCATAAAAATTTCCAGAAAGCAGTAAATGATATAACACGAGAAATTAGTTTTGAATACCCAAAAAAGTACTTGCCAAAATTTTCCTACCCAAAAAATCCCGAAATCAAAAATTTCACACCCACAAAACTCCTTCGATCATCCTTGTCACTTGAAATCCGAATCGAGTACCCCCCACCCCCTTCCTCCCGAGGTCCATTCTTCTCGTTAAAACCTCTACATTTCCCGGTATATCGTTAAGAAACGACAGCCGGTTGACTGAGGGCTCCGGACTAACGCTAAGCATTTGAAACTCGTTAGATTTTCATGCAAGTATAAAAAGTCGAACTTCAATTCTCGTTCTAGTCCTGTCTTTGTCACGCACAGGTACCAATGCGAGAAAGTGTTTGAGAAAAGCTTCGAGTTACAGGACGTTTAGTCAGACCTGCGCACCTGAAAGTGTTACCCTCCTTGCTAATCTCGAACACTAAGCACTGCCAGTAGATGGCTCGGCTCAGCTGTAACATCGACATAATTTGTATCGTCATCTTGAGTCACACTGCTGTTTATTTTTGTGTAAATCTTTCTGTGACATTTTTGTGCCACTGCACACAATGTAAGAAAAATAAAACACTAAATTATCACAGGGTATTTTAATTCAAGAAGAAACATCCAAACACATTCAAGGTTTTTTTGCAGGGAGGAGTTAAAATTTGGCAAATATGATAGAGAACAAAAAGGGATTATAGCGCCATCTAAACGCTCTTAGCGTCAACCTCGTTCCCAGGGTTATCCTTGCGTGATCGCGTGATAGCGGTAGCCCTATTCAACAAACGAAAAGTGCTTAGCGAAGCGACTGTTGCTGAACACCGATTCGATTGAGTTCGTTGGATAATTTCATCGTTCCTTGAGAGGTTTATGAACAGGAGATTAACAGATAAGCAGTAAGTGATGTTCAAACAACCACATGAATTATTTTAACGCTGTTGTAAACACGTTATGATTCGTAATCTATCAGTTCCTCGTGAGTTTTTCAAGCCGGAAGTTTATTTGAGTGAGAACTATTTGTAGGTCGAAAGTAAAATTTGGACTTGTATGATTTCTTTTTGTTAATTGACTCTTTTATGAGACCAATAATACGACAGGCTTCGGTTACAAATCCTACATTAACAAAGTTTGATGGTTAATTTCAATAGTGTCGCACAGCTCAGAAACGAAGAAATTTATTTGCTCTGTGACTTGAAGACGACTTGATCAGCTCGCCAAAGAAAAGCTGTAATTTGCCTGCAGTCGTTTTCAATACGCTCTGATAAACATCTGACTTATTTCCATAAATCTCCAAAGTCGAGTCCTGACTAGTTCGATCGATGGTTCCATTTAGTTGCAGAGTTGGTCATCTACTTTGTGTTGCATAATTACAGGATAATTTCAATCGTGCGTTGCAATTTGAGTTGTGAAGGTGCAAGGGTCTTGCTGATAAAGTATACACTGAACATTGTCCTCACCACTTGAAATATAGGGTTCTACTTCAACAGGTTCCAATGCAAGCAAGCTGAATCAGTTGCTTATGTTGAGCTTATTCATACCCTCGCCCCATGTAAGGGAATCTAATTCTTGGATTCGGGATTCCACGCCATGGATTCCGGATTCCCAGTTACTGGATTCCAGTCTTTGTAAGTGGATCTTGGATTCTGGATTCCAATCTTTAGAAGGATTGCGAATTCCTTGAGCTGTATTCCAGATTCCAAAGCCCAGGATTCCAGATTCCAAAAGCAAATATTTTCAGATTCTTGATTCCACCAGCAAAAATGTCTTAAATTCCGGAATCCGGATTCCCTTACATGGGGCAAATAACTCCTTTTATCCTGTCGATTGGCCGAAAATGTTTCATTAGAATGTTGACTGTAATTTGTAAAACAAATTTCGCAAAAAATTTATCCGTCCATACCCTGCGAACAGAGGCCTTATCTGGGAGGATTGAAGGGCCTCTGGTCACAGGGTTATCCGTCTAAAGCCACATAAATAGTGTACTTGCCAATATTAACCGCTAAAATTTAAGCGCCGATAAAAATCGATTAAAATCAATAATTATCGATTAGCAACAACCGTTTCCTCTGTCAATTATCAATTCTATTAATAGATTTTATTGATAAACTTTTATCGTTGCACTAGTCATTATCAGGTCGAGTCTCCCGTCAGGCTAACATGATTTCTATGGGTATTCATCCCCAGCAAAATTCAAACTTAATGTCCTTAGCTCTAAACCTTCAAACATTCTTTCTTACAATTGAAATATTCAATTCGGCAATTTAACCAATTTAACCGTTTATTACATCCATTTTGAAATCACTGGCGATCCGTGCAATCTGATTGGCTCTCAGCAGTGTGATTAATTCCCAAATCGCACCATTTTTTGCTCTAAATCGCACCTGTTCCAAATTGCGCCTGTCATGTTCTAAATCGCATCATTTCTGTTTTAAATCGCACCATTTTTGTTCTATATCGCATCATTTCTGTTTCGAATACAAAATGAGAAGTAAAAGCCTTTTTGTTACGCCTTTTTAACAAACCTGCTACATGATCAATAAAATATTAGTACTCGGACTGAATTTCAAAATGGCTGTAAAAGAGTGGTAATTGAACTTCGTGTCGTGAAATTTTGGTCTGAAATCATACTTGTTTCAAATCACTCGTATGATTTCAGACCAAATTACACTCCACTCAGTTCAATTACCATTATTTATCAAAAAATTCAATCCGGCAATTCGCTGGACAAGATGTTCAGTTTGTCAATCTGAATAACCACTTTTTTAATGCGAACATTCAATGCGGCAACGGTAACTTTCAGTCTTGCAAAGGAAACATTTTGTCCTTTAGTTTTAACAGATCGACGTTAAATCAGCAGTGCAGTAACAGTGGAACGTTCATTTCGTCAATTAAAACCTCCAATTTGAACAGACATTCAATTGAAACATTCAATTCAGATATTCTACTCAAACATTCTATTAAGACATGCAATTCAGACAATGCAAGTCAAACATTCAATTAAGAGTGAGCACTATGCACTGCAGGCTATGTACACATGCAATTTTTTATGACATTGCCCTGCTCTAAAATTGTTTAAACTCAAGGAATTAAGTAGTTTCTTTATTGAGCAGAACACAAAATGGCAATTCATAGTTATGGTTAAAAAGAGTCTCGTGAGAACAGTCTGTTCTGGTACTGCCCAGCCTGGCTTATATAAGATGCCAATGTGTGTTTAAACAGTTTACATTTGCAACTCAGATTTTTGCCACAAAAATTTCAAAATTTGCTACTTGTATTTTTATTGCAAGAGTCCGAATTGTTCAATTTCAAAATTAGCAACTCGGTACCTCAAACATCTGAGTTATAGTTCGTCGTTATAAACAGCGTGGATTTTTGAAGCAAAAATTGAAGTTGTGTCATTTCAAAACTTAGACAACTTACAACTTGAACTTTTACAATAGACACGTGGTTACTTTCGGAACGATCAGATCATCCCCTTCTACTAGAAGGGTATTGAAAAAAATCTCTTTGGTTGCGTAGCATTAGAAGACATTCTGTAAGGCCCCGATCACATGCATCCGGATATTTTGAAAACGGATATTTTTTTCCTTCGTTTTCAGAAAAATACGCGCCCACACACATATATATATATAGCGTATTCGAATTGTTTTCGCTCATCCATACGAAAAAACTAAACAATTGAAATACGATAGCATCCCTCGCAGAACTCTCACTGAATACGTACATACATACATACTATATATCCTGTTTAACCATGTTTAGCCTAGTAATACTGTATACCCAGTATACCCCTATATATCCTGTTTAACCATGTTTACCCTAGTCGTACTGTATACCCAGTATACCCCTATATATCCTGTTTAACCATGTTTACCCTAGTCATACTTTATATCCCTGTATACCCTTGTATATACCCTGTATATCCTGTTTACCCATGTTTACCCTAGTCGTACTGTATACCCTGTATACCCCTATATATCCTGTTTACCCATGTTTACCTTAGTCGTACTTTATATCCCTGTATACCCCTATATATCCTGTTTACCCATGTTTACCCTAGTCGTACTGTATACCCAGTATACCCCTATATATCCTGTTTAACCATGTTTACCCTAGTCATACTTTATATCCCTGTATACCCTTGTATATACCCTGTATATCCTGTTTACCCATGTTTACCCTAGTCGTACTGTATACCCTGTATACCCCTATATATCCTGTTTACCCATGTTTACCCTAGTCGTACTTTATATCCCTGTATACCCCTATATATCCTGTTTACCCATGTTTACCCTAGTCGTACTGTATACCCTGTATACCCCTATATATCCTGTTTACCCATGTTTACCCTAGTCGTACTTTATATCCCTGTATACCCCTATATATCCTGTTTACCCATGTTTACCCTAGTCATACTTTATATCCCTGTATACCCTTGTATATACCCTGTATATCCTGTTTACCCATGTTTACCCTAGTCGTACTGTATACCCTGTATACCCCTATATATCCTGTTTACCCATGTTTACCCTAGTCGTACTGTATACCCAGTATACCCCTATATATCCTGTTTAACCATGTTTACCCTAGTCATACTTTATATCCCTGTATACCCTTGTATATACCCTGTATACCCTGTTTACCCATGTTTACCCTAGTCGTACTGTATACCCTGTATACCCCTATATATCCTGTTTACCCATGTTTACCCTAGTCGTACTGTATACCCAGTATACCCCTATATATCCTGTTTAACCATGTTTACCCTAGTCATACTTTATATCCCTGTATACCCTTGTATATACCCTGTATACCCTGTTTACCCATGTTTACCCTAGTCGTACTGTATACCCTGTATACCCCTATATATCCTGTTTAACCATGTTTACACTGAACTGGCCACCCCAGAATAAATATGGTTCAAAATAAAAAATAAAAATAAACAATTGCTTGATGGATGTCATCTGCAAGAAGAAATGAAGACATCTTTTCAAATTCTCAAACTATGCCCAGAAACAAACTCTACAAGGAGGTAAAAGTCACAATGAAAAATGTTAAGAACTTTGAAATTTCTTTAAAGGAATAAGAAAGCAATTTCATATGATGTGAGGAATAATTATGTAGATGGTGGGGTGTTATCCATCGATCGCGAGGCCTTATTCAGTAGCTGTGAAGTATAAAGATTATGCCTCCACAAAATATGACACCACACGCAGGATAAGAAAAGCATAGCTATTTTAAATTTCCTTAGGGATAGTACAAAGAGAGAAATTCAAGCGCGTGCGAGTCACAAGGGGCGACCGACTCCTGTCTAGCGGTAACTGGCGGATCTAATCCCGCCAGCTAATCAGGCTAACTCCGTGGAGTCTCGTTTTCTTTTTTCACCAGTCATACGTCGCCTGCTCTTTGTGCTTTTTCTTTTATTCTGCTCTTTTATCCAAGGTAGCCTGTCCAGTAGAACTGCACCGTTCTAAACCTCTTATTTCACTGGTCCCCTTTACGGTGGCTGAACACAGTTTTGCGGGCGGTCAGCGGTAACTCGCGTGACGGCGAGTGTTTTAACTCAGACAAAAAAACATGGCGGCGAAAAAGTAATGATAAAAAGAAGACGATTTGTCAAAATCTACTCATTAAAATTTTGTGATATTTGGAGGAATTTTTACTTTTATCGTATTTTAGATAACGAGAACTTTAAAATGGAAGTTGGACAGACGATTTTTGTGACACATTTAATAATTACAGTACAATTATATTATTGAGTATCTAAAAACCCCTCTGTTAAAATTTGATCAAATAAGTTTCAAATGGTTATGATTAATTATAGTAAGCTATGTGCAAGTTTATAGGAAAATCTAATGAGTGAATTTTCTGTAAACTGAGCAAAAGTGAAATTTTAAGGTTGTATTCATTCGTCATGTTGCCATGGAAACTACGAAAATGTCAAATTTTACCTGTCAATCAAAATCTTTCATCAGTATATTTTTCATATGCCAAGTTTCAGCTTGTGAGCTGCGACCCTTCTCTTGCTATAATTTGGCAAATGACATATACTCACAAACTGCCAAAACTGTGTTCAGCCACCTTAATCTGCACCTCCATTGTTTTCGGGGATAGGGGCATTGTTATGTGACAATCCCTATTGTTTTCCCAGCAAATCACAAACAATCTTTCAAATAGGAGCGGGTCGCCCCCAGCCTGTCGCATTTCATCTCTTCGTCTTATCTCTTTCAATATTTTTTAAAACGTTGTCGTAGTGGAACATGCAATTTCTTACCGAAAATGTGGGTTGCCCATACGTTTTCCAGTCAATATGCGAGGTATATGGTCGATATCTAAAAGAAGGCTTTTTAAATTGTTTGTTGCATGTGGGTGGCAGACGGTCGAGGACTAAAGAACAACGCAACTACGGCGAAGTCATAACGAAAAACTTGACGTCAATTAGTGCCCCGCTTAGCGGGAAACTAGGGTGTTTTAGGATGAATGGTATGAAACTTGACATTTATCACCGGGTTGGGTTGGGGAGGGTCTCGGGTAACAGAAAGATGCGAAGCCCTTTCTAGGTCCGAAATTTACATCTGTAACAATATTCTCCTGGTCATCCAGGAGTATATTTCCTTTATATCGAACAACTGTATCAGATCCATCACAGTGCGACTACTCGAACGGGACACTTGCGCTTTTTTTGCAACGGACCAATAAAATTCAAGGTTGATCCGTGCAACCATTAAAAACTTTAAAACCGTTTGAACTTACCTGACCTCTCAGGAAACAGCCCTCAAATTCATGAATATTTCTTTTTTAGTTTTTCACTAAATCCTCTTGGCCTACTTTCCTTTTATTTATACTGTTGACCCTTTCCTGTCAGCTTTAGGAAGTTCTGCGAGACACGTACTTTCGGTATATATACTGTACCTGAATACCTCTCCGTACAAATCAAATAGAAACAAATAGTAAACGCATTTTATCCCTAAAGCACCGTGTGGGGCAATGGCCATTTTAATTCATCTTGTTATTCTGTTTTTCTTTGAATCAGGTTTCAAGACTGTTCACCCCCTTCATTACCATATGGCCACTAAGATTTTTTCCGAAGAACAGCTTAACTACTTCCGCGTTTGTCACATAGCCACTGACATACTGCCCCAAGCTCTGCGATTTCTGTTCAAGCAGGAATGGGACAATCGTTACAAGACAACGTCCGGAGAATGGACGGACACGCCTCAAAATGGACTAGACTTCAATAACGTCGAGTCCCCAGGTAATCAACGAAGAAATGCCCGACTGTTGGCTACAATGGTAACTGGAGACAGGGCGCAATGGGACTGTACTATGCTATTTTATGCCATCCTGTTCTCTGATTCTATTCAAGGACTGAGTCCACTTATCAAAACCAATGTTGATGATCTCAGGAAGTTTCGCAATGAAGACTTCGCTCACATGACAGAAGGTCAGTTATCAAATACAGACTTTAGCATTTCTGTTGGCAAAGTGGAGACAGCATTTCGAAATCTTGGCCTGTCTACTTTTGAAATCCAAACTGTAAGAACACAGAAAAGTTTTCCAACTGACGAGTTGCAAAATGTGATTACAAATGTTCAGAACCTTACTCAAGACCTCCACACAAAAGATGCTGAACTTCAAACCAAATATAGTAAATTGCAGGAAAAAGCTAAAGAGCTTCTCGAGAAAGATGCCCAACTTCAGGAAGAAAAAAGCAAATTACAACAAAAGCATGCCGAACTGCAAGAAACCAAAGACAGACTACGAACTAAGGAAGAACAACGCAAGGTTCTTGAAGAGCAGCTAGAGCGCGAAGTAGAACCATTTTGCGTCCTTCCACCTAGACCTCCCCATGTGATCGCGAGACGCGATTGCGACGTTGCTAAAGTAACGCAGAAACTCATAAACCTTAGGAAGGCTAACGAGAACAATTTAAGTTTTTGTTATATTTCAGGCAATCCCGGGAGTGGTAAATCTCAGCTGGCTGGACTGGTTGCCGAGAATTTCTACAAAGAGGCCCGTGAAGACACGAGCGCTCCGTCATTTGTCATGACTTTAAATGCTGAAAATCTAGAAGCGCTTTTAACATCATACCTCTCGTTGGCAAGAAAAGTGAGCTGTCCCGCGTATACTATAACTACTACAGAAAACTCCAAGGTTTTAAGTACTGAGCAGAAAATGGCCATTATCAAAGACTTAATTACAACAAAAATTCACTTTTACTCATCTTGGCTCTTAGTGATTGACAATGTCACAAATCTCGCTGGAATGGGTCGGTTTCTTCCTGAGCGTGGAAATGAGCGGTGGGGCAAAGGCCAGCTACTAATCACAACTCAGGATTGTACATGTATCCCTTCAGAGAGTTCGTTCACATCTCACATCTCCTTGAGCAAAGGTATGGAGCTTACTGATGCTACTTGTTTATTAATCGAGCTCTCTGGAATCTCCGGCAACGAAATGGAAGAACAGGTGGCTCATGCTTTGGATTATCAGCCACTTGCTCTAGCCAGCGCAGGAGTGTTTGTGAGAAAGCTGCGAAATACCAATCCAGCATTTGGCTGGAAGGGGTACTTAGAAAAATTAGAAAAAGGGAAACGCGAACTCACTGAAAAGGAACTTGCCAAAGTAAACGGTATCTTCCCAAACTCCATGACTGTAGCGACCATGGTAGCTGTTGAGACTGTAATGGCTTGCGATCAAATAATGAAGCACGCTTTCATCTTTCTCGCTTTTTGTGCACCAGAGCCATTGAGCTTAGACGTGTTGACCACGTATGTTGTAAATGCTGACGAAAGATTGGATAAAGAGGAGGTAGGCATTCAGATCCAAGGCTCCTCATTGCTGTTGATCGACAATGAGAATAACGTGAACATTCGATTGCACAAAGTGGTACAGGATATTCTGAAGTTTCTAGTTAAGGATCGAATGAAGACTGATGAACATACCCGAGTTTTATCTGTTGCATTGCAATCATGCAAGCAGTTTATTACCAAAGCGGTTCCAACGACTGAGCAGAAAGTAGATTCTTTCCTTGAGAGCAGACACATAGTTCCACACTTGAAAACGCTAGTAGTGGGAATTAACCACATTTTCCTCCATAAAGATACATTTCAGGTTTTCTGTAACCCAACTTTGGATGTCTACCAATTTTGTTATAACCTAAGAGTGCTTGGTGCAGTTTGCTTCCTTCATAGCGAGTTCCATTCATCAATTGAGTACTTAAGCGCAGCTTTAAAGATTATTGAAGATGATCAGATAAGGGAACGGCGACCCAATCACTTGTTCGTTGCGAGTCTTTATTGCGAACTAGGTGAACTACATTTTAACTTGAGTGACCATCAGCAAGCCAAGGAATACTTTGAACTTGCCCTATCCATAGCAGTAAGTGAACTTGGAGCCCATCACATTGTAGTTGCGCGAATGTACCATAACATTGGTGCCCTAAAACAGGAGATTGGTGACCATCAGCTGGCCAAGGAGTTTTATGAACGTGCCTTGTCCGTACAACTCAGTAAACTTGGACCCGATCATGTCAACGTCGCAAATACTTACCACAGCATGGGTAACCTACATTGCGAAATGGGTGACCATCAGCAGGCCAAAGGGTATTATGAACGTGCCTTGTCCATAAAACTCAGTAAACTTGGACACGATCATGTCAACGTCGCAAATACTTACCAAAGCATGGGTAACCTACATAAGGCATTGGGTGACCATCAAAAGGCCAAAGAGTATTATGAATGTGCCTTGTCCATAAAACTCAGTAAACTTGGACACGATCATGTCAACGTCGCAAATACTTACCAAAGCATGGGTAACCTACATAAGGCATTGGGTGACCATCAAAAGGCCAAAGAGTATTATGAACGTGCCTTGTCCGTACAACTCAGTAAGCTTGGACCCGATCATGTCAACGTCGCAAGTACTTACCACAACATGGGTAACCTACACAACGAAATGGGTGACCATCAGCAGGCCAAAGAGTATTATGAACGTGCTTTGTCCGTACAAATCAAGAAGCTTGGACCCGATCATGTCAACGTCGCAAACAGTTGCCATAACATGGGTAAGCTACATTACAAGTTAGGTGACTATGAAAAAGCCAAGGAGCTTTTTCAACGCGCTCTTTCCGTAAAACGGAAGAAGTGTGGACTTGATCATGTTGACGTTACGCAATTGCTCCGTTTGTTGGCTGCTGTGCAGCGTGTATTGGATTCCCAGCAGCAGGTGCCCGATGATCATGACCGTACACAGTTGAATCAGCCTCAAAAGCGTGGACTGGATCAAACTGATTTCGAATTTGCTTATCGTAAGAAACGTCGCGAAGATGACTTTTGATTGCAACGGTGTGACGTGGTTTGCATAGAATATGTTTGTACATGTTAAGAGCAAATTTCTAGTTTTTCGTTTCCTTTGTGTGTGTTCCTTTCGGTGAATCCAAAAACGGAGTTTTGGTCCTAGATTTGCTGGATTTCGCGGTCCAAAGGAACGTGAAATCCGAAATTGGATTTATAACCTTGGTAACCTTTCGCAAACGCGTGCAATATATATGACAGCCTCTCAAGAAATGACGTTTTTTCCACTGTTTGACAAATTATATGATTACACCGTGCAGAATTTTGTGGTCGGCAGTTCGAATAGCGACGATGGAACATAAACAGATCAAGAAAGAAGAGCGTTAAAGTTGACAATTATCTAAAGGTTGTCGGCTCAGTTTGATCCAGTTTCGTAGCTCGGATGTTTTTTAATGTAACACGATGGAGTGCCTATCGCGTTTACAAGCGAGTTTGTAGAAAGATAGCAGTTTGTCCTTTTTACTTATTTGTGTTTTTAAGCAATCTTTAGCGATAAATGATTAGCACATGGATATTTTACTGTACCTGAAACAATCTTCCAGTGTTTTCAGATGTTACACGGCAAATGGCAGCAACAAGGAAACTCTACGGGAAAAATTTAACTGGAAATACCACTGGATCATCTGACTAATTTCGGATCCACTGTGAATGGAACAGCGTAGATCACTAATCCGTTAATCTGGTTTCGGATTCTTCGGATTTCAAATTCAATGGATCCTTTTTCACACAAGGATTCATTAGACCAAAACTCCGGATTTGGATTTACCGAAAGGGACGCGAAATCCGTTTTAAGATCCGAAATCCGTTTTTGGATTCACCGAAAGGAACACACCCTTTATTTTTTAGTCTTAGCTTGAAATTGTACACAGTGAGTTTATGTGACATTTATATTTACTGATTTTTATATATTACAAAATAGGCCGCGTTTAATCATTTTCAGTATAACACACGTACTAGAAGTCCCAGCGTTAATCTACTGTCATGTCAAATTACAAAATTGTTCTGGGCTTCTGAAAGGAAAAACAGAACGCTTGTTTATGACGGGAATAAATAGTTTACTTACACTCCTTTTGATAATGATGTAAGAATCTTTTTGTTCGGTTTTATAACAGTATTTAGACTGCAAGTTAATAAGCACAGTGGAATTCAGTTTTTGTTTTTAATTTTCCAAAATTTTACGGACCAAAAGTCGTTTCCCCTACGCTCCTTTGGATTTGTGCAGACACTAAAAATAATTTAGCCCCGATTTCTCGGACCCCGGTTTTTCGAAACTCTCCATTCACGTATTTCGAACTTACCCTGCTCTTTTTTAAAAAAATATTCCATTCGCCGTCTCGATCTTTAAAAAATCACACACAAACAAAACCGGTTTTAGCCAAATGTAACACCCCCTTTTCAAGGGCTGCGTGAGAATTTTGCGCGAAGCGCGCGAATTTTACACGCCCGTCATGTTTTTGCCCTCGCTCCAGGACTGTCGCTCCCGGCGGGTTTTTGGCTGCTAAGCACAAAATACGGGCTGTTTGCACTCTCACTAATGGATGATAAAGACAGTTAAATCCCATATCTTAGATGAGCCCTGTTATAACTGTGAAACATGTGGTAAAAATAACAGTATCACTAAAAAGCCGAAATTTGGACAATTACTTATGGCTACTAGACCTGAAGTTTTACAAACTTGTGAAAAAAACATCCCAGGCCGGACACGACACGAGAAAATTCTCAAGCATACCAAAGTTTTTAACAACTGTTGAATGAAGCCAAGTATGGCATGAAGAATTATGCAAATCGAGGACGGTGTTTGCCGCCTCGGGGGATAGCATCCTCCTTAATGAAATGCACATGTCGAAAATTCGGCTTTTGAGTGCAAACGGTATCATGTTTGGTTCTAGTTTCTACCCGTCTACTATCCCTCCTACAGTAGACATATAAGTGACATGTCTGACGTATCCGCAACTAGGATAAAAAGTACAAAAAAATCCACAACGGTTGGTTGTCTGTACCAAAGAATGTTTTCAGACTTGAGTCGCCAGAAAAATAGTAATATCCAGCCCAGGCATAAAAAAACTATAAGCTCAGTGCTTTATTAAAGTGTCCAACCTGCCAATGGGATGTCATCGCTTCTTAATATCTAGTCGGTTTTCTTTTTTTCTATCCACCCTCGTGGCAAGAGAAATATTTTACCTTCCTGAAGAGTTAGTTATCATATTCAAACCGGGCTTTTTTCTTTTTTGCGACCGGAGAGGAGAAGCGGAGGGGAGGGGGCAGGGCTCGGAAGCCCCCTCAAAAACCTTAAAAAACAGCTCATGCTACGGTTACCAAAATCACACAGAATAATGTACTCATCATTTCCAACTTATAGGCAAAACTTGATTGACACAATAACGTAATTTGACGTCAAGATGACGTCATATTTTTCATTTATTGATAGAATATGAATTTTCCTTTCATGCAACGTCATAAGAAATTGTATGTAAAGTAAAGTTCCGAATTCCTGTTTGACAATAGGGTCAAATGAGTAGAAACTGTTTTCTTGCGCTGCTTTCTGTTTTTACAAGAGGTTGCTTTGAAGGGAGTTTCATCATCTTATACCCTGTTCTGTTTGTTACTTGTATGTTCACATGAAGTAAAACCCCTCAGCTCACACCAAAAAAATACTTCACAGCCTAACACAGAATTAATCAAAGAAAGACTATCGTCAACTCGTGGGTGCGTTATTTAGAAAATAATCAATTAGTTATCACCTCTGCTTTTCCCACAGTAAATTTTAGGAAATGAGAGAAATTCAGATTATAAATATACTATCCTTGTTCTGGAAACACAATACTTTTCTTGCTGCACGAAGTGCCGAGCAAAAAAATGGACAATTTCCGTGTTTTATACCATAAGCCGATCTTGCGACCCCTCAGTCTCTTGGTTTGCGGTCTACAGAATGTGTAACGAAACGACTAACGAAACTGTAACGCGAACAAAATAACCCATTTTAGCTCATTTTTTCAGAGGTTTTCGATGGGTTTTGATGTTCTAACGACAAACACATCTCCACTGGACCCTGTGGCCATACTTAACCGATTGAAAAAACGACTCGAACCAGTCGGATGACATTTAAGGCTAATTGAAATCAGGTTACTGACAGTAAAAAACAATGTAAACACATTTCATGGCAATGAAAGAACATATGCGAAACAAAGTCGACACAACTCCTCCGCGAAATAGGACGCAAAACATAAGCTTATGTTTTCTTATCTCGATTTCTGCTGTTATTTTAAAGCTAATGCTCAAAATCACGTCCATTTCCCCCCGTGTTCTTAAGGAGTCCTTATAAAGAAGAAGAAGAAGTGCCTTTATTCATTAATTATAAACTCATTCATACACATAACCTACTACATTACTACAAGGTATGAGATCAAGCCAGCGTCGAAGTTGAAGGAGTAGAAGAGCAAATGCTCATCTTCTCGTCAAGTTTAACGCCAAAGGCTCTTGAATCGTACTAATGTGAAAGATTCCTGCGTGTCTTAAATTTGGTAAGACCTCTATCCTCTGACCGTGCTGTGGCGCACGATGTACGCTCTCGGCGAGGAATTTGATGCCACCGAACTTCGGCGAGCGCGTGCTTCTTTGGAAACGATAGATCTTCGCGCTCTCGAGTTCGGACCCGATTAATTACGAAAACGTCTACTACGAGTGAGCGAATGACTCATTTGCATATCCCTGTCCCTGCAATAACTCGTGGTACGCTCGCGCGTACCCACGAGTTAAAAAGCAGCACAAAGTCACACTATTTGCACGTCATTAAGGAATTTTACTCGTTTAAGCCGAATCGATTTATTTATCAAAAAAAATGATTGACCATATTTTCATCAAAATTAATGTTGTTTTACTGCGTGCAGGTAAGCTGTGGTCAAAGCCCCTGCTAAAGACGAGAAAATGACCTTGACACCCGAGTGTAGTCACCGCGGTTTAATTCACTTTTAGGGAGTAAATATAGTTATTTCTACACCCAAGAAGTACTCGCTGATCAGTAACAACTGGAGATGAAAATACTTCACGAGGTAAAGAGTAAGAACCTAAAAGAATACCAGACTTGAGTTCCAGTATAAACAGGGTTCCCACGGTGGACAACACAAACATTGCCATTTTTGCGTGACTTGTGTGACGCGTTTTAAATGTCACATGACATGTTGAGTGACAGCCTGTCTGACGCTTGAAATTTAATTGACTAACGAAAGGACTTGAGTACACTTGTCCATCAGTTATAAAACTCCACTGCATCTTTCCATAAACTGATAAACAGTACACGCATTTATCATGAGATCCAAACACGACATACCCAGGGGGGTCAGAATCACATTCTGTTCCAGTGTAGGAAGGGGAACAAAAAATAGGAGCACCAGTTTCAAAGCGCCACGTCTTTCTTCCTTGAAAATCAAAACAATAAACAAGCCCATCAACGCATGCGCACACAACGCCACAGGGGATCAATAGAGGTGATGCAAACACTGGTTTGGGACACTGCTGACACCAAACTACAGTGTGCTCATCTGCATCAACAGCGACAACACGGCCAGTCAATGTTGCAATAAAAACTAAGTGAGGTTCATGACTAATACAAGGAGAACTGAAGCATGATCCACCACCACAGTCAACTGTACAGACACACTGCTTGCGCTTGATGTCGAGGCCATACAGGTGATGATCATGTGACCCAACCCAGGCCAACCCTGTCTGTGAGTCTATACAAGGTGAACTTTTTACTGTTGCACCAGTTTGAAATGTCCAACGTGTGTCACCAGTAAAGCGGTTAAATACATAGACTTTGCCGTCATAACAACCTACAAAAAAACACAAAACAAAAGAAAACATGTGAAAAAGAAAAATAACTTAAGTCCTAAGGAAAGGAGCAGTATCTTGGAGGCACCTTTCAAAAGTAAAAAATGCGGGATGTCTATAACCACGTTAAAGTCGTCCTAGTTTAGCCTTGAATTAGGACGCAAGAAGCAACAAAATTTGAAATCTTTTTCCTGGCGTAATCTGCATTACTTTTGATGCCATGCCTTCATTTTTTTATACTACATTGTAAATGTAAAACACCGACAGCAATTTGAAATATTTTTCTAGGCGTGATCTGCATTACCTTTGATGCCATGTACCCATATTTCTTAGGTTACATTGAAAATAAAAACCATTGGAAGCTGTCTTCAAGAAGGTCAGAGGTTTCTTTCCACCCTTTCTGTCGCCAATTACTTAATTTTACTTTTGCCAGTGTTTTATCTGGGCTACAGACTACAAAATAGCCCGTATTTTCGCTTAGGTTAAGAACGCGCGCACCAGCGGTCAAAGGAAAAGTCTGGAGTGGGGAAGGGGGGGAGCCATGCGCTTCGAGCGAAAATAGAAAGTTTACGGCAAACGCCAGATTCAAGTTGCGAATTTCTCAAAATAAAACAGAAGCTGATAAAAACAGCTCAAAACAATTCCTATGGATAAAAAAATTGCGTGAAACTACCAAATTTGTGTAGAAATAATGAACAATAAACGACAAGTAAAGGGGAAAATTGGTCACGTGGTATAAATTCGCGTTTGCCGTTTCACGTAATCCTGATGTTTTACCTCTCTAATACCACGCCAGCACTTCGCCGACTGTTTTGAAGTCTATCTGGGTAGGATACTCGGAACTGATGCTTCGTCTTTAAAGAATGCATTTTCCTAAGGCTTTTTGTTGAAATGCCACTTCTTTCAAATATTCAAAAATGAAAGATGTTAGCTCTTCGAAGATTGTGTCAATATGCACAGTCTCCCGGCGATAACAAAAATACCTCACCTACTATGACATAAGTGCCACATGCAGAAATTGCTGCAGATGATTCTATTTTGTCCCCCACACTTCTCTCCCACAGGACTTCACCGTCACTGAGTCTAATACACATGAACACTTTACCATGTGACCCAATGAAAACTTCACCCTCGCACCCTCCTGGAGAGTTCACCACCAGAGGGGAGGCATCGATGCATTTGTATAGACATGTGCGCCACTGACAAGTGACGGTGACCAGGGTACCAGGAGCATTCACGTCTTCAGGGGAGGGGAGGGTCTGATTTGTATTTGTAGATACATCACCAGATGCAGAGAAAGACTGAAGGTGACTTTCATTGGGTGCAAAGGTCTCTGTTTGACTGGTGATATCACTGGTTGCAAAGGTTCTTGATAGAGTGCAAAACGTGCAAACAGTCCACTGGTTTCCTCTCCGTACAGAGCAGAAACAAGTTTTCAACTCTGAATTGTTTGTTCCAATTTCGACTGAGTTGCTGTTTTTCTCTGCAGTTGATAACCTCTTCGACTTAAAATCCACTTCATCTTTCGGAGAAGCACCATCAACTGAAGATAGCACTTTCCTCTTCAATGGAAGTTTCATGGCATCTTTGCCAGAATTTAAATCAAAGAAAATCTCATCATTATCACCATCTGCATATATCATGGACGTCCCGTTACTGGTCAAATCAGTTCCATTTTGGCTATTTAATGCACTCTCCATGTAGCCACAAAGGGCGCCAAATGATTGGCTTAAAATAACATCCAGTAATTCTGGAAAGTTAACAGGAGTTTTAACGTGTTTGGATATCCACGATTCAATAAGTTCTGCCAATCGCACAGCCTCTAGGGATGTTCCACCGCTGGCAATAAACAGATCATCTTCCTTTAGATCCCATGCGCTTAATTTCATGGCAGGATCATTCTGAAACAATTCATGTTTGTCAGAATCTGTTCTTCTGGCCTTGTTCACTTGTAAACACTCTTTCCAAGAACTTTGAAGAAATTCTGTGATAGTTTTTATATCTTTGTGAGCTAAGGATTTCTGAACACTCGTTAACAGAGCAACACGGTCAGTCTTTCCATGAGCTGTCATTGGCAGTTTAGGCACTATGTGAACAAAATCAGGTTGAGCATAAACTGGTAGCAGGTTTTGCAGATTACTTCTTAGTGTTGCAAGTTTCTTGCTGTTATACAACGAAGATTCACTGACCACAAATAAGTGAATTCTTGATTGACTTATGCCACCTGATTTGTCTAAAACCAGAGAACACTCACTGCCAAGAAGTTTTTCGGCAATTTCGTGCTCAATCCAGTCTAGGTTTATTCTCTTTCCCATGCGCTTTATTTGTCGGTCTCTGCGTCCACAAAACCAGACACAGTGGGTTTTCACATACGCCCAGTCTCCTGTTTTACGCTTGGTTTCTGCAGTGTGTGATGTTTCATCACCAAAGAGACAAACACGGTCTGGACCACCTGCAATACAGTTACAAAAACACAACATCATAATTATTACTTTGATTCAGTTCTAATCTGATAAACAAGCTCATACATGTACATGTACATGACTGTATTTTGAAGCAAGGTTTATTTGCCTGGGCATTTTCATGATCCCACCACAGACTTGATTCAATATTGAAGATATATGGCATTAAGCGCTATATTACTTTGACTATTATTGAAAGAAGGCAAGAGCTTTAGTTAGTCAAAATGTAGCACGCAAAGGCTGATTAACCCAGCTCAATTCTACAATCCTAAATGTAATTTCAAATACAATGTGTTACACAATACTTCAAACATGGCTTCAATCATGTGGAGTTACATGAAAAAATATGCTATTTAGTATAATTACATTGATGACTATCGAAAATAGAGCGCTGTGATTGGCTAGGAGCTTCGCTTTATCCCGCTATAATCACCGCGCGGTGATTATAGCATTGAAGGCTAGCAGTTTTCAAAATGGCAGCCAGATTTTTTTATGTTTCGGAGTCGGAAATTGATCAATAAATTTTTTCTCTCGAATAATCATCTATGTAATTATACTAAAACAATTAGTCGCCTCAGGCGACGTGAATATTGGCGAATAGTCACCTCGACTTCGTCTCGGTGACTATTCGCCGATATTCACGTCGCCTTCGGCGACTAATTGTTAAATAGTGTGCTGTAAAATTTGAGTGGCTATCCAAAGCAAATCAAGTGAGTTAGAAAAAAGGAAAACATAAAAAAACAAACATCTACAACAGTGTACCTTCACTCTCTATTTATAAGATGGACAACTTGCTAAGGAGACACACACAAAGTGAGAGGATTATGTCGTACTTGTTTAACTCGCAATTAACATTCATATTTTGATAACTGAAGTGATCTCACCTATGTAAATCTGCCCAATGCCTTCTTTGATAAGTTCATTATTTTCATCTCGGATTTCAATCACAGTGTTGGACAGTGGTAGCCCAAGAGGTACATCACTTACAATCCCAACTGGGAAATCATCTTGACTTTTCTCTCTCCAATTACCATTATCTGCTTCACTTGCTATTTCCCTACATTCCAACTGATAATTAGGAATATGATAGCAAGAAGCCCAACAGGACACCTCAGTAATGCCGTACAAATTGTACATCAGTGCCTTGCTTCCTGGTGGTCTCCATGCTCTGAGGGTGGAGAGGGTGGGGCAGGATTCTCCTCCAAAGGCAAGCACTCTGAGAGATGAATCGCTAGCAAGGATCTTAGACTGAATCAAGTCCTGACCAATGAAATGCATTAGAGAGGGCGTGGGCTGTTGTTTTAGAGAGAGCAAAAATGTTAGTTCAGTCCGTAACCCCTGCGTGGAATTAAAGACATTTAATTATGTATTTGCTTTCGTTGTCTTTCATCATAAATTAACTCCGATTTCTAGGCAAATTTCATCTAGTGAGAAAATCACGAATTAAAATGGTGTTGTTCTCCTCGGTAGTTGTAAACAATTCTTCAAATGGTAAATTAAATATTACAATTTAAATATCAGGCCGTTAAAACACTTTGAAGTGACAATCTTTTCCTTCTTTCGAAAACAACACACTAGGACTTGTATTTTAAAAAGTTTTTACTCTAAAACTTGGCAAAGCACCAAGTCCCCACCAGCAATTTTATCTAATTTGTATTTTTATTATATTCTCCACCTAGTTCTATGATACCACATTGCCTTTAAAAGCACCAGGCTAGATCACGGAGTGTGTACAGTTTAAATGCCATTAGAGTCTGTATTATATGCTAAACTCATATAACGGCAGTAAAAATAATATAGGCAGAGAAATGCTATCAAGAATAAGTTCAAAACAAGATAGGTTGAAATGTGAGAGTGTTACCTGTAAAATAGTCACTCTTTCCTCATCAAAAAGGATTTGACAAAGCTAGGAAGGTGCCATTTTAACCTGCCCAGGAACAATCACAAGTCTGGCTCCAGCGGCAAATGCCATAAACATCTGTACAATAGACGGATCAAAGGTGTAGGGAGAAGCAAGGTACACTACGTCATCTGGAACCAGTTGAAATATTTCCCTGTGGAACAGGTATGTGTACTTCAGTATCCACAATGATTGCTACGTCAATCTTTAAGATATTAATATCAGTGTTCAATCAAGAAAGTAGTCAAAGTGGGCCTTATGTCCCACATGGCACTTTAAATTGGGTCATTTCAAAAAGGGTCTGAATCAAACTACAGACAATGCAAATAACATCAACATGGAGGCTGGCACCGCACGTATTGCAGCTGTATAAATTGGCCTAACTGTAATCATAATAATAAAGCTAAAACTTTTCTTTAAAAAAAAAAGACCAAGAATATTCTGAATAAAAGGTGACAAGAAAGGAAAAAAACTCAACTGCTAATCTCTTTTAATAGGGTACAAAAAAGAACGTAGCTTTTGTTGTCATTTCATATTGAAATGAAAACGAAAGAACAAAGTCGACAAACAAAGCTAGAATCGATCAGCAAAGCAACGAAGCATTCTCCGGTCTTTTTTGGAATTACATAGAACGCCAGACACAAACACAACTCGTAAGCACATACAGTCTGAAATAATCTGCCTCATTTCAGGGAAGTAAGCACACTTAAATTTACTTATATATACTAGTTATAGCTATCGCTAAGTGCCAACGAGCAAAGATTTTACCTATATGAGTGCGCTGTTGAATTTGTCTAGATATGTCATAAAATAAAGACTAGTAACTGATGAAAAATATATTGAACTTAATTCGATTGCATTGAAAATAGTGCAAACTTAAAGCAAGGGGCACATATACACCAACCCACGGCCAGGCCAGTTCCTCATATCATGCAGCCAGTGGCAGCGTGGCAAAGCCGTTGCCGTCGGAGTAATGAAAGGGGAAAACCCAAGTCTCAAAAACCCTTACTGCCGAGGTGAGTGCAAAGCAGGCTATAAGCAAGAGCTCCACACAACACATGTGGCTGGGAACCGCACAGCAGTTCTACCACGACATGTGCGGGGAAGGTGGATCACAAGTTACCAGTAAATTAAAACAAGGGGCACACATACACCAACCCACAGCCTGGCCATTACCTCACAAATGTGCACAACCATATCACTCGGGCAGTGGCATCCATGGACAGCTGTTTCGCCCTTACTGAGGCTCATCAGCATGGCATAGGCATCGGTCAGTGACCAGGGAAAACCCATGTGTAAAAGACCCCTTTCCTGCCGAGGCGAATCTTTAAGTTCCAGCTACACACTACACATGTGGGAGACATTGGCTGGGAACTGCTCGGTAGTTCTCCCATGACATGCTTGGGGAAGGCGGACCATGGGTTTGGTGTATGTGTTGCGGTTTAATTTTACCCTTGGTTCATATATATTTTCTTTTGTTTTGTTTTTGGGTATGGTAATGTATGATAATAAGATGATAATAAGTTTGAAACAAAAGAAAGAGAAAATTTGAACAAAGGATAAAATTGAATCACAACATCACAACATACAGGGTGTTTCAAAAGTTTGTTTCGACTTTTTGTTCGCTTAAATTTCAGTAAATATTAATTAAAATAAACCTCTTGTAAAACTTATTATGTTATTCATTATTCATTTAACATTGAATAACTAAAATATAAGTACCCAGAATGTCTTCCGGTATGATATGTTTTCTGACATTTTTTAAGCGGTGAGGTATAGAATGTACGAGCTCCCAAAGAGATTCACTCGGACTTCGAGTCTGGAGACTTGAGTATCAGAGTCTCAGTGCCTTTTGAAGTTTAAAAATTAGTTTAAAAATAATGGAGCAACAACAACAAAAAAAAGAGACACCGATTTTTAGATCGATATATGTAGATCAAATTCCCACAAACAAAACATCTCAGGTTTTACATGTAAACGCGTTTTCAAATAAACCTAATGATTCACAAAATCACAAACAAAATGCTGATGTTGCTTATTATGGTCTATATGATCAAAACAAAATCCAAAACTAGAATCTTCAATAAGCTTTCAGAAGGTATATACTTTGTATAGGTTAGCATTGACGGTTTGCACCTTTTCTCTTGGAACATGAACACCAATATGTCGTGGGTTTCTTTTCCAAGGTCTTTCCTTAAGCTCATATAAAATTTCAAGCCATCAACTAAGTCACCTTATAACATAGCACACGTGCTTGCCCTATATAAGTCCTATTGAGCCGCTACAGAGGCTGCAAAGTTGTCGTCTTTTAAGCTGCATATGCAGTTTTCCTTCTCTTTAAAATATGGAAGAAACCAACAAAGAACTGCCTAATTTTTCAATCGGCATTGACCTTTTACGTCCTGATCCAACTAGCAGCAAGAATAAAGCTGAATTAAAAAAAAACTCGCAAGTTGCACGTTTCGCAAATGTTTTGTTGCTGCAGCAAATTTTGGCCGAGAGACAATCACTGGGAGCAGAAAAGACCCCAATTGGTCATTAACAACAATTAAAGGTAAAATTTCCGTTTTTATTGTTGTTCTTAAATTTGTTATGCACTTTAAATTTTGTAATCGCCGAACAATAGGACTAAATCAGGAAAATTTCTCTTGCAATAACAAGACAATTACACAAGAAGACATAAATTTATTACTCAAAATTTATTACTCATAAATTTAAAACAACTGCTGCCAGGTCTTCTCAATTAGCCGAAATGACCAGCCATTGTTCGTAAATGAATGTAAAGTAGGATGACAGTCGTCTTCGCCAAAAAACAAGTTTAATTTCTGGATTTCGCTGAGCAAAACATAAACATCTTCTCAGCGCCGGATCCAAACCATACTGCATGACGTCTTACGCCAGGGTGTGGACAAAACCTGGGCCTAGGCCCATGGGCTAGCCCATGGGCCACCCTATGGGCTACCCCCAGAAAAACAAAAAATAAAAAAATATACATAAAAAATATCAAAATAAAGGGAAAAATAATTTAAGTAAGAAAAAAATAATTATTATTATAAAATAAAATAATTAAAAGCCAATTACATCTTAATCTAAAGGTTAATCATAAAAATTTTCTAATTTCTGTCGTCACACTGTCAACGAGCGTAGAATCTGAAGTCCGTCCCCTACACTACTTAGTGAACAGCACATGTACATGTATGCTGCTCACTAGTACATAAAAATTAAAAATAAATCTAATTTTATTGCTGTGTTTCATTGCTTCTCCCAGGTAATGGCGTGACAGGTTGACCACATACAGTGCTTTTATGTGTCCAGTTTGTGTTAATCAGTCCTTGCATTCTGCTCTTTATCGGAAGTGCCATGCATGGATGACATACATTGCAACACTGCGCTCACATGTAATAGTTCTTATTACCGGTAATCTAAATTTAAATCTGTATTTTAATTGTATTGTATTGGGCTGAAAAGCCCTTTTTAGGGAGTGTCAATAAAAGTATGTATGTATGTATGTATTGCTGAAAGTTCCTCAAAAAACATGCATATTTTTTTGTTGTTTTCTTGTTGTTCCCATGAACTCAAAGCCATAATCAAGAAAAAAAAAAGGATTTACCAGTACGGTGCTTTTAGACATCATACCACATAGGGCGCTGTACATGCTCAAATTTGTGGTGATCTGGCTTTTGTCCATGGTACCAATGAGTGAGAAATAAATCTGACAGAGCTCATGTGAGTGACGAAGGGGTTATTATCGTATTGTATATAGGACAGGCCCCAAAAGAAAAACAAAAGGAAGGAAAACTTGTTGCTTGTTCCGTGGTCCCAACGCTCTTTTTTGGGGGGTGGGGTCGCCCCCTGTTGACTCTTCCAAAAAGCTGGCAACCGGACACAAGTATGCTTCTAGCCCTAGAAAACAGGAGGCATGCAGCATTTCGAGGAGGATCATTGCATGACGCCAAAACTAAATTGCTGCGTGAGGAGACTACCACGTGCTAGTGTTGTTTGGGACCTCACAAACAAAAACATTGTCTCTCTCTCTCACTACACAGGGGTTTACGTGACAAACACGAGTGCTGGCCGTTTTTTTTTTTATGCAAACACACCACTCTCGAAGAAAGAAAGGTCAGGTGATCGATTGATCGAAACACCCCTCCTCCTCCTCCTCCTCTCATACTTGGCCAATGTTTGGGTATAGCTTTAATGATTAGCTTTTATTTTTATTGGTATTTGATATTTTATTTTATTTTATTTATAATTATATATTTCTATTATTATTTCCTCTTATTTTAATATATTTTTATTTTTTATTTTTCTGGGGGTAGCCCATAGGGTGGCCCATAGGGTGGCCCATGGACTAGCCCATGGGCCTAGGCCCAGGTTTTGTCCACACCCCTTACGCCATGTGATTATTTAAACTTTAGGTGGACTTTAAGACACTTTCGTCTTTGTTTCTGTTTAGTTTCAATTGATCGTTAACGAATAAATAAGCAAATTTTCTTTCTCAGTTTTACAGAAAGAATTTTCTTTCAAACTAGGTGATTGTGGCGTGTTTGTAACCAGCCAGTGGAAGCGTTTGTTTTTCTGTGTTTGCAGTTAATCAAAAAGCAAGCATTTTTGTCAGCTATGTTATAAAAGAATCAAAAAAAGAATTTGCTCAAGCTTTTAGCTGTGCGTATATCGAGTTATTGATGCACTTGGGAAGTTTGGAGAGCACTCAAGAAGCTAGAGTTGCACTCGGCTATCGCCTCGTGCAACTCTTACGCATCTTTCGTGCTCTCTAAACTTCCCGCGTGCATCAATAACTCGATATACGCACGCTAAGCATGAACAAATTCTTAAATATTTTCCATGGCAAAATGACTGAAATTTTAGTGAACTCAGAAAGGGAAAAGTACTTCTTACTTACCATCGGCACACCGTAAGGGTCAACCTCTTTAGCAATCCGTGCAACTAGGTGTCTCGGCACGTGCAAATGGTATTCTAATCGAAGAAGGTGCCATATTGCTCTGTATACGTAGCCGAGAGATCCACACCCGTTGTTAACTTCACGCGTGATAACATCTTTCACTTCCTGTTCATTCACCTCGTTCCTGACCCTTCGAAGACCATAAGCGCGAAGACGACGCTTTAAAGTACTTAAACTGATTGTAATGTTATGGTATACACTCAAAAATTCTAGAATAACATCATTTTGATACCCTTGATGAAAATAACCCTCGATTATTTGCTTTTCCGATCTGTCGTCCGCTATTTATTATTCTACGCAACACGAGAGGAAGACTGGGTACTAGTTTCCAGCAACTTTTTTATTTGCAGCAACTTTTTTATTTGTACAGGGTGCAGTGGTGCACCGTACATGATCTCGTGATACCGGCAGACTTACTGATACAAAGACAATCAAGGAGAACGAAAAGTGCTTAGCAAAGCGAATGTTGCTGAACTCTGATTCGGTTGAGTTCGTTGGATCGTTGGATAATTTCATCGTTCCTTGAGAGGTTTATGAACAGGAGATTAAACAGATAAGCGGTAAGTGATGTTCAAACAACCACATGAATTATTTTAACGCAGTTGTAAACACGTAATGATCCGGAATCTATATCATTTTCTCGTGAGTTTTTCAAGCCGGAAGTTTATTCGAATGAGAACTATTTGTAGGTCGAAAGTAAAATTTGGACTTTGTATGATTTCTTTTTGTTAATTGACTCTTTTATGAGACCAATAATACGACAGCCTTCGGTTACAAATCCCACATTAACAAATTTTGATGGTTAATTTCAATAGTGTTGCACAGCTCAGAAACGAAGAAATTAATTTGCTCTGTGACTTGAAGACGACTTGATCAGCTCGCCAAAGAAAAGCTGTAATTTGCCTGCAATCGTTTCAATACGCTCTGATAAACATCTGACTTATCTCCATAGATCTCCAAAGTCGAGTCCTGACTAGTCCGATCGATCGTTCCATGCATTTAGTTGCAGTTGTAGAGTTGGTCATCTATTTTGTGTTGTACATGTTTACAGGATAATTTCAATCATGCGTTGCAGTTTGATTTTTGAAGCTGCAAGGGTCTTGCTGATAAAGTATACACTGAACATTGTCCTCACCACTTGAAATATAGGGTTCTACTTCAACAGGTTCCAATGCAAGCAAGCTGAATCAGTTGTTTATGTTTAATGAGCTTATTCATATTTACTTCGCCCCATGTAAGGGGATCTAAGTCTTGGATTCGGGATTCCACTCCATGGATTCCGGATTCTCAGGTACTGCATTCCAGTCTTTGTAAGTGGAACTTGGATTATGGATTCCAATCCTTAGAAGGATTGCGAATTCCTTGAGCTGTATTCTGGATTCTGAAGCCCAGGATTCCAGATTCCACAAGCAAATTTTTCCAGTTCCATGCCACCAGCAACAATTTCTTGGATTCCGGAATCCGGATTGCCTTACATGGGGCAAATAACTCTTTCTATCCTGTTGATTGGCCGAAAATGTTTCATTAGAATATTGACTGTATTATTTGTAAAATAAATTTCGCTACAAATTTATCCGTCCATACTCCATACCCTGCGAGCAGAGGCCTTATCTGGAGGATCAAAGGCCTCTGCAGCTGGCAGGGTTATCCGTCTAAAGCCACATAAATAGTGTACTTGCCAATACTAACCGCTAAAACAAATGGAAATTTAAGCGCCGATAAAAATCGATAACATCTATTAAAAATCGATTAAAATCAATAATTATTGATTAGCAACAACCTTTTCCTCTGTTGATTATCAGTTCTATTAATAGATTTTATTGATAGACTTTTATCATTGCACTAGTCAGGTCGAGTCTCCCTTCAGGCTAACATGATTTCTATGGGTACTCATCCCCAGCAAAATTCAAACTTAATGTCCTTAGATCTAAACCTTCAAACATTCTTTCTTGCAATTTGAAACATTCAATTCGGCAATTCAACCTGAATTAATTTAATTGTCTATTTAAAAATTCAATTCGGCAATTCACTGGACAAGATGTTCAATTTGTCTATCTGAATAGCCACTTTTTCAATGCGAACATTCAATGCGGCAACGGTAACTTTCAGTTTTGCAAAGGAAACATTTTGTCCTTTAGTTTTAACAGATTGACATTAAATCAGCGGTGGAATAATATTGGAACATTCATTTCATCAATTAAAACATTCAATTTGAACAGACATGCAATTCAGACATTCAATAATGCAATTCAGATATTAATTAAGAGTAATCGAGCACTATGCACTGCAGGCTATGTACACACACTTATTATGATGACGTTGCCCTCTAAAGTTGTTTAAACTCAAGGAATTAAGTCATTTCCTTAATTATTGAGCAGAGTACAAAGTGCAAATTCTTAGTTATGGTTAAAAAGAGTCTAGGTGAGAACAGTCTGTTCTGGTACTACCCTGCCTCGACTTATATAAGGTGCCAATGTGTATTTTTAACAGTGTACATTTGCAACTCAGATTTTTACAACAAAAATCTGACAAGCGAAAATTTCAAAATTTGCTACTTGTATTTTCATTGCAAAAATCCAAATTGTTCAATTTCAAAATTAGCAACCTGGTACCTCAAACATCTGAGTTATATATAGTTCGTCGTTATAAACAGCGTGGATTTTTGAAGCAAAAATTGAAGTTGTGTAATTTTAAAACTTCCAACTTGAACTTTTACTATAGACACGTGGTTAGTTTTGGAACAATCAGGTCATCCCCTTCTACTAGAAGGGTATTGAAAAAAATCCCTTTGGTTGCATAGCATTAGAAGACAGGTGATTTCTGATCACTATTATTTCAATTAGCTGTTGATTATTTTTAGGATGCTTTGAATTATGGTTATATATAATCCAGCTATTTCTGAAAGCAACTCAATTGTCTGTATGCGTGCAGATTTGTATAAATATTTGTATAAAAAGAGGCTGTTTTGTATGCCAGTCATTCAGTTCTCGGTCGTTACGATCATTTGGAAACTTTAAACTCAAATTTTCGCAGTGACAATCCAAGTTGCAAATTTTGATAGGTAAGTTTATAAAGTAACTCATATTTTTGTCGTGAAATTCTGATTTGCAAATGTAAACTTTAAAAAAATATATATTGATGTCCTATATCAGCTATATGCATGTCCATGGGCTACGGTATAGTTCCTGACTGAACTCTCCCTTTCGCAGCCGCTTCTGTCTCGTCACGCAACGCTCCTTGAGGAGGAGCGGAGCAAAACGAGACAAAAACTTCTGACTGTTCTGTAAGGTCCCATTCACACGTATCAGGATATTTTGAAACGGAGTTTTTTTCCCTTCGTATTCAAAAAAATACGTGTCCTCTGCACACATATATAGCGTATTTGAATCGTTTTCACCCGTCCATACAAAAACGCTAAACAACGCAACTATGGCATCCCTTGCAGAACTATCACTGAATATGAGGGGTGATGAATGGTTCATTAACATTTTTAACTCCTTGCAAAGTTTTACCTTTGCTCGATTTGCTCACAAAATTTAAACGGGTGCTCGCTTGCTTGTGCTCCCCAAATTTTTGCAGTTGCTCGCAAGCTAGTCGCTTTCTTGTCAGTATTGCTTGATTAAATCTTTCTTAGGGTTAAAGTAAATGCAATTCTGTATGGTGCTTAATTCCTATATAAATTTGGCTATCAAGTTCAGTGGAAATGCATGCGATAAATGAAAACGATAAATAATAAATTATTAGTTAGTCTAGCTATATATGGCATGGTTTATATGGATTGGTTTTTCTTCTTGTGACCATAAATTGCTTGCTCTAAATTAAAACCCCGTTTTAAAATATTTTTTGTTTTATTCTAAAGAAGAGGATTTCGATATGGATTGCTGCAAGTGGAAAATATAAGAAGTGCTCGCTGCTCGCGAGTTGTACTCTCTAATTTATATAAATTGCTCCCTGCTCACAAAGCAAATTTCTTATCTCTGCTCGTGCTCGCAAAAACATCGCAGTGCTCGGCATGCTCGCGAATGCTCGCAAAGACCATTCGTCACCCCTAATACGTGTGGGTGGTAGGAGAACTCGGTGAAAAAAAATCTGTTTTCAAACAAACTTTGAAATGGGTACTTGTGGACGGGGCCATAGTACGTAGGCAAAGGCTCTGGCATTAGCAAGTTGAACGGGTTTAGTATTGAATAACCTGGTTATATCCAGTGAGAGTGGCCTTGAAAGATTTCCATCGGGTGAATTTTTGTTAGTCCTTTGAAGTCGTGTGGTTTTGTTTTGCAGCTGCTCGCTTCGGTAATATAGCACGCTTTGTGTGCTAGCCTAATTTAAGATTTACTGAAAAAATTATACTTCCCCCCCTCCTTATTACTGATAACAATATTGCATCAGTGGGGTGTACGTATTGAGAGGTTTTCGAAGCTGGTTTTTAAAGTAACAGACATAATTCTGAAAGCACTGGACGTGATATTTTTTTGGCGGCGCAAGGTGCCTTGCGAGTGCCGAAGGCTCAAGCTATACTTAGGGTTGTCTGGGAGCATGCTCCCCCAAATAAGTTTTTGAAATAGAACATTCAGGTTTCCAGCGTTTCTGGAACCCGAGAATCAGTTTCCTAGGCAAGGCTGGTGTTCACTCAAATTCTGAGAAATGATGAGTTAAACAATTATTATTGTAAAGCTAATCGGCATTTAAATTTAAAACTTACAGTTCCGCAACATTTTTCTAAGGCTTGAAAAATCCATGATTCTGGGGCAAGTGATTCATGTAATGTTAGTCTCCATATAGACTCCCTAACATATTGGTGCAATAGGTTATTATACCAGCATATAAAGTATACCACGCCTACCCTTCAAACCCTTGTATACTGTATACCCTAGTGACACCTTGTATACCCTTGTATAATTATCCAGTTTACCTTCATACTGTATACCCTGTACACGTCGCTTTTGTATCTGTTTAACCATGTTTACCCTTGTCATACTTTATACCCTGTATACCCTTGTATATCCAGTTTACCTTGCATGTTTACCCTTGTCATGCTGTATACCCTTGTATATATCCTGTTTAACCATAGCTAGTCATACTGTATACCCTGTATACCCCTATATATCCTGTTTAACCTTACCCTTGTCATACTTTATACCCTTCTATATCCAGTTTACCCATGTTTACCCTAATCACACTTTATACCCTGTATACCCTTGTATATCCAGTTTACCCTGCATGTATATCCTGTTTAACCATGCATTATTATCCTAGTCATACTGCAGTATACCCTATATACCCTTGTATATATCCTGTTTAACCATGTTTACCCTAGTCATACTGCAGTATATTACCCTGTATACCCTTGTATATATCCTGTATACCCTGTATACCCCTATATATCCAGTTTAACCGTATTTACCTTAGTCATACTGTGTACCCTGTATACCCCTATATATATCCTGTTTAACCATGTTTACCTTAGTCATACTGTATACCCTGTATACCCTTGTATATATCCTGTTTAACCATGGTTACCCTTGTCATACTGTATACCCTGTATACCCCTATAATATTATATCCTGTTTAACCACTTTTACCTTAGTCATACTGTAATACCCTGTATACCCTTGTATATATCCTGTTTACCCATATTTACCCTAGTCATACTGTATACCCTGTATACCCCTATATGTCCTGTCTAATCATGTATACCTTAGTCATACTGTATACCCTGTATACCCTTGTATATATCCTGTTTACCCATGTTACCCT
>JBBMOI010000005.1:19662500-19697500 GCA_038088405.1 Porites divaricata | reverse complement strand
AACCTGTTCTTCGTTTTTGAGTTATGTTAGCTCAACGAGTCTTGATATTGTTTTTGAAGGTATCTTCTAGTGAGAGACGAAGAGTTGTTCTATTGATGGAAAGTGTCCAAATTTCTCCTTGCGGCTTTATTTGCGAACGCGAGGAGAGTTGATGTTAGCAAACTCAGGTTGAAAATTGTTGGTTTTCACATGACGTCACTAAAATTCAAACTAAAAAACTATCAATCCTACCGAGATTTTACTTAGACGATGCATTATAGCAGCTGAAAACTAATTTTCATACAAATAATCCCTTCAAAAGGGTTCTTGGTTTTGTGATAGAGTACACTTGAATTTCTAAGCTTTTGCGTGACGCGGCATTTACATGACGGCCAAGAGAGCTGTCATGTAGGTTAAAAAAGTGACTTTCTTATTTCAGGAAATTTTGCTATTCAAACAGTTCATGTATTAGAAAAAGTATTACTTTAATATTTTTGAGTTTCTCGAAGAATAAATTCACGCTTTTGTAGCAAAACTCGGTAACAGATGTTTCTGTTGGTTTCCGTCCGCCATGTTGGAGCTCATCCAGGTGAGCACCAGCATGGCGTGTCCATACAAATCTCTATAAGTTTGGGTAAAACATTTCTTCGGATATCTCGTATACGAAATATTCCTCTGACCTGAATCTTGGCGAGGGTCTTTGTATATGTACCTCCTTTCATTTCCCAGATTCTGTACTTTATCTATTGGACGGTTTTGATTTTTATTTTGATCTATTTTGAATTGCGTGACACTGAAAACCAGCAATACGGCCATTTTGAGACTCCGACCACGAAAACTGATATTCTCACTTTTCTCGAAAATAAAAGGCTTTTTGCGAGAATAACTTACATCAGATTACTTATCTACCTAAAAGCTATTTATGGACAAAAATTGAAGGAAATCGATTTTTCAACTCTTGTCACTCGATGGTCGTTATTTCCTGACCGTCGCTCTTAAGAGTCTTCATGGCCTGGCTCCAGCATATTTACTTAATGAATTTAGCCACGCGCGCGATACCATTCATATAACACGCGTCATAGAGATTTGCTCCGTCTGCCATTAACTCGGACAACTGAGTACCAGGCCGGCTCCTTCAGGTTCAGAGGACACGCTTCCTCTGGCCCTGAGGGGCGAGCATGATTTAAATAAGTTTGGGTTTGGCCTAAAAAGGCACTTTAGATCCAAGCCAAATAGAGTCTCCAACACTTTCGCTATACTTAGTTGTTTCAAATTTTTTTTATCTGTTTTTGTTTTTTTTGTTTTTGTTGTTGTTTTTTTCTTTTCATCAGGGTCCCATTCAAACCAGCCTCGCTGAACTGGCCACCCCAGAATAAATATTGTTTAAAATAAAAAAAATAAAAAATAAACAATTGCTTGATGGATGTCATCTGCAAGAATAAATGAAGACATCTTTTCAAATTCTAAAACTATGCCCAGAAACAAACTCTACAAGGAGGTAAAAGTCACAATGAAAAATGTTAAGAACTTAGAAATTTTTTTAAAGGAATAAGAAAGCAATTTCATATGATGTGAGGAATAATTATGTAGATGGTGGGGTGTTATCCATCGAGGCCTCATTCAGTAGCTGTAAAGTATAAAGATTATGCCTCCACAAAATATGACACCACACGCAGGATAGGAAAAGCATAGCTATTTTAAATTTCCTTAGGGATAGTACAAAGAGAGAAATTTAAGCGCGTGCGAGTCACAAGGGGCCACCGACTCCTGTCTAGCGGTAACTGGCGGATCTAATCCCGCCAGCTAATCAGGCTAACTCCGTGGAGTCTCGTTTTCTTTTTTCACCAGTCATACGTCGCCTGCTCTTTGTGCTTTTTCTTTAATTCTGCTCTTTTATCCAAGGTAGCCTGTCCAGTAGACCTGCACCGTTCTAAACCTCTTATTTCACTGGTCCCCTTTAATCTGCACCTCCATTGTTTTCGGGGATAGGGGCATTGTTATGTGACAATCCCTATTGTTTTCCCAGCAAATCACAAACAATCTTTCAAATAGGTGCGGGTCGCCCCCAGCCTGTCGCATTTCATCTCTTCGTCTTATCTATCTCTTTCAATATTTTTTAAAAACGTTGTCGTAGTGAAACATGCGATTTCTTGCCGAGAATGTGGGTTGCCCATACGTTTTCCAGTCAATATGCGAGGTATGTGGTCGATATCTAAAAGTAGGCTTTTAAAATTGTTTGTTGCATGTGGGTGGCAGACGGTCGAGGACTAAAGAACAACGCAACTAGGTTGAAGTCATAACGAAAAAATTAACGTTAATTAGTGCCCCGCTTAGCGGGAGACTAGGGTGTTTGAGGATGAATGGTATGAAACTTGACATTCATCACCGGGTTGGGTTGGGGAGGGTCTCGCGTGACAGAAAGATGCGAAACCCTTTCTGGGTCCGAAATTTACATCTGTAACAATATTCTCCTGGTAATCCAGGAGTATATTTCCTTTATATCGAACAACTGTGTCAGATCCATCATAGTGCGACTACTCGAACCGGGACACTTGCAGTTTTTTTGCAACGGACCAATAAAATTCAAGGTTGAACCGTGCAACCGTTAAAAACCTGACCTCTCAGGAAACAGCCCTCAAATTCATAAATATTTCTTTTTTAGTTTTTCACTAAATCCTCTTGGCCTACTTTCCTTTTATTTATACTGCTGACCCTTTCCCGTCAGCTTCAGGAAGTTCTGCGAGACACGTACTTTCGGTATATATACTGTACCTGAATACCTCTCCGTACAAATCAAATAGAAACAAATAGTAAACGCATTTTATCCCTAAAGCACCGTTTGGGGCAATGGCCATTTTAATTCATCTTGTTTTTCTGCTTTTCTTTTAATCAGGTTTCAAGACTGTTCACCCCCTTCATTACCAAATGGCCACTAAGATTTTTTCGGAAGAACAGCTTAACTACTTCCGCGTTTGTCACATAGCCAGTGACATACTGCCCCAAGCTCTGCGATTTCTGTTCAAGCAGGAATGGGACAATCGTTACAAGACCACGTTCGGAGAATGGAAGGACACGCCTCAAAATGGACTAGACTTCAATAACGGTGAGTCTCCAGGTAATCAACGAAGAAATGCCCGACTGTTGGCTACAATGGTAAATGGAGACAGGGCGCAATGGGACTGTACTATGCTATTTTATGCCATCCTGTTTTCTGATTCTATTCATGGACTGAGCCCACTTATCAAAACCAATGTTGATGATCTCAGGAAGTTTCGCAATGAAGACTTCGCTCACATGACAGAAGGTCAGCTCTCAAATACAGACTTTAGCATCACTGTTGGCAGAGTGGAGACAGCATTTCGAAATCTTGGCCTGTCTAATTTTGAAATCCAAACTGTAAGAACACAGAAAAGTTTTCCAACTGACGAGTTACAAAATGTGATTACAAATGTTCAGAACCTTACTCAAGACCTCCACACAAAAGATGCTGAACTTCAAACCAAAGATAGTAAATTGCAGGAAAAAGCTAAAGAGCTTCTGGAGAAAGATGCCGAACTTCAGGAAGAAAAAAGCAAATTACAACAAAAGCATACTGAACTACAAGAAAACATAGACAGACTACGAACTAATGAAGAACAACGCAAGGTCCTTGAAGAGCAGCTACAGTGCGAAGTAGAACCGTTTTGCCTCCTTCCACCCAGACCTCCCCATGTGATCGCGAGACGCGATTGCGACGTTGCTAAAGTAACGCAGAAACTCATAAACCTTAGGAAGGCTAACGAGAACAATTTAAGTTTTTGTTATATTTCAGGCAATCCCGGGAGTGGTAAGTCTCAGCTGGCTGGACTGGTTGCCGAGAATTTCTACAAAGAGGCCCGTGAAGACACGAGCGCTCCGTCATTTGTCATGACTGTAAATGCTGAAAACCCAGAAGCGCTTTTAACATCGTACCTCTCGCTGGCAAGAAAAATGAGCTGCCCCGCGTATACTATAACTACTACCGAAAACTCAAAGGATTTAAGTACTGAGCAGAAAATAGCCATTATCAAAGATTTAATTACAACAAAAATCCACCTTTACTCATCTTGGCTCTTAGTGATTGACGATGTCACAAATCTGGCTGGAATGGGTCGGTTTCTTCCTGAGCGTGGAAATGAGCAGTGGGGTAAAGGCCAGCTGCTTATCACAACGCAGGATTGCACATGTATCCCTCCAGAGAGTTCCTTCACATCCCACATCTCCTTGAGCAAAGGTATGGAGCTTGCTGATGCCACTTGTTTATTAATCGAGCTCTCTGGAATCGCTGGCAACGAAATGGAAAAACAGGTGGCTCATGCTTTGGATTATCAGCCACTTGCTCTAGCCAGCGCAGGAGTGTTTGTGAGAAAGCTTCGAAATACCTATCCAGCATTTGGCTGGGACGGGTACTTAGAAAAACTAGAAAAAGGGAAACGCGAACTCACTGAAAAGGAACTTGCCAAAGTAAACGGTGTCTACCCAAACTCTATGACTGTAGCGACCAGGGTAGCCGTTGAGGCGGTAATGGCTTCTGATCAAATAATGAAGCACGCTTTCAACTTTCTCGCGTTTTGTGCACCAGAGCCGTTAAGGTTAGACGTGTTAACCACGTATGTTTTAAATGCTGATGAAAGCTTGGATAAAGAGGAGGTAGGCATTCAGATCCAAGGTTCCTCATTGCTGTTGATCGACAATGAGAATAACGTGAACATTCGATTACACAAAGTGGTACACGATATTCTGAAGTTTCTAGTTAAAGATCGAATGAAGACTGATAAACATAACCGAGTTTTATCTGTTGCATTGCAGTCATGCAAGCAGTTTGTTACCAAAGCAGTCCCAAAGACTGAGCAGATAGTAGATTCTTTCCTTGAGAGCAGACACATTGTTCCTCACTTAAAAACGCTAGTAGTGGGAATTAACCACATTTTCTTTAATAAAGATACATTTCAGGTTTTCTGTAACAAAACTTTGGATGTCTACCAATTTTGCTATAACCTAAGACTGCTTGGCGGAGTTTGCCGCCTTCATAGCGAGTTCCATTCATCAATTGAGTACTTAAGCGCAGCTTTAAAGATCATTGAAGATGATCAGACAAGGGAACGGCGACCCAATCACTTGTTCCTTGCGAGTCTTTATTGCGAACTAGGTGAATTACATTTTAACTTGAGTGACCATCAGCAAGCCAAGGAATATTATGAACTTGCCCTTTCCATAGAAGTAAATGAACTTGGACCCATTCAGATTGTAGTGGCGCGAACGTACCATAACATTGGTGCCCTAAAACAAGCGATTGGTGACCATCAGCAGGCCAAGGAGTTTTATGAACGTGCTTTGTCTGTACAACTCAATAAGCTTGGTCCCGATCATGTCGACGTCGCAAATACTTACCAAAGCATGGGTAGCCTCCAAAGCGAATTGGGTAACCATCAGCAGGCCAAGGAGTATTATGAACGTGCCTTGTCCGTACAAATCAATAAGCTTGGTCCCGATCATGTCAACGTCACAAATACTTACCAAAGCATGGGTAACCTCCAACTCGAATTGGGTAACCATCAGCAGGCCAAGGAGTATTATGAACGTGCCTTGTCTGTACAAATCAATAAGCTTGGACCCGATCATGTCAACATCGCAAATACTTACCAAAGCATGGGTAACCTCCAAAGCGAATTGGGTAACCATCAGCAGGCCAAGGAGTATTATGAACGTGCCTTGTCCGTACGAATCAATAAGCTTGGACCCGATCATGTCAACGTCGCAAACACTTACCAAAGCATGGGTAACCTCCAAAGCGAATTGGGTAACCATCAGCAGGCCAAGGAGTATTATGAACGTGCCTTGTCTGTACAAATCAATAAGCTTGGACCCGATCATTTCAACGTCGCAAATACTTACGAAAGCATGGGTAACCTCCAATTCGAATTGGGTAACCATCAGCAGGCCAAGGAGTATTATGAACGTGCCTTGTCCGTACGAATCAATAAACTTGGACCCGATCATGTCAACGTCGCAAATACTTACCAAAGCATGGGTAACTTCCAACTCAAATTGGGTAACCATCAGCAGGCCAAGGAGTATTATGAACGTGCCTTGTCCGTGCGAATCAATAAGCTTGGACCCGATCATGTCAACGTCGCAAATACTTACCAAAGCATGGGTAACCTCCAATTCGAATTGGGTAACCATCAGCAGGCCAAGGAGTATTATGAGCGTGCCTTGTCCGTACAAATCAATAAGCTTGGACCCGATCATGTCAACGTCGCAAATACTTACCTAAACATGGGTAACCTACAAAATAAATTGGGTGACCATCAGCAGGCTAAGGAATTTTATGAACGTGGCTTATCCATACAAGTCAGTAAGCTTGGTCCCGATCATGTCAACGTCGCAAGTACTTACCATAACATGGGTAGCCTATATCACGCATTTGGTGACCATCAGCAGGCCAAGGAGTATTATGAACGTGCCTTGTCCGTACGAATCAATAAGCTTGGACCCGATCATGTCAACGTCGCAGATACTTACCAAAGCATGGGTATCCTCCAACGCGAATTGGGTAACCATCAGCAGGCCAAGGAGTATTATGAACGTGCCTTGTCCGTACGAATCAATAAGCTTGGACCCGATCATGTCAACGTCGCAGATACTTACCAAAGCATGGGTAACCTCCAATTCGAATTGGATAACCATCAGCAGGCCAAGGAGTATTATGAACGTGCCTTGTCCGTACAAATCAATAAGCTTGGACCCGATCATGTCAACGTCGCAAATACTTACCTAAACATGGGTAACCTACAAAATAAATTGGGTGACCATCAGCAGGCTAAGGAATTTTATGAACGTGGCTTATCCATACAAGTCAGTAAGCTTGGTCCCGATCATGTCAACGTCGCAAGTACTTACCATAACATGGGTAGCCTATATCACACATTTGGTGACCATCAGCAGGCCAAGGAGTATTATGAACGTGCCTTGTCCATACACCTCAGTAAGCTTGGTCCCGATCATGTGAAGGTCGCAAATACTTACAATAACATGGCTAACCTACATCAAGCATTAGGTGACCATTAGCAGGCAAAGGAGAACTATGATCGTGCCCTGTCCATACAACTCTGTAAGCTTGGTCCCGATCATGTGAACGTTGCAAGCTCACCAAAACATGGGTAACCTACATCACAAATTGGGTGACTAGGAAAAAGCAAAGGAGTGTTATCAACGCGCTCTTTCCGTAAAACGGAGTAAGCGTGGACTTGATCATGTTGAAGGCACGCAATTGCTCCGTTTGTTGGCTGCTGTGCAGCGTGTTTTGGATTCCCAGCAGCAGACGCCTGATCATCATGACCGTACACAGTTGAATCAGCCACAGAAACGTGGTCCGGATCAGAATGATGTTGAGTTTGCTGATCGTAAGAAACGTCGGGAAGATGACTTTTCTTTGTTTTTCGAGTAATATATATTATTGATAATCTCTTGAGTAATCTACTGAGTTAGTATTGAGGAACTGTATTTTTGGTAGGAATGTTCATTTAAGTATAGATGATATTTACACGATAGATATGGTCTGACGTGGTCTGCAGAGAATATTTTTGTCAGAGCAAATTTCTATTTTTTTTATTGCTATTGTCTTAGCTTGAAATTGTACACAGTGAGTTTATGTGACACGTATATTTATTTATTTTTATATATTGCAATATAGAGCGCGTTTAATCATTTTCAGTGTAACACACGTATTTTGAATTCTCGCAGGCAAAACAAAACGCTTGTTCATGAAGGAATAAATAGTTTACCTACACTTCTTTTGATAATTATGTAGGAATGTTCTTGTCCGGTTTTATAACAACATTTAGGCTGCAAGTTAAAGAGTACAGTGGAATTCCGTTTTAGTTTTTAAATGTCCGATATATCACGAACCAAAAGTCGTTTCCCCTACGCTCCCTTGGATTTGTGGATACTGTAAAAATATTTTGCTCTGACTTCTCAGACCCCAGTTTTTCGAAACTCTCCATACACGTATTTCGAACTTACTCTGCTTCCTTTAAAACAAATTGCATTCGCCTGCTCGATTTTGAAAAATCAGACACTAAAAAGACCGGTTTTAACTAAATGTAATACTCGCTTGAGAAAGTTGCGGAAAGCGCCCGAGTTTCACACGCCCGTCCCGTTTTTACCTCAGTCAATACTTTTTATCCTAACAACTAAACAAACTTCTTAACCTCCAGCTTTATGTGGTTTCTCAACTAATAATTATTTTGTTTAATCCTATCTTTATTAGGATTTCAGTTATTTATTGTTTTCAGCTAATTTAGTTTTTGCACTTCTTTGACGTAGACATAGCTGCTTTGCAGTTTGCCAGTCCCTCATTATCATTGCTAATCTTAACCTCTAACTTTTTGTTCTGTTTTAAGCACACAATACTCCTATATGCACGCATCCTCTCTCCCCACCTTACCCACTATTTTTGTGGAGACTTGGGAACCCTTTCATTAGGGATTCCATACCAAACCTGTAATGCCACAAAGTTGCTAGTGAAACTACTGTTTTTTTTCCACAAAGCTATATAGACCGCGTTTAATCATTTTCAGTGTAACACACGTACTTTAAAGTGGCTGAACACAGTTTTGTAGGCGGTCAGCGGTAACTCGCGTGACGGCGCGCGTTTTAAAAAAGACAAACAAACATGGCGGCGGAAAAAGCAATGATACACAAAAGACGATTTCTCAAAATCTACTCATTAAAATTTTGTAATATTTGGCAGAGTTTTTACTTTTTTCGTACTTTAAATAATGAGAACTTTAAAATGGAAGTTGAACAGACGAATTTTGTGACACATTTAATAATAACAGTACAATGATATTATTGATTATCTAAAAACCCGTCTGTTAAAATGTGGTCAAATAAGTTACAAATGGTAATGATTAATTATAGTAAGCTGTGTGCTAGTTTATAGGAAAATCTAATGACCAAATTTTACGTAAACTGAGCAGAAGTGAAATTTTAAGGTTGTATTCAATTGTTCATGTTGCCATGGAAACTACGAAAACGTCCCATTTTACCACTCAATAAAAATCTTTCATCAGTATATTTTTCACTTGCCAAGTTTCAGCTTGTGAGCTGCAACCTTTCTCTTGCCATGATATGGCAAATGACATACACTCAAACTGCCTAAACTGTGTTCAGCCACCTTAGTCCCAGAGTTTATCTTACTCTCACGGAAAATTCCAAATTTGTTGTGGGATAAATTTTCAAAGGAAAAACAAAACGCTTGTTCATGAAGGAATAAATAGTTCACCTACACTTCTTTTGATAATTATGTAGGAATGTTCTTGTCCGGTTTTATAACAACAGTTAAAGAGTACATTGGAATTTCCGATATATTACGAAGCAAAAGTCGTTTCCCCTACACTCCCTTGGATTTGTGGACGCTGTAAAAATATTTTACTCCGACTTCTCGGACCCCGGTTTTTCGAAACTCTCCGTACACGTATTTCGAACTTGCTCTGTTTCCTTTAAAACGTATTGCATTCGCCTTCTCGATTTTTGAAAAATCAGACACTAAAAAAACCGGTTTAGCCACATGTAATACCCTCTTTTCAAGGGCTGAGTGAGAATTTTGCGCGAAGCGCGCGAGTTTCACACGCCCCGTCCCGTTCTTACCCTCGTTCCAGGACTGTTGCTCCAGCGGATTTTTAGTTGCTAAGCACAAAATACGGGCTGTTTGCGCTCTCACTGATGGATGATAAAAACGGTAAAATCCCATATCTTAGATGAGCCCTGTTATAACTGTGAAACGTGTGGTAAAAATAACGGTATCACTAAAAAGCCGAAATTTCGACAATTACTTATGGCTACCAGACCTGAAGTTTTACATACTTGTGAAAAAAACATCGTAGGCAGGATACGACACGAGAAAATTCTCAAGCATACCAAAGTTTTTAACAACTGTTGAATGAAGCCAAGTGGCATGAAGAATTATACAAACCAAGGACGGTGTTTGCCGCCTCGGGGGATATCATCCTCCTTAATGAAATGCACATGTCGAAAATTCGGCTTTTGAGCGCAAACGGTAACATGTATGGTAGTACTAGTGGTTTGTACCCGTCTACCTTCCCTTCTACGGCAGACATATGCATATGAGTGACATGTCTGACATATCTGCAACTAGGATAAAAAGTACAAAAAAATCCACAACGGTTGGCTGTCTGTATCGAAGAATGTTTTCAGACTCGAGTCGCCAGAAAAATAGTAATATCCAGCCCAGGCATAAAAAGGATAAGCTCAGGGGTTTAGTGTCCGACCTGCCAATGGGATGTCATCGCTTCTTAATATCCAGTCGGTTTTCTTTTTTCTATAGACCCTCGTGGTAAGACAAATATTAACATTCCTGAAGAGTTAGTTAGCCAAATTCAAAGAAGGCTTTTTTGAAACCGGAGAGGAGGATTGGGGGTGGGGGACTCGCATGCCACCTCTAAAAACCTTCAAAAACAGCTCATGCTACGCTTACCAAAATTTCACAGAATAATGTATTCATCATTTCCAGCTAATAGGCATAACTTGATTGACACAATAACGTAATTTTACGTCAATATGACGTAATATTTTTCAATTTATTAATAGAATATAAATTTCCCTTTATTGCAACATCAAAAGAAATTGTATGTGAAGTAAACTTGCGAATTCCTATTTGACAATAGGGTCAAATGAGTAGACACTGTTTCTGGCGCCGCTTTCTGTTTTTTGCTTTGCAGGGAGTTTCATCATCTTATCCTGCTGATATACCCTGTTCTGTTTGTTTACTTGTATGTTCACATGAAGTAAAACCCCTCAGCTCACACCAACACAGAATTAAAAAGCAGCACAAAGTCACACTATTTGTACGTCATTAAGGAATTTTACTCGTTTAAGCCGAATCGATTTATTTATCAAAAAAAAATGATTGACCATATTTTCATCAAAATTAATGTTGTTTTACTGCGTGCAGGTACGCTGTGGTCAAAGCCCCTGCTAAAGACGAGAAAATGACCTTGACACCCGAGTGTAGTCACCCGCGGTTTAATTCACTTTTAGGGAGTAAATATAGTTATTTCTACACCCAAGAAGTATTTGCTGATCAGTAACAACTGGAGATGAAAATACTTCACGAGGTAAAGAGTAAGAACCTAAAAGAATACCAGACTTGAGTTCAAGTATAAACAGAGTTCCCACGGTGGACAACACAAACACTGCCATTTTTGCGTGACTTGTGTGACGCGTTTTATATGTCACATGACATGTTGAGTGACAGCCTGTCTGACGCTTGAAATTTAATTGACTAACGAAAGGACTTGAGTACACTTGTCCATCAGTTATAAAACTCCACTGCATCTTTCCATCAACTGATAAACAGTACACGCAGTTATCATGAGATCCAAACACGATATACCCAGGGGGGTCAGAATCACATTCTGTTCCAGTGTAGGCAGGGGAACAAAAAATAGGAGCACCAGTTTCAAAGCGCCACGTCTTTCTTCCTTGAAAATCAAAACAATAAACAAGCCCATCAACGCATGCGCACACAACGCCACAGGGGATCAATAGAGGTGATGCAAATACTGGTTTGGGACACTGCTGGCACCAAACTACAGTGTGCTCATCTGCATCAACAGCGACAACACGGCCAGTCAATGTTGCAATAAAAACTAAGTGAGGTTTATGACTAATACAAGGAGAACTGAAGCATGATCCACCACCACAGTGAACTGTACAGACACACTGCTTGCGCTTGATGTCGAGGCCATACAGGTGATGATCATGTGACCCAACCCAGGCCAACCCTGTCTGTGTGTCTATACAAGGTGAACTTTTTACTGTTGCACCAGTTTGAAATGTCCAACGTGTGTCACCAGTAAAGCGGTTAAATACATAGACTTTGCCGTCATAACAACCTACAAAAAAACACAAAACAAAAGAAAACATGTGAAAAAGAAAAATAGCTTAAGTTCTAAGGAAAGGAGCATTATCTTGGAGGCACCTTTCAAAAGTAAAAAATGCGGCATGTCTATAACCACGTTAAAGTCGTCCTAGTTTAGCCTTGAATTAGGACGCAAGAAGCAACAAAATTTGAAATCTTTTTCCTGGCGTAATCTGCATTACTTTTGATGCCATGCCTTCATTTTTTTATACTACATTGTAAATGTAAAACACTGACAGCAATTTGAAATATTTTTCTAGGCGTGATCTGCATTACCTTTGATGCCATGTACTCATCTTTCTTAGGTTGCATTGAAAATAAAAACCATTGGCAGCTGTCTTCAAGAAGGTCAGAGGTTTCTTACCACCTTTCCTGTCGCCAATTACTTAATTTTACTTTTGCCAGTGTTTTATCTGGGCTACAGACTACAAAATAGCCCGTATTTTCGCTTAGGTTAAGAACGCGCGCACCAGCGGTCAAAGGAAAGGTCTGGAGCAGGGCGGATAAAGGTTGGGCGGTGAAACGAGCGCGTCCGAGCAAAAAGGTGTGATGCAGTGGACTGGGACTCTGCTTAGAAATTAAATGTCGCTTGTTTTTCTTCGGTCAGGGCTTGAGATGTGGTTTGTCCATTAGACACTGCCGCCGTCACTGAATTATGGCGGCTTGATTTGTTTTCTTACACTTCTTCCTCGTTCCTTAATTTTTGCTGGTACGCTGTCTCCGAGAGGAAAATGTTCCTATTTTTTGCGGGCGGTTTAGTTGGAGTAGACAAACATCTCTTTCAAAGGGTTTCACTCTAACTTATTACTTCCATTACTCTACCACTGAATTATATTTTCGTTCTACTTCTCGCCAATGTTGATGTTATTCCAAAACAAAAACAACTAAGTACTGTCTAAAACACGAAGAAAAATCTCATTCATGGCAAACTAAAAGACAGCAGATCGTCTTTCATAACTAGATGACGTGTATTTTATAAATGCGTGCAGCGCGTGCAAGGTGAAATTATGCTAATTTCAATCACCATCATCCTTCTTTTTAATTTCGAAAAAAACATCTCATACGTCTTCCTTTTTCTTCGAAACCTCAAAATTAGTTTCCCCTCAGTTTTTACTGTTTACCTTGTTTTGTTTTAGAGAGAAAAACGGAGAAAAAACCTTACAACTAACCTCAATAAATTTTGTTTACATGTGGTTGCCGGATTTGCGACGCATAGCGCGAATCGCCATGGCGCGTTGCACCCGAGAAGCAAAGTTTGAAGCAGTACAACGCCACTATATCAAAATATATCAATCTAATTTTTTGTTATGTTATATAAAATTTATCCCCCTTTAACATATGTAAAAATTGAGGTTAAGAAGTGTTAAGCTTTTGCAAACGAAACGGCGAAAGACGATTAGGTGATATTTAGTGGAAGGAGGAGGTATTCAACACTTTCAAAGTAAACTCAAATTTTGGCATTATACGACCAACAAGTTTGACTTATAGGCATACAGACACAAACATATGAAACTGTTCATTGATATTGTTATGAAACGAATTTATCTATTTAACACTGTAGCCTGAAATTACAGAAAGAAAATAGGATTTCCGGTTTGCAGAAAGGAAAATTTTGCCGGCCTTCAAGCGCACCGGAAGCGCGGAAAGAGCGCTCGTGCCAGTCCTACTCCGCATCACACATTAAATGAAGAGCGGAGCGCTCGTTTCACCGCCCAACATTTATCCGCCCTGGTCTGGAGTGGGGAGGGGGGGAGCCATGCGCTTCGAGCGAAAATAGAAAGTTTACGGCAAACGCCAGATTCAAGTTGCGAATTTCTCAAAATAAAACAGAAGCTGATAAAAACTGCTCAAAACAATTCTTATGGATAAAAAAATTGCGTGAAACTACTAAATTTGTGTAGAAATAATGAACAATAAACGACAAGTAAAGGAGAAAATTGGTCACGTGGTATAAATTCGTGTTTGCCGTTTGACGTAGTCGTGATGTTTTACCTCTCTAATATCACGCCAGCACTTCGCCGACTGTTTTGAAGTCTATCTGGGTAGGATACTCGGAACTGATGCTTCGTCTTTAAAGAATGCATTTTTCTAAGGCTTTTTGTTGAAATGCCACTTCTTTCAAATATTCAAAAATGAAAGATGTTAGCTCTTCCAAGATTGTGTCAATATGCACGGTCTCCCGGCGATAACAAAAATACCTCACCTACTATGACATAAGTGCCACATGCAGAAATTGCTGCAGATGATTCTATTCTGTCTCCCACACTTCTCTCCCACAGGACTTCACCGTCACTGAGTCTAATACACATGAACACTTTACCATGAGACCCAATGAAAACTTCACCCTCGCACCCTCCTGGAGAGTTCACCACCAGAGGAGAGGCATCGATGCATTTGTATAGACATGTGCGCCACTGACAAGTGACGGTGACCAGGGTACCAGGAGCATTCACGTCTTCAGGGGAGGGGAGGGTCTGATTTGTATTGGTAGATACATCACCAGACGTAGAGAAAGACTGAAGGTGACTTTCATTGGGTGCAAAGGTCTCTGTTTGACTGGTGATATCACTGGTTGCAAAGGTTGTTGATAAAGTGCAAAACGTGCAAACAGTCCACTGGTTTCCTCTCCGTACAGAGCAGAAACAAGTTTTCAACTCTGAATTGTTTGTTCCAATTTCGACTGAGTTGCTGTTTTTCTCTGCAGTTAACCTCTTCGACTTAACTTCCACTTCATCTTTCGGAGAAGCACCATCAACTGAAGATAGCACTTTCCTCTTTAATGGAAGTTTCATGGCATCTTTGCCAGAATTTAAATCAAAGAAAATCTCATCATTATCACCATCTGCTTTATATGTCATGGAAGTCCCGTTACTGGTCAAATCAGTTCCATTTTGGCTATTTAATGCACTCTCCATGTAGCCACAAAGAGCGCCAAATGATTGGCTTAAAATAACATTCAGTAATTCTGGAAAGTTAACAGGAGTTTTTACGTGTTTGGATATCCACGATTCAATAAGATCTGCCAATCGCACAGCCTCTAGGGATGTTCCACCACTGACAATAAACAGATCATCTTCCTTTAGATCCCACGCGCTTAATTTCATGACAGGATCATTCTGGAACAATTCAAGTTTGTCAGAATCTGTTCTTCTGGCCTTGGTCACTTGTAAACACTCTTTCCAAGAACTTTGAAGAAATTCTCTGATAGTTTTTATATCTTTGTGGGCTAAGGATTTCTGAACACTCGTTAACAGAGCATCACGGTCAGTCTTTCCATGAGCCGTCATTGGCAGTTTAGGCACTATGTGAACAAAATCAGGTTGAGCATAAACTGGTAGCAGGTTATGCAGATTACTTCTTAGTGATGCAAGTTTCTTGCTGTTATACAACGAAGATTCACTGACCACAAATAAGTGAATTCTTGATTGACTTATACCACCTGATTTGTCTAAAACCAGAGAACACTCACTGCCAAGAAGTTTTTCGGCAATTTCGTGCTCAATCCAGTCTAGGTTAATTCTCTTTCCCATGCGCTTTATTTGTCGGTCTCTGCGTCCACAAAACCAGACACAGTGGGTTTTCACATACGCCCAGTCTCCTGTTTTACGCTTGGTTTCTGCAGTGTGTGATGTTTCATCACCAAGGAGACAAACACGGTCTGGACCACCTGCAATACAGTTACAAAAACACAACATCATATTACTTTGATTCAGTTCTAATCTGATAAACAAGCTCATACATGTACATGTACATGACTGTATTTTGAAGCAAGGTTTATTTGCCTGGGCATTTTCATGATCCCACCACAGACTTGATTCAATATTGAAGATATATGGCATTAAGCGCTATACTACTTTGACTATTATTGAAAGAAGACAAGAGCTTTAGTTAGTCAAAATGTAGCATGCAAAGGTTGATTAACCCAGCTCAATATTACAATTTTAAATGCAATTTTCAATGCAATGTGTTACAAAATACTTCAAACATGGCTTCAATCATGTGGAGTTACATGAAGTAAAATTTGAGTGGCTATCCAAAGCAAATCATGTGAGTTAGAAAGTAGAAAAAAGGAAAACATAAGAAAAAAACATCTACAGCAGTGTACCTTCACTCTCTATTTATAAGATGGACAACTTGCTAAGGAGACATACACACTTGTTTAACTCGCAATTAACATTCATATTTTGATAATTGAAGTGATCTCACCTATGTAAATCTGCCCAATGCCTTCTTTGATAAGTTCATTATTTTCATCTCGGATTTCAATCACAGTGTTGGACAGTGGTAGCCCAAGAGGTACATCACTTACAATCCCAACTGGGAAATCATCTTGACTTTTCTCTCTCCAATTACCATTATCTGCTTCACTTGCTATTTCCCTACATTCCAACTGATCATTAGGAATATGATAGCAAGAAGCCCAACAGGACACCTCAGTAATGCCGTACAAATTGTACATCAGTGTCTTGCTTCCTAGTGGTCTCCATGCTCTGAGGGTGGAGAGGGTGGGGCAGGATTCTCCTCCAAAGGCAAGCACTCTGAGAAATGAATCACTAGCAAGGATCTTAGACTGAATCAAGTCCTGACCAATGAAATGCATTAGAGAGGGCGTGGGCTGTTGTTTTAAAGAGAGCAAAAATGTTAGTTCAGTCTGTAACCCCTGCATGAAATTAAGGAGATTTAATTATGTATTTGCTTTCATTGCCTTTCATCATAAATTAACTCCGTTTTCTAGGCAAACTTCATCTAGTGAGAAAATCACGAATTAAAATGGTGTTGTTCTCCTCGGTAGTTGTAAACAATTCTTTGAATGATAAATTAAATATTACAATTTAAATATCAGGCTGTTAAAACACTTTGAAGTGACAATCTTTTCCTTCTTTCAAAAACAACACACAAGGACTTGTATTTTAAAAAGTTTTTACTCTAAAACTTGGCAAAGCACCAAGTCCCCACCGGCAACTTTATCTAATTTGTGTTTTATATTCTCCACCTAGTTCTATGATACCACATTGCTTTTAAAAGCACCAAGCTAGATCACGGAGTGTGTACAGTTTATGCCATTATAGTCTGTATTACCGGTATATGCAAAACACATACAATGCCAGTAAAAATAATATAGGCAGAGAAATGCTATCAAGAACAAGTTCAAAAGAAGATAGTTTGAAATGTCAGTGTTACCTGTAAAATAGTCACTTTTTCCTCATCAAAAAGGATTTGACAAAGCTTGGAAGGTGCCATTTTAACCTGCCCAGGAACAATCACAAGTCTGGCTCCAGCGGCAAATGCCATAAACATCTGTACAATAGACGGATCAAAGGTGTAGGGAGAAGCAAGGTACACTACGTCATCTGAAACCAGTTGAAATATTTCCCTGTGGAACAGGTATGTGTACTTCAGTATCCACAATGATTGCCACGTCAATCTTTAAGATATTAATATCAGTGTTCAATCTAGGAAGTAGTCAAAGTGGGTCATATGTCCCGCATGGCACTTTAAATTGGGTCATTTCAAAAATGGTCTGGATCAAACTACAGACAATGCAAATAACATCAACTTGGAGGCTGGCACCGCAGGTATTGCAGCTGTATGAATTGGCCTAATTGTAATCATAATAATAAAGCTGAAACTTTTCTTTAAAAAAAAATTACAGACCAAGGATATTCTGAATAAAAGGTGACAAGAAAGGAAAAAAACTCAATTGCTAATCTCTTTAGGGTACAAAAAAGAACGTAGCTTTTGTTGTCATTTCACATTGAAATGAAAACGAAAGAACAAAGTTGACAAACAAAGCTAGAATCGATCAGCAAAGCAACAAAGCACGCTCCAGTCTTTTTTGGAATTACATAGAACGCCACACACAAACACAACTCATAAGCATGTACAGTCTGAAATAATCTGCCTCATTTAAGGGCAGTAAGCACACTTAAATTTACTCATATATACTAGTTATAGCTATCGCTAAGTGCCAATGAGCAAACATTTTACCTATATGCGTGCACTGTTGAATTTGTCTAGATATGTCATGAAATACAGTAACTGATGAAAAATATATTGAACTTAATTCGACTGCATTGAAAATAGTGCAAACTTAAAGCAAGGGGCACACATACACCAACCCAGGGCCGGGCCAGTACCTCACGCATGCACACAGCCATATCACGCAGCCAGTGGCAGCGTGGCAAAGCCGTTGCCGTTGAAGTAATGAACGGGGAATACCCATGTCTCAAAAACCCTTACTGCCGAGGTGAGTGCAAAGCAGTCTATCAAGCGACAGCTCCACACAACACATGTGGGGGCTGTTGGCTGGGAACCGCACAGCAGTTCTACCACAACATGCTTGGGGAAGGTGGATAAGGAGTTACCAGTAAATTAAAGCAAGGGGCATGCATACACCAACCCACGGCCTGGCCATTGCCTCACAAAATTAATGCGCACAGCCATATCACATGGGCAGTGGCATCCATGGACAGCTGTTTCACCCTTACTGAGGCTCATCAGCATGGCATGGCCATCTGTCAGTGACCAGGGAAAACCCACGTGTAAAAGACCCTTTCCTGCCGAGGCGAGTCCTTTAAGTTCCAGCTTCACACAACACATGTGGGGGATGTTGGCTGGGAACCGCATAGTAGTTATCCCACGACATGGGTTGTAAGAACCCTTGGTTGTAAGACCCCTGGTGGTAAGAACCCCAAGTTGTAAGAACCCAAGACCCCTGGTTGTAACAACCCATGGCTGTAAGACCCCTGGTTGTAAGAACCCCAGGTTGTAAGACCCCTGGTGTTAAGAACCCCTGGTTGTAAGACCCCTGCCTGGTTGTATGTGGTTGTAAGACCTCTGGTTGTAAGAACCCCTGGTTGTAAGACCCCAGGTTGTAAGAACCCCTGGTTGTAAGAACCAAAGGGTTGTAAGAACCAAAGGGTTGTAAGAACCAAAGGGTTGTAAGACTTCTGGTTGTAAGAACCCCTGGTTGTAAAACCCCTGATTTTAGGAACCCCTGGTTGTAAGAACTCCTGTTTCTGGGTAAGGTAATGTATGATAATAACATGATAATGAGTTTGAAACAAAAGAAAAGAAAATTTGAACCAAGGATAAAACTGAACCACAACATATGTGTGTGCCTTGCTTTAATTTGTCTTTTAAAAATAGTGAACTAAATTTTTCTACTGCATAAAGAATTTGAAATAATTCCGACTTTACGCAGCAAATTTTTCGAGACATTGAAGTTCGTGTTTTTGTCTGAAGTTGCGAACAAGTTGTTTTGTGGAAAATTTAGTGGTGTTATAAGTAAACTTAAAATCCTCGAAAAATCATATTAAAGTCTGCAAATATTCAATGGACAGACTTATATTTGGTCTCTTTTTAAAGCTAAGAAAATTTATGGTGCACCAATGAAGCCTTCCGAATTATTTTGCTTCAACTACAAAACATTTTGCTGCATTATTATTTTTCTTAGAGGCATGCAATAAAAAGTTCCAGTGGGCAAATGCGACAGATATCGCGTAGGATGGAAATGATCCACCCGGTGATTGGTTGAAGACGGGATGAGCATGGGACTCACAAACACACACACGGCTCGTGGATTCTCTGATCTGCATCACGTGTTTGGTCGAAAACAATGCATTATCTATTCTGCATTACATCATGGTTGCCTTTAAATAATTACTCTATGTTACACCGATTTGAGATTGTTTCTGCCCCTGAAACAATTGTGCATTACTCTATTAGGTTTCTGCCTCGCAGCCTCGCGTCTTGGCGAGGCTACTTGTTGGCAATTTAATTGCCTGCTGCTTTGGACGTACTTATAGTATGAGGTAATTTTTTTTTCATCAGTATGACTCCATGTCAATTTTATTCTGTGCCAGAATAAAATCTTCCACGTCAATGACACAAACATGCAGCCTAGATTGAACACTTTATTATCCTGAGTTCTTCTCTTCGCACATACTTGTATCATTCTATAGATTTACTACTCAGAGAGTATTTGCTTGACTGTGTGATGCAGTTAACTTGTGTGTTTATTTGATCTAATGTGACTGCGAGAGCAGCAGTCGTTATTGTCAGTCCTCAAATGACCTGCTCATCTCTAGAGTCCTTGGTAGCTCTGTAAATAGAGCATCTGACTAGTGTCTGGAAGGTTGTGGGCTCGTTTCCCATCTACAGTACAGGTCACAGAAATTGCAGCACTACACATGTTTCTTGCAAGTAAATCCGCCATATTGCATACAAATTACATGAAAAACACAAGCACTTAACACGCATACAAAAAATGCATGCAAAAATACACAAAAATACATGCAAATTTTTGGAAACTGAGTGTAAAATTCTACTGAAATCTGTGAAGCGATGAATGACAATCTCTCACCTTCAAATCGTACCTTGAATATCAGTCATATTATGGGCAAAAATAGAAAGATCTTTTCTCTCACCATGGCAGCTACAACATTACTGTTGACTTGGTATCACTTTGTAGATAAATACTTGTGCAGTTCAATCATTTAAGCCTCTTTTAAAATTTCTTGAGGCTCTTCATTATACGATTGAAAATAGATTGATTTGCTCCACTGTTTGAAATGTTTCTGATGTTTTAAAATGTTTCAAGGACACATGATGCATGGCATGTTGGTATTTTATTTTATTTTATTTTAAATAGCTTTGTTTCCTTTACCTCTTTGTTCCCTTTTAGGCTTGTGATTCTTTCAAATTGATGTTATTTTTTACTTGCTCAGGTTAGATTTTTTCCCAATATCAAATTTTCCAACAGAAGCGACTCTTTCTGAATCAAGCTTTTGCTATCTCCTTGTGTAATCTGATCCTTTTTTAGCAGTGCACTTCTCTTTGCTGAAGCTGTTTATTTACAAGTTTCTTTTTGTTAAAACTTTACATAAATGACCCACAAAATTAAAAAATTCAACAAGTACTCAATTTTTTGGCTGCCGGGGCCAGGTTTGAGAAAGAATTTACGCATAAATATACCCAGGAAGTCGCAATGGCAGGAAAAGCCTATGTGATATTTTATAGTTATCTGTAGTGTATCACATTCAACTTTAGCCCATGCTGCCAAGGGACTTGCAACTTAGTTAAACAATAGTTAACCTTTACAAACATGAATCTACAGCCGTACAGTTTGGTTAAACAAAAATGTTTTGGAATGAATATCCAGTAAAATTTGCCTTTGGTTCGATTCGTCCAGACAATGTCAAATGGTTGTGCAATGACAAACTAAAAGAAAACACACAGTATAACCGGTCAGTATAAAACATGGACTGCGGACTGCGGACTGGGTATAAAACACGGACTGTAGGTATAAAATGTGGACTACAGACTGAGTATAAAACACGGACTAGGTATAAAACGCGAACTACGAACTATGTATATAAAAACAGCTTTAGAAAGGTAAAACTGAGAGAAACGGAAAGCGGGCTTGCATAAAACAGTAGTTCCAGCTCCTTGCCTCACACAAAAACATTCCGTAAGCCGGTCACACAGTCTATATTCTCCTCATGTGGAGAAGGAAGCAAACTGCATGGACAAGGAAGGCTATGCTGCTACTCAAGGCAACTGAAATTAAACTCTGAATTTTGTCAAAAGAAGGAGTTGGAAGAGAACCAATCAGAGAAGCACCGAATAAAAGGAATAGTATTGGTGTTAGCCAAGTCAGAGTAAAATTCTTAAAGATGCCTCTATTCCATTTCAAATAAAGCCTTGGGAATATGAGGAAATGAAGAACTCAGACGAGAAGGTCAATATAGGGAAATTTGGCGAAGAAAAAAGCAGTATTTAGGGGGGAGGGATTACTCACCTGATGTGAATAATAACCAAAATGAAACATTCAACCCAACGTGATATTCTACGCGATATTCTACGTGACATGATTTAAACCCTCCTCCTGACCCCTGGAAGGGGGTACTCCTAGGAATTTTTTGGTGGGGTTGTGCTCCCTGGTTCTCTAAATCCTCACCATATTTCAGAATAAAAGTGTCATTTTCCACACCCGTTTTCAGACCTGATCTCTTAAAATCCATACCCATTTACAGGCCTGGCCTAATTTAGCCTGTTCCAGGCTCTCAGATAAAGAGGAGACTACCCAGTTTCCTCCCGTTTTATTTTGGCGCTTTCTCAATTCAGCGGAGCCAACTATCTCAGAGCCTGGAACAGCCTAGGCCTGATTAGGCAGAAACTAGTATGTCATTGTTATATATTATAGATTAATTAGAGCACAACAGTAGATCACTATCTTTTGAGTGCAAACAAAAAATTCTTCAAATGCATTTCAAATTCGCATACTTCTATTTTGTTCTTATTCATTTAGAACTGAAAACAATAAATACATTCGTACATGTACACTCCCGTAGGTTCCTCAAAAACCATACCCGATTCCAAACGAAAATGGGCAAAGTGTTTTCAGACCACCAAAATGGCCCATAAACCATACCCTTTGGGGCGGCAAATACTTATACGGCTCATATAAGAGAGTACCGGGTCCTGACCCCTTTCATGACTATGGCCATGTCTAAAATGGGTGTAGAAAATAGCATTTTTGTCAGGCTCTTGATTCAGAGAACCTCCACCAAGAATTACTATCTTATACCCAGTCCGCAGCCTGCAGTCCGTGTTTTATACTGACCGCAGTATAACTGCTGACTACAGTGTACTGTCATGTATGAAGTAGACTGTAACTTTTCAGTTACCAAAAGATTCTTTCATAGATTAATAAAGTTGTTTTGAATGTGAAAAACAGTTACGATTCAAAACAATTTTGCTTTCCACAAGTCAGTTCTAACTGAAATTGACATGTGAAGAGACTGTGATTGATCAGCATCCTAGGATTTCTTTCAGACCCACCAATAAAAAAATACACGCAGTTTACATGTAAAAATAAGAGAAGAAAATTTCTTATAATAAATGAACACACATCTTGCATGTAATTTAAGCTGTATATAATAATTATTGTTTGTGTAAAATTTTACTTGCGTGTATTTTGCCTGTAAATTGCCACAATGCATGCAATTTACCGGTACATGCGTGTATAAATGCCGCTATTCCCATGGACTGTACTGTAGATGCTCAGAATCTTTTTTTGAATTTTTTTCTTCACATATACCATTCTATTATTTTATCAATAAGTTTTTACTGGAAAAAGCTGTTGACTGACATGAGCATGCAGTCACTGCCTTTCTATGTATATTGAGCCATTTACCAGGTTTAAAGAACAACAAATACACTGTACACACCTGGCAAATTGATTTAAGTCCAGTAAAACTCAGGAAAAATTTCCATATGCCGAAGCCACTGGTTTCCTCCTTTAGTGAGTTTGGAGTCAATTATTAAAGCACAGCAAATTATGTGTTGTAAAAAATTTGCTAATTCTCAGCAAAGCAGCTGGAAAATAATTCTTTCACATTATCTAAGACAGATCGGAGGTAGATTACTTTTAAGCTGTAATTTCAACGTTAAAAAACTTCCAATCACCCTACCCAAATTTTATGTAGAATGTTTACTAACCTTTTCTGAACACTCTGCGTCTGTAAGGGAACAGATCCTTAATTTAAGTAACTCTTCCAGATCTAGCACAGTTATATGGAACAACAGACACATTCTAATCGATGGAAAATCGGTATTCTATCAAAGCCTTTTTGACAAAGGAATAATCACGCTAGAAAATCTCGTAACCGACACAAATGTTTTACTAGTCAGGCAGAATCCAAACGGGTTACCTTTCACACCTCTTGAATGGTTTCAGCTAATTCAAATTTTTGAGGCCCTACCATCTCAATGGCGAAAATCCTTGACATCTTGCGGACCCAAAAGTGGCAAAACATTCTATTTTTATGATCAAATCAAACTCTATCTAAAAAACCAGGCCGTACAGATCGAGAACATCCTTTCCAAGAATGTTTATTCTGAAATTAGGGCAAGATATGAAACTAGACCAACTGCACAAGCAAGATTTGAAGAACAGTTTCCTGATTTATGCCTTGATTGGCATGATATCTATAAATTGCCTTTTAATGTTCTCACAGACACCAAATCCAGAGAATTCCAGTACAGAATTTTAAACAGGTACTTGACAACAAACTCTTTTCTTTATAAAATTGGTCTAGGGAATTCACCATCATGTACATTTTGTAAACAAGAGAGCGAATCCCTTGAGCATTTATTAATTACATGTTCCTGCACTAAGAGTTTCTGGTCGGACTTTATTACTTGGAGTAATCAATTAAACATATTCTTAAGAGACCTTTCAGACAGCGATATACTTTTTGGATTTTGGCAAAGTAAAGAAGACTACTTGTTTATTAATCACATGTTAGTCTTAGCTAAGCAACATATTTATGATTGTCGTAACAAATGTACTTATCCTTCCTTTACAATTTTCTTAAATAAAGTCAGTTATGTTTATCAGTTAGAAAAGAAACTTATGTATTCAAGTAACAAAGTTGCCGATCTGGAAAATAAATGGGAAAAGTTTCAGTTACTCTGCCGTGGTAGCGAGAATTAAAATGCAAAAAAACTTATATCCTATTTTATAGTAGTAATTGTACCTAAACATTCTTTGTATTAGTTATTATTTTATGTATAGTAGGAAGTGTATTTTGTGTGCTTGTAGTAGTAGGTTTTTGGTATAGATGTAATAGTGCATGTTTAATTAATAAAAAAGAAAAAAAAAAAAAGTTTGCCCCCAGCTAGTTAGAACCGCAAGAAATTGGTTCATTTCATGAGTAATTAATGAGCCACATAAAGAGTTATCCCCATAAAATGTTCAGAGTGAACTGAACAATCCATCTCACCTTGTGCCAAAGATCACTTTGATTTCAAACCTCCAGCTGAATTGTTCCACACTTGATATACTTTGTCAATCTTTTGCAGTGTGATAGAAGTCAGTGTTTCAAACTGGCTAAAACTGACCCAGTTTGACCTTTTTTACCTCACAAGCAACTTATGTGTAAGGAACTTGTAAGGAACTGCTATTTTCATGCAGTTTTTTAAGGTCTTAGATCCACTGTGTTGCAAGCTCTGAAAGCACAGGTAACCCAGGTTCACTGTTTGTGTTTCATACAGGTTTCATAACATGAGTAAATATACAGAACGTATGGGGCGAAGTTTAGGTCTGGAAATTTTCAAGAAAATGGAAATGAAAATCGATGAAACTTACCATGTGGCGAGTTGTTAACCTACTAAAATGGCCGGCCAAAGCCATCGAGATCAAAACTGGTCCAACAGAACTCGGGGCACCTGGTGACGAGTATAATAAGTCCCTGTGGAGGGAAGGGAGTCCCAGAGTGCTCAAAGAATTAAGGTGACTTGACCCAGTTATTTTGTGGCGGTACCATCCTATTTTGAAGCTCTCTGGTATCCCCACCTTTACTTTAACCGTAAGTCTAACATATAGCATGGATAACATATAGATCAATCTACAATATAGCAGAAAAATTTTGGCGATCAGAGTAAATATCACATGGTTATAATGCCACGCCCCTTTGGGGTCTAAGTCGAGATTCTGCTGTTGCCGGTATTTTTTCGTGAAAATCTCTCAGATACGTGTAGTGAGCATTAGTGCCTTCCGTTGAACAGAGTGTCTCCAAAACTGCAACGACCCAATGCGAGAAATTCAGGGGTTTGCAAATTGAGGTCATAATTTATGTGAAAATGATAAGCAAACTTTACACGATTATATCTAATAAACTATAAGATTTATCCCTTTATTTTGGGGATTTTTATAACAGATGGGTCCTTGCAAGTCAGCAAAAAAGCTTTAGGGTCTTGTAAATGCGCGCGATTTCGAGCAACACCAACATATAGAAATTACAGTTCTAGCTATTTGTTAAAGTCTGTCAGGGTTTAAGTGTCCTTCTCACGAAAAAAGCATGAAAAACTGTGACATTATCTTCTATAAGCCCAAACTTGAGTAAACATCGAAAATTTTAGGCGTTTTGGCTGAGTTTGTGCTTTGGGAATTGTCTATTGTTTCTAGTGTATCATTATACAGCATTCTTGTTCAGCACGTGTGCAATGACCGCACTTGGCTGACTTCCGAATGCCACGTGACTTCTCTAAACCCTGAAACCACTGAAGCATCTCCAGCTAGCAACGCAAAGCCAGCAGGCTCCGTAGAACTCTTATGTTAACCTACTAATAAAATGGTGGCCCGAAGCCATTAAGATCACAACTGGTCCAATTCAAAAAATGGCACTGAGCTCAGGGCGCCTGGTGACGAGTATAATAAGTGGAGGGAAGTGTGTAGTCGGACGTTGAGTTAAGGTGACTTGACCCAGTTATTTTGTGGTGGTACCATCCTACTTTGAAGCTCTCTGGTATCCCCACCTTTGCTTTAATCGTAAGTCTAACATACATGTACAGCATGGATAACATATAGATCAATCTACAATACAGCATAAAATTTTTTGCGATTGGAGTAAATATTCATGTTCCACGAGTCTGGCATGTTTATTCAACGACTGGATTTGATTTTTGCGAAAAGAATTGTGCTGGTTTGGGGTAGATCGGAGCTGCAACGCTGCCGTCAGCCTCCTAACTTGCCACTATACTACAGTATGTAGGAAAGATGAAGCAGACTATTTTCCTTGAAACTTCGCGTGCATATTAAGGACAACAACAACTTGCCACATGGTAAGTTTCATCGATTTTCATTTCCATTTTCTTGCAAATTTCCAGACCTAAACTTCGCCCCATAAGTCCTCTATAATTATTTACTCATGTTATGAAACCCGTACGTGACACAAACAGTGAGCCTGGGTTACCTGTGCTGAAAGTAGTGGATGAATTTGTAGGGGGCTAATTCACAAGGGGATAAACTTTTAATACTGATATTTCCTGGTATCATTAAAACTAAAGCCAAAGGCTTATCTGGCAATAAACCCACCTTAAATCCGTTACATTTGGAACAATGCATCTGTGAGGGACTTTCACAGCTTTGGGTTTACCTGTGGTACCAGATGTCTGCATAACATAAGCAAGATCGAGCGACTCAGCGCTTACTGCAGCAAACTTAACATCCACCAGTTTTCTCACTAGCACAAATCCATTCATATCAAGAGCTGCATTTTCCTCAACTTCAAACTGGTAGTCACTTGCTAAACTATGTTTACTTTGATGCAAGCACTCTTGGAATGACTCCAGAAGATCCTTTTCAACAAGCACGAGCCTAACGTTTAATTTCGACAAGAAATTACAAATCGCATCTGGGAGCCATTGAAGATCCACAGGCGCGAAACAACATTTGTTTTTGAGAACTCCAAGAATAGACACAACACAGCCGATCGATTGTTTGGAATACAATGCCACTGTTTCATGGTTTTCACATACAGTCTTCAGAAATTCTGCTACCTTGCAAGCTTTTTCGTTGACTTCTCGGTACGTTAACTCTTCTTTAGTTGAGCCAGAGTTAAATGTAATAGCGATATTGTTGAAGTTACCACGAGTGGAATTCTCGAAAATGGAGTCGAGTGTTTCCATCTTCTATATTAAACTCAATGTGCCTCGGCTCTTTCTTCACTAGTGACAAATCTTCTTCTTGTTACAAAAAAAAATACTCCTAAAGCTAAAATTTGTGATCTCTAACATTTAAATTCAGACAGTTTCGTACAAAAGACAGTAAAATAAATTTGACAGAGACAGCCAAAATGTCCGCCATAATGGAGCCTGCACTACAAAAGACCAGCTGATTTTTCAAAAGGGTATACTCTTGGGCATTTTATAGAATCGAAATCCACTGTCCAATGAAATGTTTACAACTCTACTTTTTCAGACTTCTTCAAATTTACAGAGGGAACATCTTTCAGCAAAATGAACACGTTTCTATCACGGTTAAACACCATCTTTGCGTTTACCCTTACAGTTCTCGCGGCCTTGACGTTTTCATGTTTCCTGTCGACGCTTTTTAATACTCATCAGGCGCCACTGCATCTTCAGACAAAGAAAGTTTTGGTGTAAGTAACTCCTCGAGGACAATGGCTCAAAAATAATTTCTTGTTCTAACACGTGCGTCTGTTTTTCGCTCTTATCAGGAAAAACGTTCAGGACTTTAGCGTTTCAAAGGATAAAAATGATCTGGGCTTCATTACTTTCGATCTAGAAGGAGATATCCTTTTTGAAAAGGAATATAATTAAGGACTTCTGTTTAATACTTGGCCTTTCCATTTTATTGGGCCATTCCATTTTATCATTTTATACCCGCATCCCCATCACTGAGACAAAGTAAACTTTCAAATGTTAACCCTTTGGAAAAAAGAACAACGACTGCTGACACATTTTTCCAATCAGAAAAAGACATGTTTTTGAGATACCAGAGGTACCAACATACATGAAGCTACCCCTAAGAAATGACATTTTGAACCACCCTCCATCTACTATTTCCCTGTACCTCATGAATGGGGAGGGGGGCATTGGACATCAATATATTTGTACACAATTCCCCCTCATCTACAAAGGCATTGTAGCTTTAATTAAATTAAATTTTATTTTAAAATAACTATAATCAAAATCAGTGCCAACACAAGTCATGGCATTTTTAATCAGATGGCCCTTTGGATCAATGATGTGAGGCCCCATTTTTTTTTTTAAAAAAAACTTAATTTAATAAGACCCAGTAGTTTTCATTATGGTCCTGACCCTCAATATAAGTTCATAATAACAGTCATCATTGGGGAACGTCTGACGAAAATTTGCTTAGTGCGGTAAAATACTTCCTACAGTCAGTTATGATGACTGGAAAGATTATGCTGTTTTTGTTATAATTATTTGAATCTAAAGATTAATGTTTTGCATTAGCACTTGCATTACTTTGCATTACTGTCCCTTTATTATTGGATTCAAGCATATACCGTAAATCCTCTACTAAGCCCCCCCCCTTCACTCCCAAACAAGCCCCCCCCTCTCTAATAAGCTCCCCCTTTTCAGGAGAAGAAAGTTAATAAGCTTTCCCTCTCGTATAAGCCCCCCTCCCCCTTCCCTCCCTCTTATTATTCTTCACTTATAAATGGTAGACTGTTTTAATCAATCCCAACTGTAAAACTTTGTGTGGACTGATCCAGGATTGTTTATTCACCAGCTGGAAGTTCACATTTGTTTTTGATCCTCGGCTGCATAGCATTCAACTTCTTGTACTTGAGCTTTTCCACCTTGTATTTTGGTTCTTTATGGAGAACTGATAACATCATCTTTGCTAAATTAAATAAGCCCCCCTCCTTCCCCGTCTCAAATAAGCCCCCCTTTCTCTATCACGCCATCCCCCCCCCCCCCCAAATGTGTTTAAAATAAATAAGCCACTGTGGGGCTTAATAGAGGATTAATTTACAATAAATGTACATGTATCTGACCTTTAAGCCCCATTATCCTCATACTCATTCTCCAGACTGATGTCACTACATGAAGTTGATAATCAAAGCATTTCCCTTGGTGAACACTTTATTAACTACCTTTTATCTCAATAATGTATTGATATTGTATGGAGAAAACTGATGTTGGTCCTCACTCCCCTCATCTACCAGTAGAAACCTTCCCCGGGGTCGATTAAAGAGTCTTCATGTAAACTTTTCATACAGTAGTGGGATAAAAGTTCTTTGTTTTAGGGTTTGTGTTTTCTATGTGTAAGTATACACTTGTGTTTTCCTTAACTTCATGGAACATATGAAAGGGATTTTCAACTGGAACGTTAAGCAGCTTTTCTTGTATTTAACAGCAGAGTACTCAACCAAGAATAATGTATGTGTGTTTCTTCCTTTATTTTAAATAGTATAGAAATTTTTTAGTGTTGTGAATCAGCTGAGATTTATTATCAATCATAAGAAATAACCAGATTGACGAAACTCGATCCTCAATCATCAATTTTTAAGGAGAAAAATTTCTTGTAAGAATTCTTTTTATTTTGCCCCTTTATGCAAGTCAATGTAATGCAAGTTTTGATTTTCTTTTTAGGGTAGATCTCTTTTCGTAATAGCACCAATAGAGAGATTTAAGCATGGTGGTTGTGTCATGTTTTAAGAACATGACAATTAATACATACACGTTTACAAAATGTTTCAGAAAAGGGTCGTTAGTGGATTAAAATAGCTGCATTATGAGTCAGTCGAAAAGTTGGCACAAGTTTAATTAATCATGTTTGTTAACAAGAATGTATATATTTTTACTTTTCCATGATAATCAACTGAAAGTTTTCATAATCAATTATGACAAATTGTTTTCAGGGTTCGTACCCGTTTTTGAACAAAAATTCAAGGACTTTTCACAGGCTTTCAAGGACACATTTCCCATATTTCGAGGACTCTATTCAATTCAAAAAGAGCCTTAATTCTATGTCTTTTTTAGTTCTTCCACAACATAGGTAATTTTATATCGAAGGTCTTTCTGTGTATGCTCCTTTTCCTTTGGAGGTCTACTTAAATAATTTAAAATTTATAAAGTTAGCACCGAAATTCAAGGAATTTAATTTCCAGCACCAACCGCAATTTTCAAGGACTTTCAAGGTGTGTGCGAACCCTATGTTTTTATGTTTTCAATCAATGACCAATAAAATGATTTTGCCACACCACTAACATTTTTCTGCTTAAAAGTCGTGCTTAAGTCATTCAGGATATGAAATATAATTTTTCTCATGAAGACATAGTGAAGTTATTTTTCAATTGCCTTCAGGTGGTACAAAATATTTAATTTTACTGATTTTTGTTTAATCAGAAATTTAATCAAGTGGTGATATGGGACAAGATCATCTTACGTGGAGACAACGCACTTCTGAACTATCATGGCATGAATACAAAGTACTACTTCTTTGACGATGGTCTTGGACTCAAGTAAGTTTACCAAACAACATTGTTATGAATGCCTTGTCACAGTCAAACCATTGAAATATGCATGGACATTGGTTTTTCTTTTCTCATCTCTTCTTTTTTTTTCAGGGGAAACAAGAATGTCAGTCTGTACCTATCCTGGAATGTAATTCCTAATGCTGGAGTCCTTCCCTTGATAAGCCAACAGAACAAGTTCTACTTTGACTTTCCTAATGAATACACTGTTAACAGAGGAGGATTTGATCATTGATGTTTTTGCCAAAGTCAAAGTTTGGAAACTGTTCACCTTTAAGATTCATTTTAAAAGTCACATGCAGTATCATACAAAAATGCCATGGACCTTTCCCTTGGTATGTCATGCTGCATTAATATTATTTCATCCAGACATACATGTAAACAAAAAGGATTTCAGCTAAAAAACTACAGCATAACTGCATATCCAGGGGAGGGGCCCGGGGGGTCTACCCCCCCCCCCCTTATTTTTAAACCAAACTGAGGCCCAAAGGGCCAAAAAATGTTTTTGGGTGACCCCCCCCCCCTTATGTAATGGTCTGGATGACTGGGCCCCCCTTATCTCAAGATCTGGATCTGGCACTGTAAATACCACCATCAGTGAGTACTGCTACATTATTTACAGCTGTAGGCTTGAAGCTGAATATTTTTTTTTTTTCATGGAGAGAAAAAATGAAGCTTTTTCTAGCCCTTGTTACCTGTTTGATTTACTATTTTGCTTCTGTCACTTTGTGATCATCATCTTATATTTTAAATAAATTTATAAATAATGTTGCATCATGTTTATCAAATTTATCCAAGTCAGTTACAAAGTAATAATATCATAAAACATAAGACACTGTTTCATCACAAGATCAAACAATTAGAAGGGAGTTGATAAATAATTATGACATGCACAGTTTAATGTGTTTGACCACAGGGTCCCACACAATCTGTGTGTAACCAAAATTTAATGTTATTTAATTTATAGTAAATGTGCTGGATTTACAGATTGCTTCATCTATAGCGTTATATTGCTAAATATGTATATAAATCAATGTTAAGTTGTGGTATACTGTCATCCTTTTGCCTCAAAAAACCACAGGTAAGGTAATACAATGTTTATATTTAACATTGATAATATTTTTCAGTTTTTTATTTTAACTTTAAAATTCGTCATGCATCAACTTCTTGGAAGGAACTAATTCATTTTCAGGAATATTACAGAAATCATGAAAAAATTAAGACTTTATATGCGGGACGCTGTCACAAACATTTAATTACAGAGTGACGTTTGTATGGATCTTTAACCATGTTTCAAGAGTCATAACTTGATCCCTGTTCAACTTTAGAGCACCAAACTTGGTCAAATAACCAATCTCAACATGACCTTTTATATGGTGGTGTCAGTTTATCAATTAGTTTAAATTTGAAACTTGCCCCAGTTCCCTACACAACCTCGAAATGGCCAAATTATAGATGAAGCAATCAGTTACACAGACAGATTGTATGGGCTCCCTGTTTCTGACAAACCTTTGTGGTGTTTGATATTGTGATCAATGAATTAAAAATTCATTGATTATCTTCTCAAACAAAGTGATTTTAGAAAGAAACATTAAAGATGCAAAATGAGGAGTTTTTCCTCTGATTTCCAAACACTTGTTAAACATTTATTTGTATCATGAACTTATAAATGCCTTTGAGAATGGTATTCTAGATTTGTTCCCAGTCCCTACACGTGAAAACTTAAAGTGATTAGATTTGCAAGGGATACCGATAATTTTCATGCAACATGTTTACACAAAATCTGCCCCAGGAGCAGCTGTTTTATAACCATACAGTTTTGGTGTAGCTTTTGCTGCAAGTTATTTGTGAAATCTATCAAAACTGAAAATAAAATCCTAGTGGATGATTATAATGTTCCCTCTTGTTTGTAAGAACTTATTTCTTTTGCCTTTGTTTCACCCCTTGCAAGGGAATGAGGAGTCCTGGAATCCGGAAAATTTGTGTTTGTGGAATCGGAAATCGGGGAAGATTTTGCTTGTAAAATCCGGAATCCTGGCTTTGGAATCCAAATTTGGCTGACAAAGACTAGAATGCATTACCTGTATCCAGACTGTACTGGGTTCCCCTACATGCATGGGGCAATCTGTTGTTAATAGCCTGCAAGATGGTTGTCCATCAATCTTCTTTCCAGGAGCAGCAACCCAGACCTTGGCCTTTTTTTTGCGCCAGGAATTCATTTGAAATCCGCTAAATAAGGGTATAGTCCAGGCCCAGGGGACACGATTGGAATTGTCTCACTTCATTTACATGGGTAGACAGGTTGGTTCCCGGTTTGGGCAAATGGGAAACAAACCACAAGACTGGTAACTTTCGTTCGGAAATCGCGGTACCACAAAAATAGCAGCGAAAGCCTGAAAGGAAACTGTATAAAGGGTCGTGGACTTGCGCACAAGTAGACATTGCATTGAGCGACGAAGTAGCGAGAACCCCACCAAAACTGTTGGACTTTCAAAAGGTGTACAATAATGGCATAGAAGGAACGAAGAATGAAATTCCGTTTAAAACATTCCGATCGGGAAAACAGGGATGCTATTAACACGGAAAAAGGTGAGCGGGTAAACGAACAATGGAACGTACTGGTTTCAGACTAGGGTTTAAGTTAGGTTTTGTTCTCATTTTTCATTTTCCCGTTCTTCGGCGTGCTTTATTACCCATTCCCCTTTCCCATTTTCACCACTTTTTCTTAAAGATCCGTTGTCCCCAGATATTGTCTACTGGAACGACCCGAAAATTCGTATTCCTTTTGCTTTCCAACCTGAATTTCAGGAAACCATTTGTAAATGCATGGTAATTAGCTTGAAATTACTAAAAAGAGTCTTGACGGTGCGGTTTAGCCCCCATGCAAACCAGGGCGGCCCTGATGCAAACTCTGTTGAAAAAAAAAGCGATAAAGGATATCCCGCAACACTTGTACCTCTAAAACGATTGTTGGATGTATACCTTTTCAAAAGCGCAGAGAACAAACTATGTAATTACTGGCTAATCGATTCCATGAGCCCAGCTCCAGAATTTGGTGATCTCAGGAGGCAGGTATGCATTACTTCAGCGTCACAAACTCTTTTCTAACTTGCTCCCATGAAAGCACAGCTAGGATTTTGTTTTGCTTAATATAAGACTATCCAAAAATGATATATCCCCAAATGTGATAACGTAAATTATGGGGATAGCCCATTATTTGGAAATTAAAGCGACGTAAAGTTTCAAACATGAAAAACTCCTGGTTCCCAGAAAGTAAAATATACCTCTTTTTTTGGAACCGGGTGATTTGTCAAACCTACTGCTGATTATTGAAACCAGAGATGATTTATTTTCACTCAGTAGGCAAAAACGCAAATTTTACAATCCCCTCTCTCTCTCTTTTGCCCACACGTCAATACGCACTTACTCAGCACGTGTGCTTTCTGTTTTCCGCGCGCTAGTGGCCTGGGAAAGAGGAAAGTTAATCTCGTACCCAGAACTCCCACGGCACTTTTCACCATAAATCAGAGGGAGAACTGGGAACGACATCTGGGCACGAGACTGAGGGGCAGTACGAGCCAAAAATATAGAGCGTTTCACTCACGTGGCCAGCATCTATGATAATTTATTGGAACAAAAGAAATCATTTACATGAGAAAAGAGTTAAACTCCCAGGGGATTTTCTTGGTACACCAACATGACCGCCGTTTCATTGTTTTGGAACACCAATATGGCCGCCGTGACGTCATGTGAAAACGCTCTATAGCAACTGGTGTCACTTCTTTTGGGACTGAAATCAAAATCAAATCAGTGCCAAATACAACATCAAAATCCAGGTAAACTTTCAACAGTGAGTGAATTCCACTTTTTTCCTCTCCCAATGTAAGGTACTTTCAAGACAGTCTTGAATTCTGGATTCCACGCTATGAAATCCGGATTCCGGCAGAGGAACTGAATTCTGGAGTCCATATCAGTAGATTCCTTGCAAGTGGAGCTCGGATTCCGGATTTCAATAGTTATAGCGGGTTTTCGGATTCCTTGAGCTGATATATATTGTGGTTCCGGAATCAGCACTCGGAAGTCCCGCGTATAAAAGCCTACATTTCTCCATGTCAGGCTGAAAAGGGTCTCATATATTTTATGCATAATAAAGGCACTTTATCTTCTCATACCAAAAACGAACCTTTTCCAAATTTCTAGTTGAATTGGTTCTTGTAAAAATGGTAATGATAATA
>JBBMOI010000005.1:19647500-19657500 GCA_038088405.1 Porites divaricata | reverse complement strand
GAGGTGAAGGGATGAAATTTCGTTCGCCAAAAAAAAAAAAAATAAACAAACCTACTCGCGGGATAACGGGCGTAAAAATGTAAACGGGAAAAACTTTTCTTTCAAGGCTTTCATTTCTCGTTCTATGATTGGCCAGTATTACATTGTAGGTCCATAATTTCCTATACGAACCTTCCCTTTTCCTTTTACACTACTATTACAAGTGCTTCCACCTCAAAAAAAAAAAAAATGAAGGCGCCGAAATTAATGTGGCTCATTAATTGCACTTTTAGTGTTTCCTCCCTCCGGAAAAATAATCAATACGTTTTTATGGCTTGACAAGCGCTTATTTTTAGACCCACAGAAGAAGATCACGACATAATCATTTCTTAGCAACGTTTTCTCGGTTCGTGAAGCAAAATTACGGATCACTGCGTCCTCCCCCTTAACTTTCTAAAATTCTTGCGACTTCTGTCGCACGTTTAAGGTTTTGGCGACTTTGTCGCTCAAAATGAGTCGACTTGTAGGTAAAACTTTGCGATTTTGTCGCTCATGAAAGTTGACCTGTGTGAAAGTCTATCTTTCCCCAAACTACCCAGCGATCAATTAATTACCCAGGCTAGTGAGAGGTACTTATCGTTAAAATACTGCCGTATGTAGTTGACCACGGTTACTTGTTGAATGAATACATACCTGCCACAATGGATCACAACTGCAACCAAATCATAAAGCTTCTCGTGATTAATTGCATCGTCAGACTACAATTAACACAATTAAATAGTCAGAGAAATTACTGATGAAACTAACTATCGGCAAGAAAGAAAGATACAAACAAACAGTTAAACCGTTCTACAAATGCAACTCTAGGTTAAACTTTATAGCTGAAGACTGAGTACAACCTCAGAAATAGCTGTTTGAAAGTAAGCTGTCAGGTGAAAGCCGTGCTAATGAACAAATTACTGTCCGGATTGGAGCATTTTGACAGTGACTAAGAGGAACAAAGTCATTGGAATGACGGTAACTAACTTACGTTGGAGAAACAGGATTATATTGAGAGGCAACTCACAATTAAAGATCCAAAACACTTAGCAGTCTTGCTACGCATGCGATTGACCTTCACTCGTAAAGGAAAAGTAATACTGTAATTGCAGGTCAGATATTCCTAAATAGTCTTTATCAACGAATTTTCCGTTATAAAAATATGACTTGTGATTTGTTTATTAAACAGTGATGTCTCCAGATCAATATCACATAACTGTGGTACAAACATCAACAGCATCATTGCTAATGCATCAGTCAATTCCACCTGTGCCCAGGCCCCCCCCCGGGCTAACCCCGGGAATTAGCCTTTTTTTTCTCATGGATGGCAAATTCCGGGGGGCGGGAGCACTTAAGCTGTCAAATGCCCGGCGGTGGGGACGAAAGTAGAGGGCAAATCACCCGCCCCCGGGATCGTTTTAATGCCAGTTTTCATTTTCGTACGCTGCAATAGATCGCAAAGTTGTTCTAGCAAAGAAATGAAGTGTGTTTTGAGGCCCAATTCACGTTTTCTGAAATTCGAAGGTCGCAAAATGAGTTGAATGAGTTGGCAGAAGTTGTAAACCGATGATAAAAAACCATTCAGGCACAAAAACCGCTAAAATTGTGGCCTGATGTGAAATGCGTAAATATTTTCTAACACAGACGTTTTTAATTATACACACTGTAGTCCTTGATTTCAAATTTGCAAGCCTTTAATATTTCCAAAAGCCGGAATTTTATTAATTACCATATAGAATGAATCAAATGCGGCCTGTTGCGAAAAACACCACAATTCATTCACGCTCTCGCTATTTGCTTTGAAATTATGGCTTTTTAGATTACAGTACATATTGAAATTAAGAAAACATACCTTTAAAAACGTCGACAAGTTTTTCTAGCCCTTGCTGGACAAGCCAATCCGCCACAAACTGCTGATCTTTATCTTTATCTCGGAAATTCTCTATGTCGACCACGTTCTAAAGTTAACCACGTGCGTGTCAAAAGCCCGGGGGTGCCCCCGGGGTTGGCCAATGCCCGCCCCCCGGGTCGCGCTAAATTAGCTAAAGCCCCTCCCCCGGGACTGACAAGGCTGGCAAATGCCCCGCGGTTGCCCGGGGGGGGGGGGGGCTGGGCGCAGGTGGAATTGACTGATGCATAAAGGAATCTAATTTTGTTCTGCAAAAAAAATCTCAAAGAAAAATCAACTAATCTTTTTCTTTTCTTCTCTACTTTTGTTTTGTCTTTACTGCGAATAGAAGGCCTGTCTACTCTAACAACGCTTCAGAAGCAGTATCATCCACTATTTCATTGCCGTTGAAGGTAATAGGTACATGTATGCCTCGGGGCAAGAGAAACGCAGTTTTATTTCACGCACTCTGCTCCAGTTTCGCAGTTGGAACTAAATTCATTAGTACTATTTCACAATTGATATAATCAATTAAGCACAAACCTATAGAATACCTAGCATTTCACATAATTGAAAAGTATGCAATTAAAACGACACAAAAATAATTATGTTCTAACAAAAGACAATTTAACAATTTAATGCCGGTAATCTATGATACTTACTGTGTTAAACAGTCTGAGTTCAAAAGGAAACACGACACGGTAGGAGAGCTTTGCATATCTTTGTAATTGCTCCATGTATTTGAACCTCTTTAAATGGAGTGCTAGGATCTTTGGAAGCTTTTTAACTTTCATTCTGACAAAGAAGAAAAATCAAACAAAAGCATCAAAATGATCTCCCTAATGCCACTAAAATGTCCAAGTGTGACCAACATCAATTTTCTCCTATTAAACAATATCAATAATTAGTCAAAAAGAACGGTCACAAGAATGAAAAGAACTATAACCAAAGAGATATGCTTTGATAATTAAAAAAACTTAATAATTCTCTTAACTAATTTTTCAAGGAATATAATGTACATGTAGATCCATTTGGAGAAATTGCATGTGGTTGTTGAGGCTTGAAGGGTTAATAAGAGGTAAATAGAGACAACTAAGCTCACAAGGCCAGAGCTTAACCTGCTTTCAGTAACATAAAGGCAACAACAACAACAACAAAAAAACAATGACAGTCTATCACTGGAGAGGGGGCCACCATTTTACACTGTACGTGGGCATCCAACCCATAGACGCAAAGGTCTAGTAGCCATTTGCAGAACAAAGTCAGTACCTTCATTTCTCAGTTATTATTTTTTAAAAACTCTGAGATCTGGAACAAACCCAGGAATTGGTCTCACCACCCCCCTGCATTACATTCAACAAGCACTCTACCGATAGAGCTAGTACTGCCATGGTGAAGCACCTGCAGTGTGTGCAGGAGTATCTCCCCCCCCCCCCCCCCTGGACAAGGTGATACTGTAGTCCATTCATGAGTTTCCCAGGCAGTACAAATGTATGCTGCCAGATCAAATAATTAGATAAAGCTGGACAATGAGATTCACTCTTGTCTAGGGAAACAACAATATGGCAATGCTTGAACCCGGACTGCTGTTGATCTGTACATGTACAATTTAAGTCTGGCAAGTTGTACCACCATGCCTGGACAAAACTGTTCATACATTATTATTACATTGTGCACAGGCTCAATTAATTGGAACAAAATAAAAGGGATATAAAAATTGATACACATGCACGGGTAAAACGGCAAACTTGGCAAAATACCTTTTTTGAGCTTCTTGCTTACTGCAGCATGTTTCACAAAAGTACTTGTGTTCACTACAAAGTGTCTCAGTTGATGAGAATCCTCTATTAAGTGACAAACAGAGAAAATAATTATTAGTACATGACCTTCTATTTACCAGTTACATTGATGTTTTTTGAAGCTGGTTACAAGTCTTGCTGCAAGGCATTTCACATCCATTTACAGTAACATACTTGCCTCTGCTTTGATAGACAAAAGTAAAACTCACTTGAGACAATGTGTTATTGATGTATTTTGCTCAACATCCACTGAAAGATCAAGAAATGACTCATCCTTGCTGCTAACCTTGGAAAAAATAAAGAACAAAAAAATGTGTATTTAGCACACCCGTACAAGACAGGCTGTATTCTAGCAGCACATGACTCTGTGACTTCCCTCTAATTATGTACAATGTACATTTGGGCAAATGAAACACTTTGCAGTAATAACCCTCAGGGTTTTCAGATCTGTGAAACGTTTGAACCGTGCAATGTCACGGAATGCCTGCGACATTTCGATGACATTGTTCCCAGTGTTGTGAGTATTCTGGTGAAACAACATAGCATCCGCGGTGGAAAATACCTCTTGAAAACTCCTGGAAATGCCATTTCTGAGACACTAAATTTCAAAATAATGTCCCTAGATGCCTCGGCCCTAAAGAACTTGTGCCTTTGGTGCGAGTTCCAAAGCCGCCTACTATAATTCATTATCAGCCCGCTACTTGAAAACGTTTTGACAGCCCTGCAATTTACGAGGAGCTGATCCATTGCATGTGAGAATCACGCAAAAAAATATGTAATTATCGCATTTACATGTAAGTTGGGTTTACATGAAACACCACCCAATTATATTATTTTATTTTCTGCTTTGGTAAATTAGGTTCAGTGTTCAACTGACAGGGTCCTAGAAATCACTTCCCTTAAGACACCTTACAGTCCCAGTCCTAGTGTACTGAATATAAAATATAAGATCGAGTGGAGTCCAGTTTGGTCTTTAATCATAAATTAATGTGTATTTTTAAAGTGATTAAACATTCAAGCAGTCATCAAAGCAAGCATGTATAAACCACAAAGTAATAAATAAAATATTGATAATACATGTATTAAAGACCCCAAAATTTTCACTAGCTAATTAGCATCTTTTTCGTATGGTCAGAACAGTTTATCATAATTTTACCAGGATTTTTAAAGCATAAAACAGTAACCCTGGGTTTTCATTAAGAATTCTTGCAGCAGGATGAAGGTGTAACATCACAGGAAAATATTTTGAAAAAAGCTTCACGTCTGTATAAAAAGTAGTGACTGTCATACATGTAGGCTACTGAACATTACCCGGAGAATTCTGTGTCGTAAACAGAGAATGCCTAATGAACACCCTGGTAACCTACTGTAAAAAGTAAAACATATCCTTAGAACTTAGCCAAACAAAATGAGATAGTGCATACTGTTTCACAGCAGAGACATCTTGTCTCATTTGTTAGTATTCCTTCAAAAATGTCATGAACCCAAGTGGGCTCTGCTTTGCCGTTTTGGTTTGTTGATACTCCATTTATAGTTCCGGCTGATGAAATGCTGCTTTTGCTGCTGACGCTGCTGGTGCTGCTGTGCTTGTCTTTGTCTTTTTCCCTTGCACGCTCACCTAAAACATGATAAATCATGTTAGTACATCACGTTAGACTCACTTGAACAATGTACATCATCCAACAATTTCTAAACATAGCTTACATTTTGAAGAATACCAACTTTCCTTTCTGTTTTCAGCAAACATATGACAGATTCAATTTAAAAATCAGCCACTAATTTTTATTGTGATAACACTGGAGTTTAAAGCATATATGCCTCACCTAACAGCATAGTGGAACCCTGCACTGACCACATTTTATAGCTACATACAAGTACATGATCATGATTGGGCCATGATAATCTGGTCACAACACGCAACAATCAAATAGGATTGTTTCATTGATGGGGTAGTTTTATGTATATACTTTTAACTAGTACACTTTCTGGAATTTTGACCATATGTGATAAAAAAATTGATAAAACTTAATGTAAAGACTTTAAATGTTAGAGGTCAAACATAATGCTTGAATGCTAATTTAAGCACTTAACACAACTTTTAAGAAAGAACGTAACCATTTTTCAATGACTGCTTCACTTAATGTCAACAAGAATCCATTGAGGTTGAAATAAAGAGGTCAAATTGTCAAGAAAATAACATTCAAGGATGCCAAAAAGTGGTCACTTGTCCTAACAATAGGGCACAGATATTACAATGTATTATTTTTTAAGAGCTTGAAAAAACTGACTAGACTTTTGTATAGCATGGTTCCACTGCAATTTTTACATGTACACGTATAACATTATAATAATTATTATAATTATGGAAATGTTACCTTGCAAGAGATCAGCTATTGTATTCAGTAAATAATTCAGGAATTCATGGGCATCCTGTTGCATGTAGTTATCAAACAGCTCTATGGAAAAAAATTATTATTAATAACTGATCAGCATTATAATTTTACAAACAGACTGTACATTACAGAGATGATGATGATGATGATGATAGATTAATATTCAGCTTATTAAAGAAGAGGAAAAACGTCACCCTCTTTAATCTTCTCAAATTTTTTCTCTACTCCTTACTGACTTAAATATTCCATAAAATTCTTTATAATGTGCAATCAATGGCCAAATTTAGGCTTCAATAACTGAATTACATGTATAGGGAGACAATTTCTTGAACAGATGTTAACTAAAAAGTTAAAAGTTACTAACAATTTGACGTACTTGTCAAACAGCATTTGACAATCATCCAATATGTACACAACCAATAATTTACTGACCAAAATGATGATATACAAAAACTCAAAGAGAGAAAAATTAATTGACTGGGACTGGTACTGAAACAGGAAGAATACACTAACATGACACGTGACACTCTGCAAAACATGTTATTCAAGGGTACTTGTCTGGAAATTTTCACTTCAAGGTAAATGCAACAAGTCCATGAGTTCTGGAAAACGTGTTCGCCTTTATCTTTCCCTGGATCCTTTGCAGTACTTGATCTTGATAATAGTTGCTACAGTTCTGTGCCCTGAGGGCCCCTTAAACTTTTTGAATGCACCATTTTGCTAAAAAGTGCATGAATCGTGCATTATGGCACAGTCCGGTGAGAACACTGATTTAAAGAAATTCTGCACTGCGGTATAGAGCCCAAAAATCTTTTTGAATGATTATAAAATCACGAATAATAATTGAAGATGGTTTTTGCATAACATGCAGAGGTACATGTAGGTGTTGTATCCTGAGCCAACAAAAACAACTTCAAAAACAAAACTTCAACTTTACTTTTGCAAATATAACAAAAAAAAAATACATTGGGACTGGCCTACAGTTAGCGAGGCTATTCAAGGCAGGCCAGGCTACATAATTTACAACAAACTAAACAAATACAAAGAAATTAGGCATTATACAGGGCTTCTGATATTTCGCGCGGTCGCGGACCCGCGAAATTCAGGTTTTCCCGCAAAATTCCCAAAAAAACGCAAAATACCGTGAAATCCGCGAGAAATATTTCCAAATACATGTCGGCAAAACATATTTCATACTTATCTTGGCTATTAGACCTGTTTTATTCACCCCAAACGCCCAAATTTATCTTGAAACTTTGTCACTGCAACAATAACCTGAGATCAGGCCCAATTTGAGCGGTTCTCATACATTCTCTCTAACGGCTACTGCTACGAGTAAACAACGTCCCAAACTACCAGGCATTTTTAGATGAACGTTGCGAAAAACTGGGCACTAACCATAATCTCAATAGCTTTAGCATTCACTAATTTTTCGAGCGAACTGTTGTTTAAAAAAGCAAATTATTATCCCTGTTGAAAAACGTTAAACAACGCTGGTCATATCCAAGCAAAAATTGAGTAGATTTTAGCGAAATTTGCCAAAAAAAATCCAGCGAAATCGGCTGTTTTTTACTGATTGTTTCTTGGCGAAGTTTCCCCCAAAACTTTCCCGTGAAATCAGCTGATTTTTCTAAGAATATGCCCCTGAAAATCCTTCAAAATTTAAATTTTTATCCGCTAAAATCCCGCGAAATCGGCCGATTTTTCCACAAATTTTGACTTTTTTCCCACGAAAATCCCACGAAATCGGCCGATTTTTCCACAAATTTGCCTCTGAAAATCCCGCAAAATTTTGATTTTTTTTTCCGCGAAATATCAGAAGCCCTGATTATATAAGTATATATCATTTTACAGTAAATAAATACTATTGTACTTAAATACATGGACAATATTAAAGTGAAATTTTAAAAATAAAAATAAAGGACAAGAGAATTGCTTTTTCATTTTCACAACAATCGTTTCCACATCAATATAGGAGTCTTAGTGATCTTTTAAAAGCTTTTTTCGGTCTTTCTTTAAGAATTTGAATATTTGGCTATCAACACGCATAAAAGCATTTCATTTAACATTGAGTTGAGATTCTTTAGTATAAAGAGGTTCAGAGGTTGAGGCATGTGTATTGTAAGTATGAACACTTAGTAGAAATTTGAGAGAAGAGTTGCAAAATATTATCCGGAGCAGTGTTTTTATTTACATCATACATAAGACTACAAACAGATTCATAATATAAAAGACCATTAAGGTAGAATATTTGCATTGACAAAAAAAGGTATTATGTGCCACAGTGGTCATTTGCTTCAGCAAAATAAATTAAACGCAGTACTCATTTTCAAAGGACAAGAATTTGGTCATGGAAGGTTTTACATGCATTGCCCCAAGAGATAAGACCGTAAGTTGGATAAGGTGTAATTAGTGACTGATAAATATTTAGGAGGGTACAAGTGGGAACAATGTGTCTTAATCTCGCAACTAGCCCAATTGTTTTACTTATTTTGTTTGCAACAGAGTGAATATGGGTCTTCCAAGATAGATTTTCATCGATTAACAGTCCCAAGATATTTAATAAAGTTTTTGCATCCAAGGGTAACCTTATTGCTTTCATTGTCAAAAACATTAACCTGGGGATCATAGGTGAGTTTTTTTTTGGTATGGACAAAAAATTACATAGTTTGACTTTTTTAATATTCAGAGAAAGTTTATTTGAAGTCAGCCAGTTGTACACAAGTTGTGTAATTCTGCATTTACTGTTTAGTTCCAGTGTCTTTAAATCTTTATGAGCAGAAAGAGCATTAGTGTCGTCAGCAAAAAGGAAAAATTGGAGTTTGCTTGAACAATATTGGATGTCGTTTATATCAATCAAGAAGAGAAATGGACCTAGGACAGATCCTTGGGGTATGCCACAATTGATATTTAGTTTACTAGATATATGAGAGCCAATTTCAGTAGTTTGTGTGTGATTTGATAAATAAGAGGAAAACCATTGATTGACAATTCCATGGAAGCTATAATAATTTAGTTTATCAAGTAAAATAGTATGATTCACAGTGTGAAAGGCATTTTTTAAGTCAATGAAAGTGCCACACAAGAAGAGTTTTTGTCCATATTGGTTTGTATAGTTTGTACCACATCAAGAATAGCATGTTGGGTTGAGTGAGCTTGGCGAAAACCATATGCCTTCACTTATTCAGCCACATCCAAACATACTCTTGTTTGACTGATTTGGTTATTCATTACAAAAATAACAAGGTAGGTTACAAAAAAAGAATGTGGTTGTCAAATGTCATTACAAACATAATATATTGTGTTTTTTGACAATTTTTCGACCTTATTCTAATCTCATACCAAGATCTCTTGTTTATGAAGCTGAAGGTGAGATCTGGTAAAGTAAGAAAATTCAACTTTTTTGCCAGGCTAGATTGGGAGCAAATGACATGACTGTTGTCTCCTGCAAGTACTATGGCATGTGCAATGTCTTCAGTTCTGTTCAAATATATATTTTCACTGAAAAAGTAGTTTTCTGTCTCAATATTGCTAACAATTAAAACCATTACTATCTCATGTTTAATGACTTTTAAAAACTCTCTCTCAGCATCAAAATTAAGACTTGAAAATGGTTAAAAAAAATTCTTGTGTAGAAGCTGACACGTAATGCTTTGAGCTTTTAGCACATGCTATGATAATAATATTAATATTAAACTAACTAGCCGTCATTTTGAATTTAATGTTACAAAGAAAAACTACAAGTTGGTTGGTTCAAACTTAGATATGCATATAACCACATTTAGAGAAAACTTCACGCCTCTATCAAATTCGTTGTTTAACATGTCTAAAATTGAGGATTCATTTAGAGCATGTGCTCTTTCATCGCCTATCATATCCCTGACAGGTGATCAAGTGTACAA